>WEKW01022562.1:159289-232035 GCA_013389905.1 Sula dactylatra
AGGGCGGACCCCGGCGCGGGGGGGCGAACCGGCCGCCTCGGAGAGCCGGTGTCCTGCGGGGCTGCAGGGAGCCCCCCCAGGGGGCCCGTACCCGAGGCATGCCTTTCACCAAGTCGGAGGCAAAAGGCTTGCACAGCCCCGACGCAATGCATACATCCCCCTCCCTCTGCCCTTAACCCCCTAAAAAGTTGTCACCAGGCCTGGGTGCTGGAGCGGCGGAGGCCGAGCGCGGAAGACGGAGTGCAGGGGGGTGGGAAGTGATTTGTGCTCTTGGCTTTGCATGAAGGTTAACGAACGGGGGCCAAATTGTTTCTGCAGCGCTCTTGGTGGGGTCTGGCTCTCGCCTGGCTGAAATTCGCTGTCTCCTACTAAGCAAAGTAGTGCTGCCATCGCTGGTACTTTATAAACACTTAAATACAGTTATATATATATTTACTAAGTAATTGCAGGTTTGCATGACAGTTCACCCTGGTGCAGCCTTGGTGTCCGAGCAAAAACAGTGCAAGCCCTCCCCTTTCCCAATAACTGAATTTACACCCGAGTGATAAAAATGTCAGCGGCTGGTATTTACTTGTTACTTATTTACTGTGAGTGTCTCTTGGTGTGGTGGTCGGGCGTTATTTAACAGTTGCATTTTGGTTTTGGTTAAGCTGTAGCTTTTTAAAGGTAGCTCTTGGTGGGCATCGCTGCTCCCGGCAGGCTGCTGTTGCACCGCCGGGTGTTTTGTTGTTTGTGGCATTAATGCAAATTGATTTAGAGGGATTAATTTGTGGATTTGTTCCATTCAGCTTGTTGTGTTTTGCTGTTTTGGTAGCCGGGGGTGTGGAGTGTGGAATTCCACCAGTTAAACAAAGTTAATCCATCATTAGGTGGGTTTGCTGTGCGGCAGGAGCTGGACCCAGCAGAGCTTCTCGGTAGCTGCGGGTACGCGGGGAGTGAAGTTATGTGTGCACTCAGGTGTTTTCAGAACTGATATGCATAGGTGCCTGTGAGTATTATCTGAACTGGACCCTGCTGTATACCACATCCAGGCTACTGAGGCGCTTTCTTTTATAAAAATCCGCTGAAAGGGCAGAAGGAGGATGCCTTCGTCTTCCCCCGCCAGAGCCGGGGGATCAAGAATGCAGCTGGTGATGTGCTGCAGAGGGCATCAGTGCGAGTGTGGAAACGCAGCCTTCTAGCTAGAAAAGCAGGTAGAATCCTTTGGCTGCTCATGCACACACCTGTTTTTGTGGGTGTGCTCAGCGTTTTGTTTTGTTTCCTCTCCAGGAGGCTTTTGGAGAGCCATGTGTGTTTTTGCAGAGGGGCAGTGCCTTTGTTCCCGCGGTGTACCCTGGCAAGGGAGGGATGTGTGTGCGGTTCTCCAAGGGTCAGGGTTTCTTTTTTGTTTTTTTAATCTGTTGAGTGATGGAAAAATTTCTCTTTGGGTTCCTTTACTGTCAGTACACTGGAAAACAGTTGGTATGCTGTAATGGTGCTGAAGAAATGTGCTCTGTTCCCCAAAGCGTGTGTGTTTCTGCTTAATAACTATAATTACATGTGCTTTGGAATCGTGGGGTCCCTATGGCCGGTGGCTAAGAGCGGTCCCATCTGCGGCTGGGTATGAGAGCGGTACCTTCAGCGGCTGCTGAAGCTGTTGGAGGGTTTGCTCCATCTTCCCACTCTTTAAGCTGGCAAATTTGGCTCAGCATGCTGATGTCTAGGAGCTAGGAGAGAGGACGCTTCCCTACAAGGTGTGACTCCATGGCCTTGTAGCTGTAGATGCGTTTTTTTCCCTTCCCCACGAGTTTAAAGGCTATTAGTTAGTATGTGATATAACCAGCCCTGTAGCACTGGTGTTGTAACAGAAGCCCATCAGTTAAGCGTAGAATTGCATCTGAAGCGTATTGCGTTTGTTGTGCTTATTGAGGAGAAGAGGGAGAGTACTTGGACTCCGCAAAACCCATTGATTAGATTCACTCTGTTTTGGGTTTCCTCCCAAAGTTTTGTACTATTGTTTATAAACTGCCATAAATGCTCTCCTACATCGCTCTGTGTTTGTCTAGGCAGGCCCAAGATATCTGTAGTGAGCCTTATGCTTTTCCTCGAGGTTTTTGAGACGACATCGGGTATCTCTGAATAGCTCTGCTGTCGTGTGTCTTATAAGTAGGAGGGTTGCCAAGCTGTTTGATTTATGCAGATACGCTAAAGGAGGGCAGGAGGCTGGTGCATTGGGTGGGCAGCCGCTTACCTGCAAGTGCAATTGTGGGATGTGCTGGTGGTGCTCGGGTGGCCGATGGCTTTGTGGCGGCAATCTGCTTTGGTCCTGGCCGAGAAGCATGTGGCAGAATCATCAGGTTCCTCTGCTTGTTGTGGGAAGGAGTTTGGTGATCTCATTGCTGCAGGCAGGTGCTCCAGGTCAGTCCCAAGTCACGTGAAAGGAGGTAAATGTGTGCCTCCGTGCCATGCTCAGTCAGTAATTAATACTGAGTTTGTGAAATGTGTTATTCGTATAATTATGGTGCAGCTTGAGACAGCTCGAGGTAATAACTCTGCCCCTTTTGTGCACACCAAGACTTTTCTCTGCTATAATGCGCTATTTTTGCAGTGGCAAGGTACGCTTCAAGGACCTGTTTTACATAATTTAAAACAAAACTGGAAGAATTCCGTGAAGAGGGAGAGCGGGACTGGAGGGTGGGTGTGCGTAGGTAGGTAGGAATGAAACTTGTGTATTGTCACAGTCCTTAGCGTGAGTGTTAATCATTCGAACCTCTCAAGCCTGACAGTCGTTTTTAAATGGCGAGTTTGCTGGAAGAAGTATTTTGGCTGCAGCCTCTGTGTAAATCTAGATGCCGATCAGGGTGGAAATCAATACTTCATGTCCCCGGTTCTTAGCGCAGCAATTACAGGCAGCTCTCGGGAACATCACTGGAGCCGTGTGTCAGCACCCTCGTGTTTGAATTCTCATTTGAATTAGTATTGGTTGAATTAATTGCTAGCAAAAGGCATGCCTGTGCCCTGTGGTCCAGGTGAGGCTGCAGTGGCAGGGTGGAATGCTGGTGATGATGCAGGTGAGCAGGCAGAGCATCGCAGCAAGTGCCGTCGCAGCTTCACGGTCAGCTGTGGCCCCTGCTCATGCTGGGTGCACCTCTGGGCTTTTGGCTTAGGGTCTTTGCTGAATCTACACCTTTGTTTTCAGTAGTTTAAGTAAAAAGCAGTAGCTGTGGGGAAATTCAAAGTTTGGGTGCAAGGACTCACTGTGCTGAATCAGGCGGTCGGTCTGCTTAGCCTCATGTGTTTGCTTTAGTCTCCTCCCAGCGTTCAATGGAAAACACCTTAATTAATTAACGGTGGCAAAGTGCTTGAAGATGTAAAGCGCAATCAATAGCTAAGTGTTATTAATAAATATCCTGCTCAGCATTTGGCTTCTCGCTTCCTATTTCAGAGCGTCAGTGGCACGGGGTGGTCACTGTGTCCCAGCTTGCATTGCATGGAGCTGCGGTGCAACGATGGGCATGGTGTGTTTGCACGGACGCTGCCAAAATTCAGCTGGGAAGGGAGCAGGAGCTGCACCCTGCTCCTAGAATAAAGGATTTGTCCTCCTTGCTGCACAGTGATCTCTGGCATGCGCAGCATAAGAAAGATTTCAGTTGTGTCTTGGTAGTTGGTGATGCCAAAGGGCCGGGAGGACCTTTATGCTCATGACAGCCTAAAATAGAGTTTTCTCTTTCTCTTTCATCTCTGTACACTTTCATAGCTACAATGCAAGGACTTTGACTTTTGCCCAGGAGGCAATCAGTTACCTCTGTGCTCTGTGCTGTTACTACTTTGGGAGTAATCATCTCAGGCTGTTGAAAATGTACCATTTTCATCTTTTCAGAAATCTTCCTTCCTATTTGTTCTTCCAGAGTTTGAGAGCTGATACTGTAAAGGAACCTGAGGAATTTGAATACTGCTGTCCAGTTGGGTATCAGGAGCATTTTCACACCAAGCTTATAGTAAGATCAAGGTCTTGCTGTACTATTACTCTTTCTAATAATTTCCTACATTATTTACCTCTGTTCTGCATAGTTTGTGGAGTGAGGGAGCAATTAGTTTCATACTCTGAAACGATTGCAGGCACTGAGAAATAAATTTGTGCATAGTAGTACTTACATAGTTGTTTTAGGTGCGAGAAACTGGCTGCAGATAGCACTTCAGGTCCCTGTTACATCTTAGTCTTTGAAGATGTTAATTTAAAATATCCTTTCTGGAGTTTTCCTATTCAAAAGCCTTATCTGGCATGGTTAGCATAATATTTAGATTATCATTCCTTTAGGGCCTGTCCAGGGGAGTTTCAGTGAAGCTCCTGAGGATGAGTAGGCTCAAGTAAACTCTGAAGTCGAAGGAGGACTTAATCCAGGGTTTCTGACTCGCTGGGTTGTAGCATAATTGTGAAGACATTTTGGTGTTAGACTTGCAGACGGGGAGAGGGAGGGTCCTGGTCTTAAACGTGGGGAAGATTAAGGACAGTTTTGTCTATTGGATTTGGGCACTCTCAAATAATCACTGCTGGGGCTGGGCATCCTCCAAAAGGACAGCCTTTCCTCCTATTGCTTATTCTTCATTACTCCAGATAAATTAATAAACTCAGTGTTCTCTGGCAGCAGGGCCAGGTGATGCAGACAAATCTGCCTCCTTAGTATGAAACTCTGAGCTGCCAAAAGAGGCTTTGCAGCTGGGAAGGCTCATTGCCCAGCCTTTGAGGGCAAATGTCTTTCCTCGAGTGGTCCCTGGTCTGGCCCTGTTTGGTGCAAGGAGAGGAGTACATCACTATAAATCAGGCACTAAACTTCAGCGCTAGCATGTTAGATAGCAAAGCTTCAGTCTCCAGCTTATTAAAATTCAATTCTCATAATTTCTTGTTGACAGCGAAGCGTGAGATAAGAGCCTTTGGTACTGACGCAGCAGCTTGCAGAACCGGTGTGCTCGTAATGCGGCGCGGCGTGCGGAGCCAGGCTGCGGTTATGTCTGCACGCAAACCCCTGGGGAATCGGTCATTCAGAGGCCTAATTTTTCAGGATACTTCCTCACCCATGGGAGGCCGAAGGCTCAGGGAGTTGCTCCTTGCCACTGGCAGATTTGTAATCTATTCCTGCTTTCTTCTGCTGTATGATTTTGCTCAGGTGTTCATGGCTGATGCTTTCAGGTATTGAGATGGATTTTGTGGAAGCAACAGGTCTGAAGACCTCAAGCTAGACAAATACGTATTTTGATGTTTGGAGATGTGTATTGTGTGATGGAACAGATAGAACAGGTTTATCTCTTTTTCAAAAAAAAAAAAAAAAAAAAAAGGCAGGTCTGAGCTGTCCCTCCAGAACAGGCATTTTGAAAGCACTGGCTGAAATCTTTTTCATAGTCAGTTTGTTTGCAGGAGTTGCAGAGAGGGGCAAAAGCTCTTCCCAAAGTTTTGCTCACGTATCCCTGGCTGAGGTGGGTAACTGAAGGCTTGGGGGTGCCAGGGTTTGGGGGTACCTCCCCCAGGGTGAGAGGCTGAGGCTGAGTGATGGTGACAGGCTGTGAACTAAGGGGACCTAAGACAACAGAGGCTTTATAGGAGGACAATGCGTTGCTGGGTAAGAACAACTTTGCAGATGTATTGATTATGATTGAGTGTGACACTGGCCAGAGACAGCAGCTCCTGGGGACATCCTGACACCCCGGTGCCCCTCAGCCGGACTCCGGCTGCGTGGCTTCAGTAATCTGATAAATTGCTTATTTCTCTAATCTTGTTAGTCATCTCCTTCCCCAGATCCTTGCGAGGAGCCACCGGGATGGGAGCTGAGCTGGCCGTGTGCGATGCCGGCTGGCTGCTCCCAGCTGCCAGCTAGACTCGGTGTGGATAGTTTTGGGGCAGGTTTCTGGTTTTGGCTGTGTCTGATGAGGTGGCACGTCTGTGTCCAAAATACGCTAAATTGCAAAGATCTCTGCTTATGAGGGCAGAAGGTGCACTTGCAGCGGAGAGCTGTGTTTATGCACAGAGCACCTGCTGAAAAGTGGGCTTTTGTCAGGATTTCCAATGTCTGCGCGGGCTGCAGCAGGCAGGGCTGTGTTTGCTGTAAGAAATGCAAAAAAGTTCTCAAGTTTTTCTTTTCAGATATGTGGTCAGCTGCAGGTTTTAAGTACATGCAGTGCTGTGGCTGGAGGTAGCTTTTGGATAGCTCAGATGACAGGAAAAGAACAAAGATGACCACAAAAAGATGAAGGGGAGTGTGATGCCATGGTCAACCTCATCATTGAAGAAGGAAAAGGGACTGAGTGATGCTCTTCTGTGGTGTGGTCCGGGGCTGGGCTGCATCTGGAGAATTGTCCATGTCTCTTGCTGCTTCTGCAAACTTTTTTTCTGGAAGGAGCATCTCTTCTGAGGGCATCCATAAATCCATTTCTTGCCCTTCTCAGTCCTTACAGAGTCATTCTGCCTTGTATCTTTTCATGCCACTTCTCCCTCTAAGTTAAAATTTCACAGGTTTTACAGGCTACATCTGGGAGCTGAACCTTCCAGGTTATCTGATGGGGGAGCTGGTGCTTTGCAGCCTTTGCTGCTGCCGTCCCCAGGGACATGCTCCTCTCCTGTGCAATCTCTGCTTTATTGTCCCGCTTCACTGGGTGGCATCCAGAGGAGAATCCCAAACCCTCTCCATCACCTCCTCTCTCGTGAGAGTGTGCGTCCTCCCTCAGTGGGGAGTTAAGTCTCCTTTCTGTGGGAAATAGCATGCGCTGAGGGGGATGGAAAATATTATTTGGTGTGAATACGTATGATGTGTGGGATGTAAAGAAAGAAGGCGAGCACAATGCTGTGCTGATGCCTATCTTCAGGTTTTTCTGTGACTCCTTTTTGCAACAGCAATCAAACCCGGAGAGCTGACATTGCTGTGGAGAAGTAATTTTTGCAGAGATGAAGAAACAGGGCTTATGCCTCTGCTCCATCAGATTGAGGACATTGCCAGTGTCTGGGGTTTGTAGCCAAGAGCCTCTCTGAGACTTGGAGTCTCTATTTTCATTTGCCTTCTAATTCTTATAAAAACGTGGGATTTGCAGAAGTGAATATGCCTTTCTGATAGTAACAACCTGCGCTACCCAGTACATTAACTTGCCAGCCAAATCCCTTGGCCACCTTACAATGGGAGGGTTTTCCTATCGTGAATGCACGCAAGCATGCACGCCATTTAAGCCCAGAGATGACGATAGATGAGGGCTGGCAGTGTACCCACACGCTTCTGCTCCAGCCCATTATTTTTAAGCAAACTGTCCGTCATCCTTCTCTGGAAATTAACTGGGAAAAGTAGTGTGGGGTTAGTGATGGGCTGAATGGGAAGCCCAGAACTGGGTCTGCACAGTATTCGTGCAGCAGGCTAATTGCCCTAAGTAACAGCTTCCCTTGCTTCATTTTCACAGCAGAATATCCTAAAATGCTTAGTTTGGTGTGTTGTTCTTTTTTAGGTATGCACGAGAGGGTTGCATACCCTTCAGGGATGTGTTAAAAGGTCTTGGTAGGATTCTGCATGTGGTACTAGGGCTGGTTTGAGCAATCTCTGCCCTCCCATTGTAAAGCAGTGTTTTTTCCAGGATATTTCTGATTGCTGTAAGATACTGTTGTGGGATGAAGTTTGCTGTAGGTGCACAAGCATGGGAAGTGTTTGCCTGTTTTTCAGGGAGATGTGCTGTGTAAGGGGTGGAAAGCAAAGTGATTTGATTTGAGGAGCTTACCTTTATGTCTGGATTTAGATGGTCTAGGTGATCTCTTAAGTTGCAGGAGGGGAAAAAGAACATCTTAGAAGAAACCTAAAGGACTGCTGTAAAGGTTTTAGTGGACTATATTGGGATTTTTGCTTGGAAAAATCTCCAAATACATCTGCATTTTGAATATTGAATAGCAGCTGCCCTCTGAGGTGAAAGCCAGGAGGGCACAGCATGTTTTGGCAGAGCCATCACAGCCTGCTGCATGGGGTCTGGGCACAACGGAGCTGCTGGAGAAGACCTTGGGGGATCAGTTTTCAGCTCGGAACCATGGATATCTGCAGTGCTTCTCTGGAGTGACCCCTCACTGAGGGTGCAAGGAAGAGCAGAGCCCAGCTCTGGTTTACTCGTTGGGCATTGGATGCTCCCTCGGAGCTGAACAACGTCGTTTTGTGATTTTGTGTGACAGCAGCATGTTCAGAAAACAGTTTCCTTGTCCTGTGATGGCAAAGTAGTCTCTCCCTGCGTGTGTTCAGTATTGTTTTTTCTAGCCTTAAACGCACCCAATTATTTGCTTTTGTGTTTGTCAATTATTGCATTATCTGCTTGGGCAAAACCTGTCATTTTATCCACCTGCAGGTTCTTAACGTTAATTCCTTGAACTTTTATATCCCCTGTAATGTATCCAGAGCTGTTAAATGGCTTTACCCAAATTTGTCATTATTTCTTCCCTGCCAAAGTGATGGCTCAGGCAGGAGAGAGGGAACCACTTCAGGTGGAGACATGGCGTGCTCCCCGCCACGTTCATATTATGTAATTGAATCTGCAAAGATCATTGTTGTCATACTTGGGAACGGAGCTTGTTTTAAAGCCGCGTAGGGTTTTGTTCAAATGAGCTTGGGTTTCCTGCATGATCTCCATTCATGGTGGAGAGAGGCCCAAAACTGACTGTTTGTGGCAAGAGGCCTGGTTAAAGGAGTTACTAAATTTGCATGAAAAGTGGCAGGAGTTGGCGGGGCTGAAGCTGTGCAGCTCCTGTGGGAAAATCCATCAAAATAAAAAGCTCATAGTGGCGTGCGCCTGAGAAACTGAAGAAGGGCCATCTATTTGGCAAAAAGGCTGTATTTAATGCCATGAAGGCATATTTTGGAGTAGCATAAGCAAAAACGCTGCAGGCTTTATTGATTTCTACACTGGGCAGTTGCTGAGTGTCGGCTTCAGGGTGGGTTCCTGAAAAGCCCTGGAGTCTTGGTGCTTTTGTACATGGATGCTTTTGGTCGGTTGTTGGAGCTGCTGGGAGAGGTGGTGATGGTGGGGACGAACCTGGGAACAGAAGGCAACAGAGCGGCTCTCCACTGGCCGCTCCCGAGCATCTCCTCGTGGGATGTCCCCTACATGGAGCCCAGCACTGTCTGCCCCAGTTCAGGAGCTGCTGAATGAGCAGTCTTCAGGGAGAGAGAAAGGGGTTAATGGGGCATGCTGGAACAGGGGTTATGAGCTGCCACCTTGCCCTACTTGCCTCTGTTCTCCTGCCTATGGCATTGTGTGGCTTTGGTCCAGCTCTGGGACTTGAGCTCCCAGAAGTTGCTTGCAAGCTGCTGAAGTCTTGCTGGAGTTGCATAAAGGTCTGCAGCGGCCATCGTTCCCTGGGGCAAGGTGTGCAGCTCCCAGGCAGGTCGTGAGCAGCAGCCGAGGATGCTCCAAGTACAATTTATTGTTGCTTTCAGGCAGAGCAAAGCTTCAAAAAGTACTTTGCATCTTTGCCACTTCTGCAGAGAACTTTTTTTATGTGCTGTTCCTCCTTGGACGTGCATCATTTCCAGGGTATTTTGTAAATGATCTAATTTAACACATCTTCTACATCACTGTGGTTTCAGAGTGCATTTGTTAGGGACCAGTTTCATTTTGGGTGCAATTCCTCCAATAGGCATGTTTGCTCTGCAGTGGCAGAACGTATTTGATTCAGCGTTAAACGTATGGCAAGATTAATGGAAAACACCTTACTAAATAGCTTTGAATACCTTGTAGGTTCCTTAAAGATTCTTTTCTTTTTCATTTAAGTGGAACCATATTATCCTGGGCTGAGGTTTGATGCTGTTGTGGTTTGTGGACTGTAGTGCTCCCTGCGCTGCCGGGGTTGGACTGCTGTGCACCAGAGCGTCTGTAGGTCCTAGAAACAGCCTGATGCTAAATCTGTATGTATGGCTGTGATCATTTTATATTTGTTTTACTTTGTGGTGGGGGGAAGCATGCATAAAAAAGCCATGAGACCTCTGCCTGCTAATTAGTCCAACAGTAACATGGTAATGACCACCCTGCAGGATTAAAACTCCATATGCAGATAATGCATTAACTCCGCTTGTTGGCAGCATTAAATGATTCAGATAATATCAAATGAGCAGAGCTGGCTGGTGTGCAGGTGACAGCCTGTCGATACCATGATGTCAGCACGCGCACCTTTGACCTCATCACGAAGTTTAGTCAAACCTGGCTTTGCATGGTCACGTTTTCCAGTGGGGGTGAGTATTGTGTTGGTAGAGCTCAAGTCCTCGTTGGTGAGAGACCCTTCATGGATGGCTTTGGGAGCAGTGTTTGGGTGTAGATATGCAGGACTGCAGCCTATTTCAGGGCCTTTATTAACATGCCAATATATCTGGTTCTTGGACACATGAGATTTGGCGCCACCGCTGAGGTTCATTTCCCTTAATTTCGAAGGTTTGTTTCCACTCCTTGGTGCCATCCTTACCTCCGGAGATGGTTGCCAGCTCTGTGAGAATGTGGGTGACCTGATAGAGTTCTCTGCCAAAGCGTGAGCCAAGCCAGTGGGGCTGAAAGGTCTGGTGAGGTATTTTGGCACCCGTGTGGTTGCAGGGACCTGCCCCTTGGTCAGGACACGCATAAGGGGCTTTGGCTGTTGGGTTGGTAGATACCCGCTGCAGGAACTAGCGTCATCTTGGACTGAGTGCTTGAAGTCACCCAGATGTCTTCAAAAATGCTGGTGTTGGATCCTCTGATCCAACAAGCTGAGCTGGGAGCAGCTGAGCTTTTGGGTTCTCTTGGAGAAGGAAAATTATCTGAGTGTTGAAGACTTGCTGTGATTTATGCTGGTTCCTTTTAGTTGCAGCTGTACATAAAGACTCCAAATTGGGGGATATTTTGCTTAACTGCAGTTTTTGCGAGGTAGCTCTCATTTGCTAATTTATTTTTGGTCATTATTGCCGATGCAAGTACAAGCTTATTTTGCAGCAATGTTTTGCATTTTTCCTGGACTTGAATCAGCAACTGAGCGTCGATATCTTTGTGACAATCTGGTGAGGAGATGGGAAGTGGAAAAATTGGAGTGATGCTCTGAAGATAAATTTGTTCATGTGTTTTTTTTATATCAATGGCCAAAGACACTTACCAAACCAAGTATCTTGATTAAGAAGGGTGAGTCGGGTATTGCTGGCTACAAGTGGATGGCATGAATGGACATAGTGCCGGAGATAACCGGTAGGAAATTATTAAACGTACTCTGGTTCCTCTGGGGCGTGTTTTCAGCATATCTTGAATTTCTTTAAGTGTGTGTACACAGTTCAGAGGGTAATACCATTAATTAGACCAACAAGAAAGACTAATAAAGAAGTATAACCCTCTATAGTATACTAGGTTTATCCCTGATTAACAGAACTGCTCTGATCTCATTGTAAATCTGTGTATATGTCATTAGGAGAGCAGTACTAAGTTGGTAATTAACATGGCCAAAAAGTTTTCATCAGTTGTTCTGCTGAAAATGAGTAAAAAACGGTAAGGAAAATAAACCAGCTCAGAACTTTGAACGTAGGATAAAAGCACAAAGATTTTCCTTTATTCCAGTCTATTAGGGAACAAGGGTGGAGAGCGGAGGCATAGAGTACCACAGATGCTACGGCTGAGACTCGAACTAAATCAAGGAGGGTGTCAGCTGCCCGCCTGTAACTCATCACCTCACCCTGTGGCTTTTGCAGGCACCTGGCCGTACTGGGCCAGAGCCCTTTTCAATATGTATGCAGTGCTAAAAAGTCCGTTTCTGCCTCTGCACAGGTGAGCACAGCTCCCATCAATGTTGGGGAGTTACGGGAGCCTGTCCAGAGTAGAACAGAGCCTGTAGATCCTAGTACAAGTGCTATGCAAAACACTGTATTTTATTAGTGTGTTCACATTTGAGCTAGGTAAATATTGTCCTGGGCAATATACAGCAAATTCTTTCTGAATTTTAGCCAAAACTTTGCTGGTTAAAGCAGCAGACAGCTTGCGTGCTCATGTGCTGCTGCAGCCATCTCCATTTCATAACAGAGGGGCGTGCAAGAGAGCCCTGTTGTTCACAGGCGAGTGGTTCTGGGTGTTATTAAGAGTTGTCATGATGAGGTGCTGGTCAGGCCCTGAACTCTGTAAACATGAGTACAGTGTCTGTCTATGACAAGTGCCATCGCCAACAAAGAATCCTAATGAGGAGCCGTCGCCAGTGCGTTATCCTGTTGGGTTGGGATCTACACACAGCAGTTTCCTTCCTGCCTGTTTATTCAGGCAAGCATGAACTTGCTTTGTTAGTTATTTCACCTCTTATATATGATGGCTAGCAGGGAAGATGAGCTACTTTCTGATGAACACATGAATGTATATTTTCTTTTTATATATTTTTTTAAAAAATTATTTTCGTGGTGGTGAACAGCAGCACAACCAGGAGTTTTTTTGTTGCGGATAGTACCTGTGCTGGAATTTTTACCTTTGCTCTTCAGCATTTCCTGTAAGCTTATTTGCATGAGGTTGAACTGCTAAGCAAATGTGCCCCGTGTTTTAACCTGTTGCACAGCTACACTGTGCCTTTCTTTGTTAGCCTGCTATGAAAATGAAAGCAGGTAACTGGAGCTCCCATTGTGCAGATGTGCTTGCAAACAGACAAAAAGCAATGCGGTCCTTATCAGTGCCTCATCGTTGATAAATGAGGGCACAAAAGCCCTGGCGTGGACCCACATCTCCTACTTATTTGAAGATTAAAAACTCTTGAGGCTTCGGTTTGTTGTGAAAGTTAATTGCAAAGCACTTGAACGTTGGCAGGGCTCCTGCACCGAGACTCGTCACGCCCGAGTTGAGCCCTCCGACAGGTACGGGTCTTGTCCAGGCTGGTTGCTGGGGCTCCCTGCGCAGTCGCAGGGGAGGGACCGGTACCTCCAGAGGGCATTTCTTCCCAGATATTTTAGACATCTCAGGAGAAGCTGAATGGTCCTCAGGAGATGCCGGTCTCTCCCCACTGACTGTAGCGTGAGCCAGGGCAGCAGGCGAGATGATCCCACCCATAACATTAATCTCTCCCGCTGGCTGCATCACTGCTGAGGCACCACTTCAGCTTAATTAAGGGTTGTGTTTGGTGAAGACAGTCGTGCTTGCATCAAATTACGTCTGGAGGTGCCTGCAAGCAGAGTTGGTTCCTCAAGGGTGTTCCCAGCAGTGCTCGTTGCCCAACATGTCTCCATGACCCACTCGGGGAGGCATTTCTTCTGTCGAGTCCTGGTGTCCTGGAGCATCCACTGAGATCTTCTTGGGACTTCTGGGGTTGTGACCCACGTCCAGGACCCTTCTGGTTTTGGATTGATCTTCCAGGTCCTTCAGGTGAATGTGGTAAGGAGGTGCCGGTGCTGTCAGGTGAATGAACCCAAAAGGCCCTGCCTCTTCTCTTCATGCTTCGCCTTGCCCTTTCATTAGCATTTAAATGGACTCACCATAGGAGCTTTCTGCATTGCTGGTGCTTTGAGAGATGGGAAGTTCTCCTCAGCCAGGCTGCTCAGCACAAACCTGAAAGAAAAGTAGAAATAAAAGCTGAGCCACATGACTGCACAGGGATGAGGTTTTGGGGGTTTTTCTTGGTTTTTGTTTTGGGTTTTTTGTTTTTGTTTTGTTTTAAAAAGATGCTTTCTCATAGCTCCTTCCTGGTCAGTGGCTGTGCAAAACCTTATGTACCGAGTAACTGTGGGGTCTGGTGAACTATGGGATGGGTGGTCAGGTTGGAGATACTGCTGTGCTGGACACCTGCAGTGGAGACTGAGGGTCTAAGGCTTGCTGTTATGGGGCTGGTTTAGGCAGGTTGGTCCAAAGTTGGTGCTAGCTATATATGTTGCTTTGCTTTGGTCTTCAGTTTTCATCACGACCTCCTGATGGTTTTACTGACGCTGAGGTTGTGGTGCACGCAGGGGGTTGCAATGGGAAACCATCACTGTGCATGAGGGATCAGCTTGATTGTTGTAAGGGAGCGCAAAAAAATCCCTAACAGTCTTGAGTATGACAAATAGAGCATTCCCCATCCTGAGGCTCTATACTGCATTTAAAATAATAATACTGCCCCATCAGTATTGTTTTCTACCTGAGCTTTTATGCAACAAAAATAAACGTTACTGATCTGGCAGTATAAATAAAAGGACAATGAGAAGCGGTGTATGAAGTGAATTGCCAGCGAGTTTTTATGTTTTTCTGTATCGGTCTTGTGGCATTTCTGTCAAGCAGGCAAGAGCACAACGTTCCCTTACATAATGCTCACATCACCGGAGTATGATTATATCCGACTGTCACAGATGAGGATGCTGTATTTATGTCTCAATGAATTTCATCCCTCGGTTTACGTGTCCTGGTCCTCTGGGGAACGTCACAAATCCAGTGTTACCAAGTACAATGGCACGTTTGATTTATCAACTCTATTAATGATGTGGTTGAAGGGAGAAACAACACATTAATTAAATTCACAACCGATCATATTGGTATTGCAAGCACCAGGCAGGACAGATATTTAGCACAGAGAGACCAGAGTGAAGTGAGAAACGTAGGCAAGGGGTGGCAAACCGGCACACAAACGCTATCGTGCTCGCAGTAGGAGAGAGAAATATGAAGAATAGGGATTTGGTGAGAAGATGATGCTTAGAATAAATGAGGGTGTTGGGCTGTCTGCTGTCTCCACTGATTGTGGTCAATATCAGTGTTGCTGTAGGTGTTGCAGGCTTATACTGGTGTATAAGGGAGAAATGCAATGGGAAAGGGGAGATGCTGGCTATTTATGTTCAGGAAGACAAATATTTAAAAAAAACCCAAACAAACCAAAGGAAAACCCTACAGGTTGTCAAGTGTGAGTATTTTGGTGCTGCTCTGTTGATGGTATTAACAAATTCAAGGTGACCTAAGTGCACTGGGATAAAAACAAACATTCACCCTCAAAATCCTCTGACTGAATGTGATTTTCACCGTTGGCTTTGGGCTGTTTCATGTTTTGCATTTCTTTTCTGTGGGTTTTAGTAATGAAAACAAACAACTTGGCTTCACCTTGGGTTGTACTTAACTTCATTTCCAGTCATTTTCTCTTGTTCCTGTGCATTAGCATACTTCGTATGTGCTCTGAGCTGCAAGTGGGTAAGAGGATGTAATTTTTAGTTTGGATTTAAAATGTGCATGGTGCAAAATCTCTGAAGTCAATCTTGAAGGATCTACGCAAACAACTATTCCTACATGAGATACTGAGCGTCCAGCCGGTTCTACAGGCTATAGTGTGTATAGGCACATGCTCCAAGCTAAAAGCACGTATAGTGGGCTATTGGTCCCTGCCAGTGCATAACCTCCTCCCCTCCGCTTGTGTATTCTGGACCTTCCTAATTGTCTCCAGCTGAAACTCCCCCTTGAAAGTGAGCTCAAATGGAAAATATTTTTGTGCAAAAATGTGAATATGTTTTTTTTGGGGGGAAAGCCTCTTTTTTTAAAGGTGGAGTAGGCTAGAAGTGGTGTATTCATTAAAGAAACCAGAGGTGCTTTATTTTAGTAAAGGTGCCTGTAGATTACCTGTAAGGAGAAAAATGCAGCAAACCCAACTGTGAGTTACGTACAGCGTATTGAGCACTGCAAGGGGAAGTTTAACCAAAAGCCTCTTATTCTTCATCTAACATCTAAAGTGGTGCAGGTTATCGGAGTGAGGAATTTGAGGACCTGTTTGCAAGGAATGACATTAATTATTTGGGGCTGGGCTAAATAAAATTAATTTTGGATGCTAAGTGAATTCATTCGTTGTTGTCATAACCCCAAATCCACATGAACAGCATTCTGGTTATTAAAAGACTGGTTTAAAATGAAGAAGAATTTTGCTAGCTCACCATCCTTCTTCTTGGTTGGAAGAAGGATGTTATTTTAAAGATCAGTTACCATTGTTCATGTCCCATTATGTCATCTCAAAGACACCTAGTGTTTTGGATTTATTTTATTTTTAAAATGTTTTGCAATCGATAGTTTTCTTTTTTCCTCTATAGTTATTTTTCTTTTTGTGCTACATTTTCTTTTTCTGCTATACCCTGGGGTACAATTAGGAGTGTGTGCTGCCATTCTGTATCCAAGTAGTGCCAGGATGGTAGCAAGCATTAAAGCCCTCGGAAGGTAAATATTGCAGAGGATGTAACAGAAAGAGTCCTGGAAAAAAACCAAGCTAACAGCATCTAGGGGCTTTATCCACCCCTTGATGTTTGAAGACTGCAGAGAAGGGGGATTGAGGACTTGCAGGACCTTGAATGGGAAACATGAGGTCTGACTTGGGGTCAGAGAAGAGTCTGAGCAGTCACCTGCAGACAGATGTAAGGTTGAGCACTTGCAGGCGCTCAGGGATGTGAGCGCAGGAGCCTGTTGGGTTTCCACCAGCACCGGGCATTGCTGCAGTGGCACAAGGGCGTCCCTTACTCGGCATTCCTGAAATGCCCATGAGATGCTGCAGCTCTTCCAGCAGGACTAGAGTCACCCCTTCCTGGGGGGAAAACTCAAAAACTCCATTTTTTTCTTGATCTACTTCTGTTGAGGGTCCTTTGACCATTGGTTGTGCGCTAAATTGCTCCTAGTTCTGCATCAGGATGGGAAGAAATGACATGGTTAAAAGCTCTGGTTACAGGATTCCTGCAGAGATACACAGGTTGTGCCAGTAACAATGGTTGAGCAATTAAGCAAAGGGCTACGCTTTGCTGTAAAATGCAGCTATCCGGCTGTGTTTCACCCAAGAGCGCAGGCATGAGTAGTTGTGGAAAGGGGAAGCGTCACATTGCCTATCGGGGTACGTGCGGGAGAGTGCGGGAATGGAGAGCTGGACCAAGAGCCACAAGAGGCAGGTTTGATGTTGTGTGTCCCCCACGTTCCTCTCCTCCTCCTGCCATTATATAGGTTAGGAGCTGAGTCTGGTTAATGTGCAGCACAGAGGGACTGGGTGATATTAAAAGAAAACTGTGATAACGCTTCCTGCGTTGAGCGCTTGAAGGCATCCCTCGTTCCCCTGGCTGTTATCTGCTGCAGCATCCCTGTCCCCCACCCAGTCTCCTCTAACAAAGCAATTATGTGCACAGAAGTGTGCTTGCTCCCAGTAACGCTGGGGAAAGTCACTGGTTCGTGCCTTTGCAGGTTTAACTGGAGTTGTCCTCCCGCAAAAAGCTCGGGCAAAGGCTGGGTTTGCACCTTGCGTGATGCGCGGAACTCCTGGCTGGACCAGCCTTTCTTGGATTCCAGAAATTTTCGCATGTCAAAGGAGCGTGCGGGCAGGAGAGACAGGAGGGGGAGGAGGGGGAGAGAGCAACGCTCTGAGCGGTGGAGGCAAGGTCTTAAAAGGAGTTTTCAGTAATTTTAAGGTGAATTGTGTTCATTGAATTGCAATAGGCTTCAAATGTTCCTGCCATTTGATGTGTCTGAAGGGATCAGCTGCTGTTTTGGAAGATTAATTTTACAATTCAGATCACACTTGTAGGGGTTTTTGTTTCCTAGCGTTTCTTGTTTTACTAATTGCAATTGTTTCACATCCTCTAATCTATTATACTTTTTAATAAGGCATATAATTCATTATTTAAGTGGTAGTGTTCTGATAATTAGATGAGTTATTTTTGTCAGTGCTGATTAGTTGGTAAGTACAGATTAATATTTGAAGACGTGATGTGGTCCCTTGATGTTTTTGTTTCAAAGAGGTGATGTGGCACTTGTTTCACGGCATTCCCGACAACTTCAACCCTTACAGTGGGAGGAAGGTGCCGACAAGTTGTAAAGAGGGTTTGAAAGGCACCAGATCACGTTTCCCCTGTAAAACTCATTATGTTAGAAAAATGCCAGTGAGTGTAAGGCTGGGATATTGAAATTGCAGCTCCCTGGGCAGGCAGTGTCTCTGTCTGCATGTGCAGCAGCGGGTGCCATGGGGGTCCTTACCCCAAATGGAGTTTTGGGGTGTGCAAGCAATATCTTGCATGTTGCAGGGCATGAACCTGGTGTTTGCTGGATGTGTCCTAAAAAAGCTTTGCCCCTTCACAAGCAGAAAGCCTCAGCCTTCTTTTTCCTCCCTGCAGTTAATTGCAGCACGGGACAATGTGGGCTTTGTGCACCACTCCCTGCGCTGGGGGACGCCTTCTCCTCTCTCCTTCGTGCAATGCTGACAGCGGAGCTGTTCTCTGTTCGTGATGCAGAAGCTGTTTGCAGGATTAAGGCTTTTTTAGTTCATTTGTAGACTGCTTAATGAAGGGTGTGGTAGCTGAGGGGAGGGAGTGGGCACCCACAGACTGTTATGACTCAAGTGCAGATATCTGTGGGGTGAGACATCCCAGCATTCCCTGTCCCCTGCAAACTAGACCAAGTGAAACAGTTGATACGCTGCAGTGTAATTAAGCATGTGTTTTTTGGAGTTGCAGCCTTCTGCCTTCTCCAAGGTGAAGGCATGAAACATGCTGCTGGAAGAGATTATGTAGCTGCAGCTGAACCATCGCATTATTTAAGACCAGATCTCTGGGAAGAGGGAGTAAAACTTTTTTTTTTGTCACTTGGTCACCCCTACCAAGGAGACCAGTGCTCTTCAGTGGCTCGTTTCTACTGTAGACTCTTTCAACCCTCCCTGACTTAGCAGATGGCTCAAACACAAATAAACCTCTGGGATGCCTGTCGCTGCCTGTGACCCCGGGGAAAGTAGAAACTACATTGGAAATAAGCAGGGAGGAGGAGATGCCTAACATTTTTCTTGAGCAAATACATGTGGTGTAGGGAAAGCTGGGGTAAGCTCTGTGTGTTTATCAGTGCTGTGAGGGCACCTTGGTCAAACCCCTCGCACCACCTCGTGATGCAGATTCCTGATCCTTGGTGGTTCAAGGGCGCCTGTGTTAATCGACGGTCTCTGATGTATCTGCAAAACTGTTGTAGGGTTTGCATGTGTTTCCAGAGCCCCTCTGCCTGAGGACAGGAGTTGAAGTGACTGGGATGCTCTCCCTTGAGTTACTGGGGGGTGAATTTGGCAATCGCCGTATGTTTCAGGTGGAGATCCAGCCGTGGGCAATGATGGGATGGTTGCACGGGCCTTGGAGATGAGTTCACAGGCTTGTGTAAAAGCAGTGCAAGAAAAGGATTTACCAAAGTAGAAACAGAGGAGTGATACTGAGGGTTTCCATACTTGCCCTGGTTTCGAGTCTGTTGGGCTGTCAAAATAAATTAGGGGCTCAGCAACTGGGAATGGGGGACAGGAGGGTCTGCCAGGAGGGCAGAGGTGGAGCAGAAAAGACCAATGTCCCTTCCATCACCCCACTGCAGTCCTGTAATGCAGCCCAGGATTTCCAGTCCCCTCTTTGCTTGGGCTGCGGCATTGGCATTGCCGCGTTGTACGAGAAATGGCTTGTGCTTTATGCATGATCTCGCCGCTGCTGAAGAGGGGGGTTGGAGTGTAAGTCGGTTAAACGGCCAGATTGCCCTGGTATGTTTGCCACAGGATAATGGAAAATTCCTGTGAGGAGTCTTGCTTGATCTGGGGCCAGAGGAAACAGGATGAAGTCTATTCCACCAGCAAAACGATAGAAGAGTACACTGTGCATCTTCCGGCGCCTGCTGCCAATGTTTTTATAGGCTTGAGATTTTATTTTGAAGAAAATCAACTGCGCGCAGGGCTAACCTGTGGTCATGCCAGGCTTCTTGCCTTGTGTCCTCTTGTGCTGCCTGTGTGCCATTCCTTTGTATAATTTTGGAGGACCGCGTGCACAAAGCCCATGATAGCTTCATTTTCTGCTTCCCAAGATGACGGGAGGAATTCAGGGCTACAGGGGTCTCCTGCGGTCAGTGCCCTGACACGGCATACCAAGCACATCAAGTCTGCTGACACCAATGAGAGCCTTTTAGGGTATGCAATAAGCTTTACCTCCTCTTGCTTCCCTTAAGTGGGTTTGGGTCCATGCTGCTACATGGAAATTTAAAAATTACTGTCAGAATTTGTGGAGTTAAAGGGAATGTGAGAAAACTAGTGTCTAGTAGGAGTCTTTGAAAGGAAGTTTTAATATCTCTTAGGACTTCATGGCGTCTTCATGTTACAAAACCATTTGTGCCATAAGGCTTTAGACTGAAGGATTCAACTTGCAGTTCTTAGACTGTTATCATTAATAAAATGACTTTGCACTTTGATAGCCCCTTTCATTCAAGGATCTCAAAGTACTTAAAAAATGCTAATGAATTAAGCTTCTTGATAGCTCTTGAGTGCAGCTTTTTGTACAGGAATTTGGTCCAAAGCCTAGTGAAGTCAGTGGAAAGATGTCCATATCATTAGCTCAGGCAAATCCCTTAATCTGTCTGTCCCTGCTTGTCCCATCTGGAGCCAGAGCTAATAGCGTGGACATCTTCCTATGCCAGGAGCCCTCATCCTTTCCTCATTGGGATTTTTTTTTTTCCTTGATTTTTCTGCCTGGCTCCACTGCTGAGGAGCACATGGGGGTAGCAGTACATTCAAGGCAAGGTGGGGAACACATAAAAATTTAGGGTTACCTATCTTGTCTGCTGTTGAGCTCTGGCTTAAGGTCAGAGATTTAAGAGGAGTTTGGGTTGGAAATAAAATGCAGTAATCCTGTAAGAGAAAGAAAGCCCTGTTAGCCTAGCATCCATGCAATGTAGAGGAATAGCTACGCGCTATTTGCGTGCCATCGTGGTCCAGCTCAAGGAGTGGTGGTTTCCTCCAGGAAGTCTGCAGCAGTGGGAAGAGCATAACCATCTCTCGTGGTTTCCAGTCCAAGATCATCCTGTGAGCTTTACTCCTTCACTCAGTTTGTTGGAGGTTTGCCATCGATTTAAATGTTCAGGATCGCACTTTGGAGAAGACAGCTCCTTCTGCTGCGGGACGAAGCTATGGATGTGAGTGGCAGGGCTGGGCTGTAACAAAGAGTGCACTGCTACTGGTGGAAACTTGCTTTTGATCCAGCTCATGGCTGTCAACTGAACTAACAGGGGAATTCTTCTTCTTGCCATATTAAAGAAAGATAAAAGCAATTATGCCCCGGCAAAGCTGTAGACGCAAGGCACTGTGAACATGTTGATGCCCCTTTCCTCTTCCATCCATACAATGGCTCATGTAATGTCCTTATGTCTGATCAGCCGTGACAATCTGTATTTTATGGATTCTTGCTCTTTGTCACCTTGTTACAATTTCCCCTCTCCCCTACCTTTCACTAATTGTCTCTCAAAACTATCTCATCGCTGCTGTCATGATTTTTTCCAGTGGATAAGCCTGTTAGAGATAATCTGGTTTGCTGAATTTCCTTTCCGCTGGGCAATCTCCTTAACGGCCGCCTCAGAGGATTTCATCATGTTTGGTATCAGGATGTGGCTTTATATAAATATTCTGTTTCTCCATGGTGGTTCTGATGATTAAGGTCTGTTCTTTCTCTTAAATAAATTGTTTCATACTACTGAAAGACGAGAGTTTCCTGGACACTTAGTGTATGTTTGGTACTTCTGAGTAAACTGCATTGGCCAAGATGGTCAAAATTAACTGTTGATTTCGGATACGTCAACTTTAACAGTTCAGGGGCCAAATCAAAGGGAAGAAGAGAGGTGAGGGAGAGAAAAGAATTATAATCCTTAAATGTGACATCCCTCATCAGGGATCACACAGGGTAGAGTCCTGTGTGATTGTGGGGTATCCCCTCTGGGGCGCCCCGTTGAGGAAAGAAGTTGGCCAAAAGGCACATCCCTTCTCCTTTTATCCATTTCCCCACTATGCAGCAATCAATAGCATCACTTAATATCTTTCAGAATTTTATCAGACTTCATGTAGCCTGATAAGGACGTTTGTCACCACTGCTCCTTTTGAAAAAAAACTTATTTTCAGCACTTCTGAAAACAAACCTCTCCCTTTTCATACATGCTTCAAGGATGCTTTTTCTTGTCCAAATCGGTGCTGGATTGGAGGGTCAGGAGATTACAGTTCTGTTCCTGGCATTGCCAGCGAGTTGCTGAATGATCTTCAGCAATTCATTTGATCTTTCTGTGCCTCGTTCTCACAAATAAGGATGCTGGTAATAACTTTCTATTGTTAAAGCTCTGGTAATAACTTTCCATTGTTAAACCTTTTAAAGCTCTTGTATAGAAAGTGCTATATGAGAGTCAGAATAATTATTGTAATCATTTGCAAGTGAAGGTGCTGGAAAGAAAAGTTTCTGCAATATAGGACCTTAGTTCTTGTTGGAAGGAATTATTAGAATAATTTTGGCTGGAATGACCAATAAAATGTGAGTAAGGCAACTGTTTCTATTGAATTTATAGCTGATGGGGAGCTAGATGATTGAAAGAATTGAAAAATGAGTGGAAGGTATAGGTTTTCATTTGAGCTGCCCTGGGAAAAAAAGAAAGCCTCTACTTACTCCAGCTGATTTTGGTCTTGTCTAGGATCTGTACACCACGTGGTTTCCTTGTACACATCAGCAATGAGCCACTTTGGCCATTCTTAAAAAAAGAACACGCACAAAACAAATGAAAACCAATGACCAAGCCCCAACAAACAAACCCAAAACCAGTGACATTCTTCCTATCGCTGCTCCTTCTTGGGCTGTGGCTGCACAGGCTCATCTCATGCAAGAATGCAACTTTAAGCAGTAAAGGCAATATAACACTGACCATGATTGTCCATATGGTACCCAGGACACAGCAGTTATAGGTGCATTAGGATAATGGAGAAAGAAATAAGTTTGCTCTATACATTTCTCAACTCCTGGCTCCTACCCTGTCCCTTATTGTCTCTAATTTACAGCTTGCTAAAAATAGGTCTTGGAGAAGACTTGGAGCTGTTGAGATGGAGACAGAGCAAGACCGTAAATCACTTGACAGCTCATTTCCTTATAGCAAATATCTTACTCTTATGACTGTATGTTTAGATTAAGGAAGGAATAAAATGTAGCAAGAACTCAGTTCAGTTACTATGTGTTTCAGTCGTATTTCTTTTTCCTTTTAACAAATACTAACGTAAGTAGATAGGAATGGGACAAATTCTGTAGGAAAGGTTCAAACCGGACAACAGTTTATTTTTTTTAAACATCTCAGATTTGGGGCTTTTGGTTGCTGGTGTGGAAAGGTGTGGTTAGTGCAGGAGCTGGGATCTGAGTTGCAGTATCGTGCGTGGCTTTGCGGGAGGAGCGGCGATGCCGGCACCAAGTGCTGTGACACTAAGGCGGCTGGGCTGGGTTATTTCACCTGACTCTCCATGAGATGGTGGAGAATACACCTCATCTTCATGTCTGCCAAGCCCTTTTCGCCCTCATTGTCACTGACTCTGTGCTCTGAAACCCTTTGAGCCCCATTCCTGCAGCCAGTGGGAACTGTGCCAGCAATTCCAGCCAGGAATCAGGACCTTGATGGTCGTTTCCTTTCCTTATGCACGCAAGGATCTCCAGAGCTCTTTGCAAACATCACTTAATCTAAGGCGCTTTTGTTAGGCAGGTCAGAGAAGTTATTCAGTTGCTGGGTTAGTTTTAGTCCCTTGGGATATTTGCTTTATGCTCTGGCTGGGGATAAGAAGCCAGCAGCCACAGCTGGGCCTGGTGTTTTGAAAGACATGGGCAGCTTTTTCAGAACACCTCCATGTCCACCTCTGTCCTCTGCAAAAGCTGTATTTCAGAGGGATGTGGTGGAGGTTGCCCATATTTTGATGCATGTTTAATTTCCTCTAGTGCTACACCCCACGTAGCCTAAGCTGCTGTTCCCATTCTCCATCGCTGCCATGAAGGGACCAGCCAGATCAAAGCAGATTGTGCCAAAGCTCTGTGGTGCAAATAAGAGTCACGGGATCGAGCCTCAATAACAGACTTCATCTTTTGGTGTGGCAGTATCTGTTTTAGATGAGGGAAGTTAGAGCCTTGTCTTGCTGGATGCAGCTTCTGATAATGAGATTGATCCATTATCTGAACATCGCACTGTTTTTTTCACAGCAAGCCTTTGGTGTTGTGCACAGCTGGGTATCTGCATTGTTTAATGGCAGCTCAGGAGAGATGAGTCCTGCTTCCAGATCCAACGATAACCCATGATAAGATTGCAGACAAAGCTCTTCTTTCACCTGAGCTGCTGTTGCGCGACCTTAATGTCTTTGCAAGAAAAATGCTATATGACAGCCAGGGGTTATAGCGTTGCCTTAGACTTGTGCTATCTATCTACATGGCGCAACAATAAGAAAAAGGAGTTATCGCTGTCCCAGGAGGCAGAGAACAAATTTAGGTCCCGATCTTGCATATGCTTATACAGCTAATTAGCTTTACTCAATGGAGCCCATTCAGCCCATAGCACTTGTCCTTCATCTGTTCAGGACGGTGCGTGTGAATGCTTATTGAAATGCGAAGTCAATCGGGGTATTGTTGCATGTATGTTATTTCTTATGTTCTTGTTTGAAGCAAGAAATAGTCTCTCCGTTATAGGAACTTTTTTTTCTCTTTTTAAATGTAATACAGCTCTTGCTGTGAAATTACAGGCCCAGGTAAATTTATGCTTTTCAATTCCTGGGTCTGAAATTGCTGAGCTTGGCTATTTTGGGGCAGGAAACATTTAGCAATATTTGTCATCGCGTGGGTTGATGTGGTTCCAGATGTGGGTGTCGTGCCAGCTCCAGGACTTTGAGTAATAGACACATAATGACTGATTACCCGATTATTGTTGGGTGGCTGTGTATCAGGACCTTTCCGTCTTGGTAATTAATCTGCTTGTTGATGAATGCTTGACCAGATCCTGCAGCCTCGCCAAGATCTCTCTTGTCATTTTTGGTCATTTGGTAGCGAAAATGGCAATGAGACTTTTCACATTTTGAACTAGAACTTTACTGACGCTGTTTAAGGATATAGGAGGATGCAAAAATGAGCAAATCCTGTATGTAGCGGGAGAATATGAATGTGAAGTGTGCTGTCCAGGTGGGCTCTGTGCATTGAGCCAGCCGGGGACCTCCCCATACTGCCAGGTCCTCCCAGACACTAAGCCCAGGTTTAAGCCCAGGTCGGTACAGGAGCTGCTTTAACTTTGCTTCTGCATTAAAACTATCTTGTGATAGCTATGACCGAGCTTAAAAATCAGAATTTACATAATGATTCTGTGTTAATGATATTAACATAATGGTACTAACAATAGCTTGTTAAAGGCAAATCTGCAGGGATTTCTTTTTCCATCTGACCTTGAGTTGCTGACTTCGGAGTGGCTCGGTATCACGTTTTCCCACACACACACACATTTGAACTTGAAAGGTTCTTTAATACTCAGCTCAATGTTTCTGTTTTGCTTTTTCAATTCCTTATTATTTCCCATAGCTGTAATGCACAGTGATACTCTGTGCCAGGTCATTTCCAGGACTTGGACCCGAATTAGATTCGGTAGCTGGAAGGCGCCAAGCCTCAGAAATGTTTGTACATGATTCAGTTCCTGGAGGACAAAGGCTCATCCTTGGCTGTGGAGCATCGTACACGCGACTCTCCTTGTGCTTCCAGGGACTGCAAGAAGAGAAATGGGGAGGCAGACTGTTCCCAGGATCGTCCTGCCTAAAATTTCCCGCCTGCGTGGCTAATTTGGAGTTATGTCTCCTTTCCCAGCCAGATTCTCTCTCTGAATCTTTATCACATGCTAATTAGCATTCATTCCCACCCAGCACTGGGATGTTTATTAAGGTTTTCGAGAAAGCTTTGCAGTTCTGGCGCTGTTGCAACCCTGCCAGTAATATCTCCCTTAACAGCTTCACACCTCGGCTCTCCCCCTTGTGTTGGTCTGCAAGTGCCCGGTGACCCCGAATTATTGAATTTCAGCCGTGCTCAGCTCAGGCATCTTGTGATGAGTAAAGTTTTGGGATAAATAGGGTTACAGCAGGATCTGCTGCACTGGTGTGACTTCCAGCTTGCTGCTTGCTAGAAATGCTCTGGTTGCGTGGTCCTGCAGAGCCCAGGGAGCCACTGATGTTGGCTGGAGACCGATTTCAACCTGTAGTTTGAAACTCCAATATAAGCTGCTACCTGCCGGGTCTGTGCTGTGCGTTATCCAAGTCAGCAGATGCCATCACGCACTTGCTTGCTATTGCACCCTGCTTATTTTTATTTGCATGCCCGGGATTCTTGCTTTTGGCTCAGCAGCAGTAAATGAGCCATTTGCATAATGAATGGTTTTAAAATCTGCATCCCTGCAGTGTCTTGAGCCTTGCCCTTCAGAAGGGTCTGTTTTCCAGGAGAGGGTGGCATAATTCAAAAAGCTTAAATTCCTCTGGGAAATGGAAGTTTGGATGTGCAATACTTGGGGGTTATTTTTCAGCTAACTTCAGTGGTTACATGGTCCGCTTGCACAGCTCTGTGAGCACAGCATCATGGAGGCCTTTGAAGCAAACAGCGAAAATACAGCATATCCCTCTGCGTTACAGCTGGGGGGGTTGGATGCAGCTGGCTGGGAGAGGTGCAATGGGCAGAAACGGGGGAAAAGTGCTGGAAAAGGCTGCTTTGCTCCAATTCCTGGCAGTCATTTGCTGTAGAAGTAACTTCATTGCTTTGTGCCTTGTTTTTTTCAAGCAAAGTTGCTGGGGGTGGGGGTTGTCTTTGCTCCTGGGTGGGGAAGGCAGCCTGGTTTCCAGGTGCTGCTGTCCTTCACTCGGTAATAAAAAAAGCATGCAAGCAGGTTTGATTTCCTACCCATATTTCCTTCAGAACCTTGGGGAGCAGGGGAAGGCAAAAAGACATTCAGGCTACTCCACACTCTCCCTTCTGCTTTTCCCTGTGCCTGTTGCCATCCTGGCAGCAGTTTTGGCTCCTTTGGGATAAATGCTTATTTACTGCACTGGTGTCACCCTTCTGCAGCAATGCTCCCTCCAAGGACAACCCTATCGATAGGGTGTGCGGGCTTGGGTAGAAAGGCTTAGTGGAGAAGCGTTTGTGCTTGGAGGAACGGTAATGTGAAAGTGTCAGTTTGGAAGGGGATTTTGGCTAAAAAGATGCAAGATAGCAAGGGGAAGGCAGCAGTTAAGAGCTGCACGTCAGCCCCGGCTCGGTGGTGCATGTGCCATACACGGGGGCTTCCTTGGCAACTTATTCACCTGGTCTGTTGGGCGTTCCAGAGCAAAATGCTGCATTGCTGTTCAGTGCTTGGGAGGTGTCAGTACCCTGTGATCTGAAAAGGGGAAGCACAGCTTGCCTTAATAATCCAGGTAAGGTATGAGCTCTCCTGTGTCCCCATGGACCCTTTTGGGTGACCCCATCTGTGGCCACAGGGCTACCAAGTGCCCAAGACACCCATGTCTTCCACCTGAAACTGGTGCATCTCCCAAATATAGTGGGGTACTTCCCCCACACACACATTGGGATCATGGAGCAGAAAATGGGGTAAACAACACCAAAACAAACCCCACTGTCCTCAAAGGGGCAGGAGCCCTTAGTCCTTGTGTGCTGGGACTTTTCTGCCCTGTTCATGCTGCCGAGAAGTCCTGCAGCTCGCTAGGCGATGGGTTTCCTAATCGTTTCTAATACAAGAAGGAGGATGAATAATGAACAGCGATAACTCTTCTGCAAACGTTAGCATCCCACTTGCTCTGATAAGACGTCGCTCCCTTTCAAGTCCCTTGAAATGCTATCTGTGTTTCCAGGACTCTTATTGCAAAAATTCTGTGAAGCACCGATTTCTGTTTGTGTTCCTTTAAACTATTTTCACATTTCTGTTCATCGAGTTTGAACTTGTAGCAAGCTTCATTTGAGGAAGAAGAGATGAGTGTAGTTGAGTCATTAATGGAAAACGAATGTGAATCAAAATCCAGTTCAAACCCCACAATCTCTGCCCCACACAAGAAAGCTCCACTTCAAGGAATAAAAGTAGGAAAAAATAGGTTGGATTTAATTGCTTTGGATGCCCTGTTACAGCAGAAGTGCAAAAAGACGATAAAAGACGCAATTTAAAGCTCAGCAGCGGCAGGTTGGAAGTGCTGGTGCTGGTGCACCGGGAGATGGATACTTTATCCCCAGCACATCTCTGCTGAGTTAAGATAAATGTGGAGCTATTAAGTTCCTGAGAGCAATAAGAGGCTGGGAGAAGGTCACTTACTGCTTCCCCTATTTTGAATTTGCCTCTGCGCTGCATCACTTGCTCTCTGGTGCTGTAAGGAGCACCCCCTTTCTCGTCCGAAATTCCCCCAAATGAGCCCCCCAAAAATGCTGGGGGGCAGCTCAGGACAGCCTGGCTCAAGGAACAGGGAGTTGCTTCACTCCATCGCTGTGGGACAAAATGCTTGGTGACTGAAATAGTAGTGCTGGGGATGGCAGGCACCATCACAGGATGGCGGGGACCCCATCTCACCGCCCGTAGGGGTGAATAACGCTCAGGAAGCTGGGCTGGAGCTTGCCGTGCCGTGCCGGCCAGGGCCTGGCGTTGGCATTTCTGTCTGCGGTAAAATGCTTTTGAAGGGCTTTAAAACTCACGGTCACCTTCTGCTGAGCAACTCTTGGTAGAGTCCTGGTGCTAAATATTGTCCGGCCAGGGGGAGGTGGAATGTGGAGTGCCAACAGCATCTGAAAAACCTGTGGGTACCCCAGTCTGATTGCTGTCCTGCCCTCCGAGATGGAAAACACCAAAGCAGTGGGAAGATGCTGTGGGAAACGTGAACAGACCAGCGGCTCTGCCCCTTCTTCCTCTGATTTTTCTCCGGGCTTGGGAGGTTGTGCATGGCTCTGCCAGATAAAAGACTCAAGTGAGGGAGGACAGAGGAGGGGAAGATGATGAATCTCCCGCATTCATTATTCTGTATGCAAAGAACATCAAAAGCACTAATGGAAAAGCCTTTTTATATTTTTCATCAAAGCAGTTGTTCAGATTTGGCAGGCTGATTTCTTATCAGTAAAATATTTATGAATGAAGCAGCTGTGGGGTACTGCTTTAGGAGGACAGCAAGTAAATTTTTCCCTGCCAGTGCTTCCACGTTTAACCTGAAAACCTCTTGACTTATTTCTATAGCTAATAATTCATCAAGTTGTTTTTTTTCTTTTTTCTGCTAAGAAGGGGATTGCACTGACCTAAATGAGGTTTATCTTTTTTTTTTCTTCTCTAGTAATTAGACCCCCCCACATGTAGGAAGCATGAAATGATTTATGAAGGTGTTTTGATCCCAGTTTATTAATTCCTAATCCTGATTTATTATTATTCTTTCTAATTTTGCATCGTCACTTGGTGAGTAAGGGAATTTGGAAAGCAGGGGTGAAGAGCTAATATTGAATTTCCAGGAATATCAGCTGCTTAGAAATCAAGGGCTCACAGAGGGAAACCTGCAGCACTCCTGTTCATCCAAGGGGATGGGAAGAGCAGCAGTTGGTATCAGTGTAAAACCGCTGCGTCCAATCTCAGGGATGGCGATGCTCTTGATTTATTTTAATAAAAATAAACTGCTTTTCTTTCTGGCTTCATCCAGATGACTGTAAATCCGATGCTGTTACAAATCAGTTTTGCACAGTGCTGCTGCTGCTGCCCTTCCCTCCCTGGAGATGATGGGCAGATATTGTACCACTATAGATGTGTGGGGTGGCAGATGCCAAGTTTGGGATATGGGGTGCTGAACTGGGGCAGTGGGGGGACCGGGAGGAGCTGCTGCAGCTTTGTAGGAAATATGGGAATTCTTGGGCATCTCTGGCTCGGCATGTGTCTGCGCAGTGCGTAAGGAGGAACACAGCTATTTCAAATTTAGAGCTGCATTGCCATCAGGGTATTGTGTACTTTAAATATAGAACCTTTGAAATGCAATAACTTTCCCTTGTTGAAGGATAGTAACAGTAATTGTATAAATATTTATAGCATGTAAATTAGCACAAAGCAATGGTGCAGCACTGGGATAGTTCTTTGCAATTTCAAAAAGTTGTATTGAAATCTCAAGTTTTGACCAGATGTATAGCTGGATCAGCCCATAAAAATAGGAACAGTTGTCTGAGCTTGTTTCTATTTTTAAAAAAGTGCATGAATGCACTGAAAGAGTGTAAAGTTCCAAACCTGCAGTTTATGAAACACTTGCAGAGTGCTTGCTGCTGAGGTTTGCACATCTCCTGGCTGATGCTCACCAGTAGTCGAAGCAGGCACACGTATGGTTAGGTGTGTAAGTGAAGAATCCTGGTGAGTCTCCTGAGGTGCTGTGAAGCCTTCGCTTCTGCGTGGCAAATAGGAAACATAATGACATTTTGCGTTTGTTTGCTCTTTTAATGTTTCTTTTATTTTCTGTTTATTTTAATATTACAGTGCCTCATAGCAGACTTTCTTATTAGATCCTCATGTTGATTTAGCATCTGGTCAAACACCATGTAATCACTCCTCTCTGTCCAAATACCTCCTGGTAAGAAGAGTTCCACATCAAGTAGCTGTCGCTGTCCTTAGTGACCACTGTACCTGTTTGTTTCCCTTGGTCCTGGTAAAAAATGCCCACAGCGATGACTTTCCAGGGATGGTGCGCCAAAGGGAGAGCACCGGTGGCCATCCCACTCCCAGCTGCCCAGCGTGCAGCAAAGCCCGTCAGTCACTGCAGCCTCCCACTCAGTGGCGTGTCGCCTTCCCCGGTGTCAGCAATGCCGAGTGGGAGACGTAACGCGTGTCCCCACCATGGCTGTGGAGAGGAGAGAGCCTCCTCCCGCCAAGAGCTTGTTTTAACGGAGAAGATGTAAAACTTTGCACGCTCAGCGCGGCATTAACTCTCTGGTCCTAGCGCGGCTTCAGCAGTGAGCTGGAAGGAGTCGGGCTATTAATCCTTCTGGCATCCCCTTTGAATACCATCATATTTCAGTCCTGTTAAGCTGTTGGGCCATTGTTTATGGGTTTCATGCTGAAAGAGCTGTGCTGAGCCTGCAAAATGCTACTTTACTTTCGTGACGCCCCGAGAGCAGGCAGCTTGTCCTTGCCATCGCCACCAGCAATCTTCCTCCAACCCCAAATCCTGCCCTATGCCCAGCCAAACACCTGCTCGGATATAATCAAAACTTTGTGCAGATTTGCTTGCTTGAGGGAAATACCCATTTATCAGTGGGTAACCCAGTTCCCCCTTCCTTTCTGGGCAGAGAAGTGGGTAACACAGCTAATGGGTTCCTCTCTGCTTCCTTTATCCTGGCCGTTGTCTTGCTGCTTATCCTTTGCAGAGAGATTGATTTTTGCAGGGTCGTGGGTTAGCATGTTCATGAACCTGCATGCTGCTTTCCTCCCTGTGCTTGCATTGCTTGCATCTAGCTAAAAATGCAGGACATAACAGCATTGGCAATCACAGAGAGAAATATTTAATGCAGCCAGATGTAGTCCCTGAATTGTTGTATTCTTCTGAGCTAGATCCTTTGCTTTCGTTGTAAGGTAGCTCATTAACCAAGGCTAATTGGAAGGCCTCTCCACCAGGCAGTGGAAGGCAGTGAGAGCACGGCTCGTGCTTGCAGGAGCTATGAGCTGGCCACCTAATGCTGGGGGCTGAAACATAGGCAGGACAGCCCTTTGTATTCCATGCAAATTTTAGGAGGCACTGGTCATGAGTCGATCAAACGGGACCCTCCTGGGCCGTGAGATGTGCTGGAAGTAACCCCGCGCAGTCCTTGCTCTCGCTGCAGCAATGAAGACATGGCCGATGGAGCTGCGTCACGAAACCGCCCGGCTCCCAAGGACAGCTTCAACGTGGGAGCATGAAAGTGGGACCTCTGGGGTGCTCTGCGGAGGGAGGGGAGCAGGAGGGATCCTTGCCGGCAGCACCGGCCTCAGTAGCAGCTTCCCTAGCCTGTGCTTTATTAGTCAGGGGTTTTACTTCTTCCAGCTGACGTTCCCAAACCCCAGGGTTTTCTTGCGTCCATCTTGCTTGCAAATGTTTTCCTTAGCCCACGGGGAGGAAAAACACCTTTCTGCTTGTCTCTGCCGCGTCCTGGTGCCAGGTTGGACATCTGTGCCAGGGAGCCCAGGGCCTGGTGATGCTGGGACTGGGGGTAGGTGGAGGGTGCTGCACGGTCGGTCATGTCACCAGCCACAAGAATGGCATTTAGCTGGAAAAACAGAGTTTTCAACCAGAAGCCAGCAGTCGCTGCTCACCTGGTCTGAGGGCACAGAGCAGCAGCAATATTCAATTCATACTTCTGTCTAAGCATCTTGCAGTGAGTTTGGATGCAGATGGGCCATCTGCGATACTGCACTCGTAAAAGGAGGAGAGGCAAATCCCACCCATGGCACGGTCCCACCCAGTGAATTTGTGGGTGCTTCCCTGGGCAGCTGCGTGGCTGCACCTCAGCTGCTGCCTGTGCTTTGTTCAGGAGAGGGTTGCACTAATTTTTGGGGCAGGGAGCTTTCTTCCCCCTCTGCAGGCTGTAATTCCCTGGCATTGTAACATGTTATTTTTCTGGCATACCTGAGGAGCTGGGAAATAAAGTCTAAGCTTAGAGGAATGGCAAGGATGGGACCTCCCAAGGGAGGAGAGATTAGGACAAGGAATTAAAGTTGTCATTTATTTCTATTTTCCATCCCTCCCAGCCTGAAAAAATGGCTGCATTCCTGGGGACCCCTTTATTTTACAGCTTTGAGCTTGTGGTTTTTGAAAAGCCAGCGGATGCTGCCAGTTCCCATCACCTAATCAAAGCTCCTCTGTCGAAGGGCCGGCATCAAACGAGCCGGCGGTCTCATTATTACATCCCATTATACCCTCTGGCAGCGGCTGTACTTCATAACCGCCCAGGAAGGCTGACAGGTAACCAATGAGATGCATATTCTAGCGACAACCTCCTGCCCCCTAGGGAGCCGGGACCCTCTTTGGTGCCGGAGCCGGGTCTCATTGTGGCTGGGTGCTTCCCAGGGAACAGCTGGGGCCATTGTCTGCCCGGCTGCCCCTCAGCTGCTGAGCGCAAGGCCATGGCACAGCGAGGTTTGCTCTTTTGTTCCCTTGTAATTTCATTGTCCGTTCGGTATGGATTGCCATTAAATGCCTGCGCGTTTGTTGGCTTGATGTAAAAGGGAAGAAGGGTCGCCCAGAGACGCAGGGATGGCTGAGTCGGAGAGAAGGAGAAGGGGGGGTGGGCTGGGAGTTTGGGGAGGGACAGAGGGGCAGAAATCTGGCTGAATAATTTTATCATTGCAGCTAGGTATTACACCTCAGCTCAGCCTGATGGTGTATTAATTCGTACCTCATTTGGCTGGATGGGATCCAGCCTGTAGCCTTATGACCACCACCCTTAAATCAATGTAATGCAGTGCACATGCTGCTGTGTCTTGGGCACTAAAGGAAAAGGAGCTGCGTTGATTTTAGAGCAATGTCTTCCTTCCATCCCTCCTTGGTGCTCATTTGCTGTGTTTTATTATTTGTCATGATGAAGTATGGAGAGACTGAAATATTTGGATATTTTATATGTTTGGGGCACATGCCTGGGACAGGGTGGCAGGGCCAGGCTGGATGTGGAGAGCTGAGGGATAAATTGGGATTGGGAGGGATTTTGGAGTTGGCTGGGGTGGAGCATGGTACCTGGGATAACTTGCTGGTTTATTACTGAGTTACTTGTTGGCTGTTTCTCTATTTTTTTTTTTTTTTTCCTGCTTTTATTGCAAAAATCAAAGCGATGCCAAACTTGGTTGTTTCTGGTCTGCAGGCAGGTGCTAGTAAATCCAAGGCTGCTGAGGCATCAGTTAGCTGCAAGCAGCGTGCCCATCCAGGCATGCAGGCCAGGGGGCAATACTGGCTGCAGCATCTCATTTCTGCAAGGAATTGAGAAGATAGCCCAAATAATTGGCTGTTTGGGAGCGCAGGGCAGCCTTGGGTGAGACCCGTGTGTCAGGCTGCACCGTGCGCTCGGGTGGTCTTTAAGCATCGTTTGGTCTGAGCCTTTTGCTGCGGAGGGTTGGGATTGCAAGTTCAGGGCTGCAGCACGACGGTGCAAGCTGAGTCTGTGGACAAGTGTAGTCGTTCTGCCATTAAAGTGAATTTTGCAATCCTCTGTCATCTTCTGGCTCTGGTGGATGTCGCAGGCAGAGGGACTCCAGGAGCAGCAGAGGTTGCCTTCAAATCCTCCAGCCCCTGAACATGACAGCTGCTAAATCACCTGTTATCATGCTGAGAACAAAGCTGTCCTCCATGAACAAAGGAAAGATAAGGGTCTGAAACTGGGGGGAAGGAAGAGCATAGCAGTGGGAAGAAGATGGTATTCCCTGGGCGAAGTCAAGAGCCACCAGCAAAGCGGCCAGGCCTTGAGGGGTGGAGAAACATCCCCGCGTGGTAAAAAAAAAAAAAAACAAACCTCAAGCGATGGCTGGATCTGACCAGCAATGCTCCAAACAGCACCCGACCATGTGCTGAGCATCTAAAGACCAAGGAAGACTCATCCAGCCTTGGCTGCAATTTGGGTTGAATATTGCTCGATTCTTTTGAGACTGTCCTGCATGGTCGTAAAGAAAGAAACGGGGCGTAGACCCGGATTTCCACTTGGCATGCCCACATTTGCTGATCTGTAATCATGGTGCCTGATGCCAGGCTGTCCAGTGGGGCTTTGCTTGCAGCCCCTTTGCAGCTTTTAGTTCTGCAGCTCAGCTCACAGTGAAATGATACAATCAAAACCCCAACGCCAATTTCCTCCAACAGCGCTGTTCGTGCCACCCGAGGCTTTCCTGCAAGCCATTTGACCTCCTGCAAGCTAAATCAGCAAAGCAAGAGATGCTTCTAATAGCCTTTTGATGCTAAGAAGTTAATCCCTCGGTTCCAGCCTGGCGTAGCTGTAGGACATGAACACCATGCAAACAGCTGGGAAGCATGTTACAGTGCGGGAGCTGCTTGAAACCTGGTTTGGACGTGGTGCGCAGCGGTGGGTGAAGTCTTTCTCTTGTGCTTCTGCAAAACACTTTGCTTCCCGACGGCACTATCTAAATAATATTAATAATTAAGGGGTCAAGCTGGTGCGGATATGCTTCCCAGGGGCTGCTGGCGTGCACTTAAGCAACTGCGCCCAAGCTGGCAGATGCCACCTTCTCTGCCTGATGGTCTTGGCCATCCCTGGCAGCGGCACATGGGTCAGGAGGACCGGCAGCAATCGCAGCAGGAGTCCTTAATGTTTAAAGACTTTTAATGGGTGAGTCAGGCTGGGTTGTTACAAAAAGGAAATGTCGAGACGTAGCAGAAAGCGGAGAAGCTGCTTTCCCTCTGTGCATGAGGTCTGGCAGGAGAAAACAAGCTACTTTATTAACTTTTCCTTTCTTTTTCAATGAAAAGGTTGGGTGTTTGCCCCATTCTGCAGTCCAGCTGATGATGCTGGGGGAAGCACGTCATGTTGCAGGAAAAACTGGCCAGTGGCTGTAGATGCCTCTAAATCTCTGTCTTCACCCACCCTGGCGGCATCTCAGAAGTGAGAGGAGTGCTTCAAGTTTTGCTGTGTTGTCAGCAATAATTAACGGAGAAGTAGGAGGAAGACTTGCGAAATAGTTCTGGAAACAGGGCTCTTCGAGGAAGAAAAATGCATTGATGGGAAGAGAGAACCATTAGTCTGGAATTGAAATCAATGGCTGTTCCTGTAAATCTAAATTTCAGGTGTAAAAGCAGACTTTAATTTCTTCTGTGACTATTGCAATAGCCAGTGTTTCAAAATAAAGCTCTTGCAATGGCAATATCATTTGCAATTGCTGTGATTTGGATTATATATGTTAGAGAAGAGAGAGGGGTGGCTGCTGAAAGCCAGGTGTAAAAGGCACTGCAGACCATCATCGGAAGAGGAGGCTTTTTAAAGTTGCTGTAAAACATAAGGATAAAAGAAATCAGTCTCCAAGGACTGTAACATCCTTTAAGGCTTAATTCTGCCTAATATTTTGTCTGTTCTCTCTGGGCCGCGCTATTATGGTTCAATCTGTTACGGTAGTTTTGTGAATTTAGAGACACATTAGAGGTCCAGGCGTACTCACTCTCCACCCTTCCCCTTTTCTCACTGCTTTTTTTGGTGGGGGAGCGAGAGGCAGGATTTTAGCGTGTATATTAAATAACAAGAGGTGGCCTGCCTGCCCTGAGTGACCCTTTGTTGTGGTTACCTGTTCCAATATCCTGCTTTTTTCATTTCTCCCTTCTCCCTGTTCAGAAGGTCTGTGTCTCTCCGTGCTATCAGGGCAGGGAGCCGAATTAATTTTATGTATCTGTCTCTCCTGTCAATATTTGTCAGGAAAGCACTTGTGCAATTTCTTAGAAAATAAACCATCTCCCTTCACTGACCTTTTATTTCTTCTGTGGATGAAGTGTTTCTTCTTTAATATCCTCTGCAATCTTTGTTTCAGCTGCCGCTTATTCTCTTACTGCTTTTTATATGCTCACCTATAATCTCCCCAGTTTGCATCTACATGTTTCCTCAAGTGCTTCCCTGCTCTTTAACCCTTGAGGGGCTGTTCGTGGTTCCTCTTGTGCATGGGAATGGCCCATGCTACATAATTCTGCTGAAGGCCACCATTAACAGTTGAGCATATTAATTTATTTTAAAACAGTTTTACTGCACAATTGCGCTTGTCTTGAAGCAGAACGCAAACTGTGCAAGAGCATCTCGCAGCTTGAAGAGGCCAGATGGCGTCACACACCCTCTTCTCATACCACTTTCCACTGACATAGCGTCTTGCTTTTACCCATCTCCAAGTCCCTTGGAGCTACTGAGTGACATGAAATCAGCAGTTGCCTTTTGACCCATTTCCAAATTGGAATGACTGAGTGACTGTAGCGGGGCTGTGTTGCGTGTGCATGTAAGTTTTACGCTAGGTGTCCCAGCAGTGCTGCAAACCTGGTGGCACCACTGCCCTGAAAGCTGGTAGGCCACGCAGAGCCACATCTTTAACTTTCAGACCACAGATTTCCTAGTAAGTGCATTCTGTTTCCTTTCTCAGTCTTTCCTCTCTATTATTTTGTTCCATTTATCCCAGTACCTCAGTGCCAAGTTGATAGGTTTCTTACAGACACCAAAGAAAGAAGGCATAATGGATCGTACTCAATATTTTTGGTAGAGAAATGGTTGAGGCCANTCATTAAAATTTCAAAGCAGTAAGGTTTTGTTGCTCCAGTGGCCATCCACAGGACCCAAACCCTCCTGGAGCTGTCATGGCCCTTTTTGCCCTCTGCATGCCGCGCATTCCTTGTGTCCGGATGAGCTGGGGTCTGGGAAGTCTCATTAGTTCCTCGTGACCCCCCCCGGCTTTTTGCCATTTTCCCAGTGTGTCTGTCCTTAGAGGAATTCCCCTTTTCGATTCCTGTGCTCAGCTTTCGATTTAGGAGAAGATGCCCTGGCAGAGGGCAATGGAAATAATTGTGATGACTAATGGAACTAGAGGAGCTGACGGGGAGTTTTCCGGGTTGCTGATGGGAACAGACCGCCGTCTTCTCGTTCAGCTTGTTGATTAAACCCCCACCCAGTAATCACCACACATTACCTTGCTTTTGTAGGTACCCCAGCATGGTTCTCCAATGGCAGATTTACAGCCCTGCAAGAGCACAGGGAGGGAGACGGAGCCTAAAAATGCCCACACTGGGTTTTTACAAATAGTACTTGAGGTTAAGATGACATAGTGGAGACCACTAAGCAGATAAACACCAAAAGCAATGATGATTTGTCCTTGAAAAGCTCCGTGGGCGGTTTGTGAGTGAAAGGGGAGATGCATTGACTTGGACAGCTACTTACAGAAAACAGATGTGCAAGTTAGGAAACACAAGTGATAAATCTGAACCCATATGGCAGCCCTCTCACAAGCATTTAGAGTCACAGCTGGCCATGAATGGCTTTCAGTTTCTCTTCGGAAAGAAGAACTCACCGTTGCTTGTAAAACACTAAGACTGTTTTATTTGTGCCCCTCCCCAACCTCTACTCTTCTTGGAGTAACCTACATCCTCCAGATGTTCCCTGTGCACCCGGTAGGAAAGGAAGAGCAGGGATGTATGTCATTGGGACAGGTTTATGGTTTTTCCTTCACAAATGCCAGGACTGAGGGCATGAACAAGTAGTGAAGGATCTGTCCTGGTTTACGTAGCTGCTGGGAGCTGGCAGTGATGTGGGTGGCTTTCGGCAGCACAGTTGGGCTGGATTTTAAGAAGTTGCAAAGTCTAGTTTCTTGCAAAAAAAGGGACTTCTTGAGTTGGTGTCTCAGGGCCCTCCACAGCTTCTCTGCAAGGCTGGGGGATTTCTGCTCCCTCCCTGCCCAAACAGGCAGGACCCCTTGAGCAACAGACATCTTGGAGGTGCTTTCAGGAGGACCCACGATCTGCTGTTTTGGATCTCGGCCCTCTTTCCCTTTCTCCTTTCCTTTCTCAAGCTTATAAAGAGAGGAAATTTCCAAGCTAACTATGGAATGTTATTTTTCTGATACCCGTCTGAAAACTGCTTTTCAAGCAAGTTGGAGCTTAGTTGGCTGTGTAATCTCCTCTGCGTTGGGAAGCCCGTTCTGCAGTCCTCTGCCTCCTTTCAGCCCGTGGCATCTCCTCCTCATCGGCTCTTCTAAAGTCCTTTGTACAGGAATCTAATGGGTTTTATTGGTTATTGTCTTAAGTGCACGGTCTATGAAATTAGAGTCCTTTCCACATAATATCATAAGGAGATTAAAAAGAAAGCCCAGATTTATGGGAAAGAGAGAATGACGAAGACTGTAGAAACATATCATAAGCAAGCATTTTAAACTTCGGATTGCAGTTTAATGCTATGATTATCATTCAAGAGTGGGGTTTTTTTTCTGTTATGAAATTTGGTTTGTTGAGTTGACTGTGGTGCAGGTCCCCTGTTTTTTGTCATTACCTTGGTCTTGCTGCTCATGCCCCAGCAAGCTGATGTCCCAGTTACAGCGGGGCTGGGCTCTTGTTTTCTTTCCATCTCCTTTTTGATGTATTTGCCGCACCCTAAATTAATTTCTTACCAATCCCATTTGCAGCCCTGTTAAATAAATGGGTGTCTGGCGAACTTCATGATACAGCCGTGCACAAACGAACATAACTAAGGAAAAAAAGTGCCATGAAGTAATTAAGGAGTCTGGTGCTCTTTGCAGCCTGGCTGAAGTCTGTGTCCTCTTCCAGTGCTTGCCGAGAGTCCTGGTTTGGAAGGAAAACGATAAAGCACTTAGAGAGGCCACAGGTAGGAGGAGTGGTGGGGAATGAGGTCCTGGGCAGAGTTCTGGCTTGCCAAAGTTCATGGTTGTCCTACAGCAGCACCGCCCAGAGTCAAATACTTGCATGGAAGCACATGTAGGGTCATCCAGGGACTCATTGCACTCGTGGTGCAGCAGGTCCGTGCTCTCTTTAAATGCTGGTGAGCTGCTCCCTCCCCCAGGCTCTCCGAGGCTCGTGGTTTGTTTTGTGGCTTTTGCTGAAGGGAAGGTTTTGGCATGGAGCGAGCAGGATCATGAAGGTTGGCCTCCCACCCTGCATATGTTTTTTTTAATATATATATTCATTGGTCTGTTGCAAGTCTAATATGCTGCCACTGCTCTGCTGGCCAGAATTGCCCTCCCATCTCTCCGTGTTAAGTTGGCATTTTGCCTCTTATCCCAAAGACTGCAAGTAATTTGGAGAGAAGCCATCTGTTCGTCCTGCTAGTGCCCTGCTCGGGTGTGTATTGCTGATACCTTGTGCATGGTCCTGTGATGCTTTGGAAAATCCTACCTGTGGTCCTCTGGGCCGCTCTTGGGGCTAGATGAGAAATGCATGTGTGGCACTTGTGAATGAAGGTGTATTAAACTCGGAAGTGATGACAGCTATGTCAAATTACCTGTTAAAATGACCTCAGTGATTACAACAGGAGAGTCGAATGAGGATAACAGGCTATCTAATAGCATAGACGAGGTTCTAATTTACTGAATGTGGAAGACCTTTAGAAACTTGCAGGGCTAAGGACTTGTCTACAAAAGAGACTGGGACAGCTGTTTAATAAACTTGGTGAAACCCTGTTAATGAATACATTTTAAAAGACAATTTAGTGCTCGCTTTAGCTAAAAAGTGGTAGCATCTTCAAGAAGTGGTTAACCCTGGCCTTTTCAGATACATTTCTGGTATTGCTGTGTTTTCTCAGGGTTTGAAGTAGGATTTTGTAACATAAGGGAAGACTCTTGTGCTTTGTTTGCGTTAAGCAGGCTTAAGTCTGACTCTGAAATATCCCAAGACCCCAGAAGATCTGGATGCTCAGATTCCACTGGCATCTTTGGAAATCCCAGCTGCCGTGCCTCCCGCCAAGTATAAGTTTAGATACTTTGCAGATGGCATTAAATAAAAATACTTGTGGTCGGTCCTTTTGGGTTTCGTTTGTTTAGTGGCAGCGGTTCATTTAAGGGCAGGGCTGACTTGTGTCCTCTGCATCCCGCTTGGCAGTGGAGCTCGGAGGGCTTTCTTATTTTGAAGGCAGATAAGGAGGAGAGCTGGGCATGTACAGAGATAAGTGTCAGCTCTCTCCAGCCTTTAGAAGAGCAACTGCTGGTGGCCGATATCCTGGCTGGTGTGAACCTTTGCTCAGGGTTGGAGCCAAGTCCGCAGCAGAGGTCTACAGGGTTTGGTGGACTTGTCCTGGAAGCAGTAACTCCGGTACCTCCTGCCTGTACCTGCACAGAGCCTGCTTTCTCTTAAGCTTTGTTTTGCAGTGGAAATGGTAGAAAAATGTGGAAATCCTGCCATTAGGGAGTCAGTGTTTGCTGTGGCAGTTGGCATTGCCGAGCACTGTTTGTATTGATTGGAGCGGAGGCAATTAAGAGACTCCCACTGCTTTCACTGGAGGTTTTTCTGCATAAGGAGGCTTGAAGCAGAGGGGAGGACCATTACAGTGTATAAACACTGTGCAGGCGAGCGGATGGGGTCTAGAGGCATCTCACAGCCTCGTTGAAGCCTGAAATATTTCTTGCTGACTGGTAAGGGGGCCAACAAGAAGCACGTGTCTCAGCAGCGTGTCTCGTGGGCTTTGCAGTGCATGTCCGGGGAAGGTGTCCTCCCCTCTTGCAAGGGGAGATGAGATGTGGAAGTGGGGCCGGACCCCTCCTCGCTGGGCTTCATCATAGGGGTTTTCCTGCAATGCAGATTTCTCAGAAGTTCCTTGTTCCTGGACTTGTTCTTTTTCAATCTGCCCATATCCCATGCAAGTCTGGTTTTGTGGTGGAAAATTATTTCTGTCTGTGAGGAAGCTGAAGCTGTGGAAGGATCATTTGCACAGAAGAGAGGAATCCTGTAGCATATAAATTGTCTGTGTTGGAGATTTGTATGGCGTTGCTTCTTTCATCCTGCACTCTGCGTTACGTGTTGGCGTTGGCCACGGGCTCAGTCCTTGGCCGCCGGGACTTTGCTGAGTTCCCAGCTAGGAAATAGTTTCCTGTGTTTCCTGGCAAGAGTTCAGGAGTGTGAAATGTAAGAATTTGGGATGGGTTTGTAGGAAGTTAATTTGATCACTTGGCAAGAGAAGTGGGGTAATTCAGTTCTCATGTGTCTTTTAAATCTGTGTAATTTTGTCTCGAAAGAAGAGAGTGGCAGCAAAGGAGCTTGGTTCTCAGTGCATTAACACATCCCTTACTGTCCTGGTGTCTTTAACACTGCTCTTTAAACATGATATTCTGCAGCAGCCCTTAGAGACCCCAAATCCTGTTTAGACAAAGTAAGCCTTGATGAAGCTGGACGTTCCTAATTCAATAACATGCCTGGGAGAAGGCTAATGTGAAAATGCTGGAGAAAAGAGTAAAATGTGACTTACTGTCACTCATGCTGCAATATCCCCTTCTCTCTTAAGCAGGATTACTTGCTGGAATTTCAAAATTTATGTTTTATTCAGTCGTAAAGTGGGTAGACTTCTCCTGCGATGCAGACAAACTCTTGGAAAAGGCAGCAAAGTTGCAGGTGTTCCCCAGCAATGCATGTTATGGGAGGTAGGCCATAGCCTTGGGGGCTCGTGAACGATTACGGTCCCATGAAATCAGTGAGAGCTGGTGGCGGTGGGGTGGGAAGAGCTGGAGGAGGGTGTTAATGAGGCAGCAATCCCCCCTCCTGGCTTTGGAAGAGGAAGCACAGCCCTGGTGCCGTGCTGGGTCGGGCAGGTAGGATGCGACTCTCTGCTCCTCCGGAGAAAGGAAATTTTGAAATTGGAGAGGAATTGCAAAAACGCACCTACTTACTTGTAACAAAATAAAACAAACAACCCAAACTGGATCTCATTTTCACATTAAAACGATGCCTTTGCTCTCAGTTCTAATTCTGCTGGCATGAAAACTTGGTTGCTACTATAATTGAGAAAAGGTGGAAGAAAACATGTTTTCTTTTGTTTTTCCTGCTTGTGCATTCGACAGCTTTGGGTACGTACTCTGATTTTTTCCACTGAGGATTTAGTTTCCCGTTGGTGAGGGACCAAGAGACAGGGGTGACAACTGGGTGTGCTTAAAACTCATCTTAGAAACTGAGGATGGCTCTGTAGTGTATCATAGAGCTTAGGAGCATCCAATTTATTCCCTTTCTGCTTCGATCTGTGCCAGAAGAAATTCTGCCTAAGTCCATAGAGCTGGCAGAGCAGCACTGAAGCAAAAGAAAGCAAAATATGGTCTGCACTCGGTGCTGGTCCTTCCAAAGGACTAAATCCAGGACACATCTCTGGGCTGTGCAGAAGGAGCAGGAGGGGACCGTGGGGAAGGGCTCGGTGGCCTCAGAGATGGTCAGCCCCGGCCAGAAAATATAAAGTACTGGCACACTAAGCCTCTTGTTTGCTCTAAGCTGTTTATTTTGCTGCTGAAGGATTTTAAAATCTATTTTGCTGAGTGGAAGCAGCTAGAGAACATCATGGTCTGAAATTCCCTCCTACCTGTGTTAGAGATATATATATATTTATATATTTTTAATATATGTATAATTAACTAAGCATACATTTTAGTAAATGCACGTGTGTTTACTCATGTGGAGCAAGGGGTATTTGTCTTCGATTGCGTACTGGGACATAAAGCCCAGGTCTGAGGTCAGGTCAGTACAAAGCAGGAGTACAAAAAGCTTTGGAAGGCTGGCTCACATCCATTATAATATTACTAAACACCATAATCCTGTGAGCCTTCACTTCATAATACGATAATGAGTTATTAAAGACTAAGGCAGGATACTTCGGGGAGGGAGAGTGAGGTTTTGGGTCTTTTTTTTTTTTTTTTTTTTTTTTTNGGCTCTCCCTCCTGCCATGGCTAAGCCATTTCTTTCAGTTATTCTCCGTTCAGAAGATGCTGTTTCAGAAGTTAACATTTTTAAAGGCTATAAAAATACCAGTTCCTGAATATTGCATGCCTTTTCCAGACAAGACAAGCTGTTGTACGCTGTTCCCTGAGATTCCAGCTTGCCCCGCAGTCCTTAGGTCCTCCCAGGTATGAGCTATGAAACAGCTGTCACTACTGGAGTTTGGGGCTGCGTTGAAAGCTCAGCGCGGGCAATGGAAAAGGTGTTCCCTTGGCCATGTGTGTGCTCTGCTCTGCATTAGCACCCGGCAAAATGATTGAATAAAAATGTTGGAAGCATCTTGCAGCCATCTCTTTGTCTCAGGTCAAGGGCTATGCACCTTTCTCGGAAATCCTAATGTGAGGAAACTGTCGTGCAAAGTGCCAGGACTGCTGAGAGGGAGGGATTTCTTGCTTGCTTGGAAAATAAAGCAAGAATTTTAAAAAAAAAAAAAAAAAAGTGGAGGAATGTGCCAGCCATCATCAACTTCGGTTTTGGGAGCACTTGGCAGTTCTGGGCTATATTCAAAGTAAAGGCAGATACATAACCCCTCCACCCCAGAGTGGAGGAACGCCTGGATGCTTTTTTTTTATTGCAAAATACCCTTTTTTTACCTTCCTTTTCTCTGATCAAAAATAAACACCTTGCTAAGTCAGGTTTGGTGCTGGTTTTTGTTTTGTTTGGTCTTTTACAGCCCTTTGGATGGGGATGTGGCTGCATCCCTTGGCCCACCATCCTGCCTCCTCCAGCCCTACGCTGCAGAGCATTGCTGCAGTCAGTGTAAGGCACCACTCACCAAATACTGTTGTACAGCAGCTCTGGGACTTGTATTATTAACTGTCAGTGGCAACTGGGAAGCTGATAAAGATCTTTGTATTATTTACAAGCACAGTAATTGTCACCTGGAGGTGTTTTCCTATAGCTTAAGTGCTCTGCTCCTCCTTTGGATATACAGGATATACACGTTTGTCCTCAGATGCTTGAATACCATCTGCAGAAACCAGGATTTCTCCCAGCACACTGAATATCAAAGCATCACCTTTGAAGAGCTGTTTAAACTGCTTTTCTTCTCCCTCTAATTGTCAATGCAAAAGATGAAGAAGGGGCAGAAGGAGAGATTTGGATTGTTTTGCTCCAGCAGTTGTTAATTAATGTTGCACTGAAGGAACCCTCTGCTTTGCTCTCTGGGAGAAGGCAGCCCATCGTCATGCCCCGACGGCTCAGGACAGAGGTCTGCGGTGCGGGACCGTGCTGTTGGGCTCGCAGAAAGAACCTGTACCCATCTGCCTTATAAGGAGGTGCTGTCAGACGTGGGAGAACCCGAGGGGTTTGCCTTTGCTGTGCTGGGTTTAGGCTGTTGCGTGCAGGTGCGTCGTGCCATTGGTATGCTCTTCCCATGCAATTTGTGTGCTCCTCTTGGAGCGGACAGAAATTTCCAATGGAAAATGATGGACAAATGAAAAAGTCATTGAGCCAAGTCTGGCTGCAAAATGGTAAGTGGCAGCTGGCAAAAAGCAAGGAGTTGTTTTCTATGCTAAAACCAATAACATCCATGTAAATCTGAACAGGAGTTGTTTTCCCTATCAACAATAATAATTTCCAGGTAAATCTGCACAGATGTATTGTTGACGTAGGAGAGCGATGATGCGTGGATGTGGGAATGGCAGCGTCTGGTGCATGTGGATAGGGGCACGGGAGGGAGCAAGAGAAATAAAGCCAGTGCTTTGTCTATGGTAGGACTTTGGAGAGGGCGCTCCTGGACGTCATTTTTGAAATGCACATGCTTTGGCCAACCGTTCCTGATACAGGGAGCAAAAACGAGTTTTACCCAGATGTGCAGCTGCCACCTCCCCTGGTAGCACATCTGGGAGCAGGGGTTAATGGAAAGCACAGAGGTCATCTCTGGTCCCCCTGTGTTGGGTGGCCATGAGGTGCCCTTTGTGGTTGCATGGGCTCTGCCATCGTCCTCCTCCTGAGCCTGTCCCCCTGGCACGTGTGTCCCAGTGGTTTGGACAGCCACCGAAAAGCTGCCTTGGGCACAATGGAGCTAGGGGAGAGGTGGGACAGCCCATGCCGAAGCAGTGGCTGAAGGGGACAGGAGGTTTGCAGAAGGTGGCACGGAGCTGAGGATACAATGCTTAGGTTGGGATAGGGCAGCACTTCCCCACCATGCCAATTTTTATTTCTTTTTTTGTTCTCTTTGTTGGAATACACGTATTTTCTGGGGTTTTTTACCCCCCTTGTCTTCCTCGGGGCACAGCAGGTGATATGTAAAGGACTCCCTGCTGGGTTTGGCTGACAGAAATCTTGACAGCACCAACATGTCTCCGCCACGGGGTGCACCTTGGTTGCCGCCAAGGCACAGAGACACTGTGGAAACCAACAGGTGAGTGAAAAGGGGTGGAAAAGGTGATAAGCCCCATGGTTTGGGGTAGCTGAACTCCTCCTTCCAGTTTTTCCAGGCTCTGCTTTCCATGGTAGCATGTGCTGAAGGTATGTAAATGCAAAGCCAGTTGCTGGATATCACCTTTGGGAGGTGCCTGCGTTGATCCCATCACCAGCATCTTGCCCAGTGTTGCGAAGTCCTATTGCAGGGGACAGTCACCATCCAGGTGGCACTTTAAGTACCAATTCCAGCTGAATACTGACACGAATACACTGTGAGTGCATCTCTGGATTTCAAAAATGTGGTCTTTGATGCTACAGCTCACAAATGAGTAGATCATGGTTCCTTCGTGGTAATGTATCTCTTATCAATTTATTTCTCATTAAAAATTTTATGCGCTGCAATAAAAGTCAATAGTGAGAAAACAGTGGAGCTTTTCTAACCGGTTAAATCGGCCTCTGCTTATACATACAGCAGCCTTAGGCTGCTGGGGTTTAGAATGAAACCAATTCAATCCAGTGTTCCCCACATCCTGCAACTGCACGATGCTCAATACAAAAGAAGGGGGGGAAAAATCGTTGCATTTCAGTGATTCTTACTAAAGAGTTTGGTGAGTGGGAGAGGGATTGATCTCTGGATGATCTGTGTTACAGACAGCTTTTTTTTTTTTCTTTCATTTCTTTCTGCGCACATGAAAAGCAAAGCAGGTTTGGGTTTGAGGGAGTCCATAGTGAAAATCTTTTTAATTGTCAGTGGATTAGTGCTGGAGCCATGCTTTAGCTGGAACAGCAGAAGACTGCGCCTTGTTTTGCTGTGCAGCCAGGCAGACTGTTAATTATTGTTTGTGAGGGCAAGACGGTGCAGCGGGGATTGTCCCCCACCCTGTCCCTTTGCGACACCAGGCTCGCCCCTTATGGCGTTAGCTCCTCTTGTGCTAATGGGAATTTATTCCCCGTATTTTTGTTCTGATCAAATCTCATTCATTGCCAACTCTCAAGTTCACTTGTGCCCTCTGCTTTTGGGAAGGGCTAGGCTCGGGCTGGCTGGGCGGGAGCCGGGCGCACCCCAAGCGATGCTACGGGAGGGAAGGTGGTGCCTTGTGCCGGTGCTGAATGTCCCCACCATGTCCCCTCCCCACCATCGATTCAGCTCTGTCGCATCTGGAGGTTCTTGCCGCGGTCCCGCTTTGCTCTAAGTGCAAAGGAAGGGAGAAAAATCAATTCCCATCAGCTGAACAGTGCCCTTTGATTTATTGCTGGTGGAGGAAGAAATTCTTTATCTCCTTCTCCTGGAAGAGATTGCTTTGCTATTTGTTATTAGGGAACAATGCTGTAACAGCCCCCTTCCTCCGAACCCTGGTATTTTGATAACCTTTACCATCCTGAGGAAAATCATTCTCCTGTTTTTACTGAGAGAGCTCTCTTTTGACTAAGTAATTACAGGTATTTAATTATTTCTTTAATTTTGAGCTGCAGGGCTGCACAGCCGCTGTTCCTGCAGAAGCAGAGCACGTAAAGGGACTTTATTTTTTTTTTCAAACACAAAGAGATATGAAGATGACAATAATGCGCTGGATGGAGCCATCCCCAAAGGTCCTCTGCTGATGTACGTGCCTGTAGTATTTGGCATTTTTGAAATTAGTACCTTGCATGAGGTCTCCTCATAGCAGCAAAGCCGTTTAGCACCCGCCCGTAGGTGAATCACTGTTCTGTGTGGTACTGCTGTGACAACGGTCTGGTCAGGACAGATGGACAGAAGTCTGGGGGCATCAGACTGCAAGTGGGTATTTTCCTCCCGTCATTCAAGGGATGCTCTATCCAGGGAAGAGCATGCAGGTTTGGAGGCAAAAAGGCCTCATTTATGAGCGGTGTCCAGGGAACGTGATTGAAATAAGTGGGAGGAATGTGCCTGAAGTTTTTGAGAAAGCCTCAAACCCCTCTATTTTTCCTGTGCATCGTATGTGGTACTGTGTAATTTCTGTCACTTATCAAACACTCACAAGTTAGTTATTTAGATTTAACTTGTTGCCCATGCAGTTCCCCCATGCCACGTATTCATGAAATTACTCCCCCTCTTTTAACACTGAAACAGGAGGATGGTGCACGTGGACTGGTTGCAGTGGCTCTGCCTCTGTTTTGCTCTTCAGAAAGGAGAGCAAGAGCTTTGGGTGGTGTGGTCAGATCCGCAGGTGAACCTCAAGGGCAGATCCCCAAAATGCATCTAGGAGCAAAAGCTTCACAGGTTTTTATTCTTTTTTTTTTTTTTCCCTCAAAAAAAATTTCCTGTAGCAGCATCTGGCACTGGACGTCAGCATAGCACAGTTTACTTGCATGCGAATCCTCGGCATGAATTTGGGGTGGGGGAGAATAAACATCTCTTCAAATATACTTTGTATTCAGTAATACTTGATAGAAATGTGTGTGTGTGTCCCTGCATATGTCTCTACTAGGGGGGTGGCACCAGCTCAGCTGGGGTCTCGGCAAAGCCCCTGTATTTAAGGGGCTATTGAGACCTTCCCTAGACCCGTATTTACTAGGTTGAAGAGAAGTTGGAGGCTCTGGTGCCTTCTCTGAAGGTGCTCCCTGCAGACACAGTTCCCTTGGCATCACCAGCTGCCCTCCCCTCGCCTTTGGCTGGCTCCCTGCTCTCCTTTGGGGCTGTTTAGTGTAAAATCGTGGAGCAGCATGCTCTGCAGTCAGCCCTTCCGAAGCCACCATGAGCTACGGAGTCAATAGAGGTGTTGAGCCTGTAAATCACAGGGATGAAAGAAATGCCACTTGAAACAGGAAAATTAGCTGGCCCTGGTGTATTCATGTGAGTGGAACAAAGCTCAGACAGCTCTTGCAGGCATCTGGGCACAGAAATCATCTCCCTGGCATGCAGTGAAATGGGGCAGTTGTTAATCTGGTCTGCTGTGGTGGTTAGCAAAGGTCCAGCTCTTCCCCACAGCTCATGGTATGTGGTGGCTTTGGCATTGTGTTCCCCCAGCAGCTTAAGTTACTCGTATTCCTTAGACTTCTGAGTCCATTCTTACATCTGACTGGGGTTATCTAGCATGGTATTTTTGGGCTACAAATCGAAAAGATAGCACTGCTGCACAGAGCAGAGGGGGTTGTCTCGGCCCTCCTTGCTCCAGCTCCGAGGCAGTTGGACTAGATAATCATTGTAGGTCCCTTCCAACTGAAATAGTCTATTCTATTTTTTTTAATTCTATTCTCCTTGCCTTCCAACACCTCTCCCATTAGTGTAAATTGTTGTACTGCTGCAGAAAGTAGATGAGAATGCGTTGATTTACACTCATTGAAGATTTTGCCCCTTCCTTCATCTCCCAGCTGCAGTCCAGAGCAGCAGAGAGAGATGGGCACACCAGAAATCAGACCTGACACCGCTCTTCTTCAGGGGACTGATTTGAATTGTAATGACTGCAGGGCGATGTTTTAATTATCTATAATTGCTAAAGCAGGTTAGTGGCCAAATGAGCAATGGCAGATGCACAACTGGCCTAATTTGTTGGCAGCAAGCATAAGCTGATACCCTGACAATGTGATTAGTGCTAATTTTGCATTTCTGCAAAAAAAAAATCCCCTCCCTTTCAGGGTCTAAGGTTGCTTCTGGTTCTCGGTCCTCCCTGTCAGAGGCTGACAGTGATAGCGGGAGGTGGGTCACCATTGCTTGGTCTGCTAAAGCTCTCCTTGATAGAAGCACAAGGCAAATTCTTCATGCTGAAGTTGCTCTGATCAATACCTTTCCTGCAAGGTGACTGATTTGCAGATGGTTTTGTACCTGGGCGATACCAGGACTGCGCAGCAGCAATATCTATGATTTAGGGAAGATGCAGAAAATTCAGACTGTCTCAATACCACTTAGTGTCAAAATTATCTTGTCTCCCCTTTTAGTTACTCTGATAGCATTTACTTGTGCAGTTTTCTAGGACATCAAGGTTTTGTATCATCTACAATCCATCAGTTTTAATTCCTTCTTTAAAGCAGTGATCATGAGTCTTAAAATAGAAAAAAGAAAGCAGCCTGATAGGCAGCAGGGAGCTTGTTTCCAGCCTTAGGCAATGCAGCTGCAGGCATGAAGTTCTCCTGGAGGAGAATCACCTGGGGTGGTCATGCCCCACCAGCAGTCCTAGGTCTTTTGAGCAAATCCCAATGTTTTTGAGCAGCAGTTTTGTGCAGATGAACTTCAGGGCTTCATGAATAAAGAGAATTTCTTTATAAACCAACTGTGGGCTGGTTTTGTGTAGCCAGTGGTGATATCTACTCTGCTTGGGCTTGGATGAAGCTCTGGATTTCTAACACCTCCCTTGAATGCTTTCCCTTGGGTCTTTCCTCTTTGTTCATTAGCAAGTAATGGGGAAAGTGGGAACATCTGAAGGGAAGGGTTGGTCTTGGAGGACCTGTATTGCTAGCTTGTCGAGGGAGGGGATTGTCCCGCTCTGCTCTGCGCTGGGGCAGCCTCACCTTGAGCGCTGTGGGCAGTTTTGGGCGCCACAGGACATCAGGGATATAAAGCTACTGGAGAGTGTCCAGAGGAGGGCCGTGAAGTTGGTGAAGGGTTTAGAGGGGAAGCCGTATGACGAGCGGCTGAAGTCACTGGGTTTGTTCAGCCTGGAGAAGAGGAGGCTGAGGGCAGAGCTCATGGTGGTCTGCAGCTTCCTCCCAAGGGGAGGAGGAAGAGGGGCAGGCGTGGATCTCTCCTTTCTGGTGACCAACTATAGGACCCGAGGGAATGGCAGGAAGGTGTGTCGGGGAGGGGTAGGTTGGATATTAGGAGAAGGTTCTTCCCCCAGAGGGTGGTGGAGCACTGGAACAGGCTCCCCAGGGAGGCAGTCACGGCACCAAGGCTGGCAATATTCAAGAAGCGCTTGGACAAGGCCCTCAGAGACATGGTGTGAATTTGGGATTGTCCTGTGCAGGGACAGGAGCTGGACTCAATGGTCCTTGTGGGTCCCTTCCAGCTCAGGGCATTCTAGGATTCTGTGTGGCAAAGGATGCTGCCCACAGCTATCAAGGTGAGCAGAGCCAGTTGAGTGCTCCTTATCTCCCTGGGCTGGCTGCGGTGCAGAAGCGCTCCGTTATTGATGGTGAGAGGTCAACTCAAAGTACGTTTATGACAAAATCTGGTCATTTTATGAGTGAGGCATATGAGATTTTTAATAGAGTTGCCAGTGAAGGTAAATGAAATGCAGGGGTGGTGACCTTGTGGAGCATAACCATCAGTCTGGTTATGGGAATGAGGTATGTGGTGTTGAGTAAACCTCAGAAATCTGAGACTGGCGTTAATTTGGGCTGGATTCTGGTTTTAGGGTCAAGGTAGCTCAATTTAAACTATTGCGGATGATTTAATCCAGATTTCTTTTGTGCAATTTCATGTGAAATTTGGTCTAGAGGACTTCTGAACTACGGTCTCTTGTTGTTTCACTGGTGTTTTTGGTCCCTGTTTGTGGAACATGCCGAATCCTGCTGTGATAACCGTGTAGAAAACTCCAAATAAGTAAAATTTAAGGGGGTCCTTAGCCAAGAGGGTCTGTTGGACTTGTGCAGAGCTCAGCCAAGGACCAGAACATATCGAATGTGCTGCAGAGTGAGTTTCTTTGTGCAGGACTTTATAATGTAAGGCAATTATAGAGCTAAACAGTGTTCTTTAAGAAGATTATGATTCTGCCTCCAGTACGGACAACCTTTCTTCCAGGGCATCCCAATCTAGGCTGTGGCAGTTCTCTGGTGTATTGGGGTTGAACCAGGTCATTAGCATTGTTCCAGCATTAATTACTCTGAAAGCAAAAGGTTAATTTGAAGTTTTGTGGGTTGCAGAAGGTACCAGGGAGAGCAAAGCCTTTAATTTGGTGCCATCATGCAGATGCAACAGAAAAATGTATTTTTGCAGGAATGGTTGGTGAAAATGGTTGGATGTGCTGGATCCAAAGAGACGCAGCGTCTGTGAGCTCCACTGCTTTCTGGAAGCCAGAATAAAAGCAAACCTTTGTATTTCTTGTATTGATTTTGCTAGTGTATCCTGGATTAAAAAAAAAAAAAAAAGGCAGGAAGGATGGAGATTTGTCAAAATAAATTATTAAAAAAAGTCATACTTCACATTTCCTTCCAGTCTGAGAAAGCAAAGCATGTCCTTCTTTGCTATGATACAGCCCCTCTTTTATCTTTTTTGTTTGTTTGTTTGTTTTGTTTTGTTTCGAGGAAGCATTTCCAACCAGTGGGCATACAGTTATCACTCCGCAATAACTCAGCGAACATCAGATTTCTCCCACAAATCTTCTAGAAACAGCTGGAATCAATAGATGGTGTTTGTTTATTTTGATACAGCAAAGCAAGGGGGAAAGAAACCATCGGGCAGGTGAGGGAAAACAAGAGCTTCATCAGATTTTGTTTATATAGTGTTGTTGGGCTTGCTTTTTAAAAAAAAATGAAATGAAAACACCGATCAGATTGGGTTCAGATTTCCAGCCCAGATTCAAAACGTACAGGGTACTTCTGAGCACAAAGACCGCCTTTCACATGCGGCTCAAAGCAAAGATTTGTGCTTTTCTTGCTGGTGCTCCCCAAGGAACACTCAAATTATTACACCCTGGCTGCCGTTCCCACCCGCCAGCTCCATTATGGCTGTGAGGTGGGGACACACAAAGGTGGCCCCAGCGCTGTGTATGCCAGAGAAAAAACGGGGGGCTGGAAACCTTGGGGACCTGCAAAATCTTATTTTCCCCAGGATGGTGACTACCTGTGCAAAATGCTGCTTAAAGTTTGCCCCCGCTCGCTGGGTGCAGGAGGAGCTGTCGTGGCTTCGTGGTTTCATTGCATGCTTTTGGCTTTCTGAATGGTTCCGTAGCTTGTCCTGCTGCAGAGCCCCCAAAACCAGAAACCCCCTAATATTGCCACTTGCAGAAGCCCTAATGCTGGTGGGAGCCAGCTTGGGGGCAGAAGGCAGAGACCTCAGAAAGACACGGAGCATCAATCTGGTTTATGGTGCAATTAGAGCTGGCCAAATTAATTACGGGAAATAAAATTATCCCATGAATTTAGCTCTTTTTTGTGTGTGTGTGTGAATTAATTGCGACCCCATTCAGGTTTCTGAGCCAGTGCTGGCTGCTCGTCCTTTTATAGTCTGGGTCGATAATTCCTCGCCCAGCGGATAATTCACAAACCGGCCGTGTTGGTGTTTATTTGCCGTGAGGGCTCTGTCCCTCCTGGGTGTATCATGTCTCTGTCCCTGGGTTGAAGGGATGGAGGAGCAAACAGCAGGCGCTGTCATCTGCCTGTGGATGTGAATAAGGCTATCGATCAAAATATCATAGCCGAGCAGTGGTGATGGAGAGCTGGTGCATCCTCCCCTGAACATCAAGCATCTGGGGGGGGTTGGTCTGCTGCGCCTGTACGTATGAAAGGGGAATGTGCCCCCCCAGGTGCTGTGTTAATGCCATTCATCCCTCCTCCGTTCAGCACAGGAAGGAGAGAATCTCTCGAAATCCCTCACAGTTATTAAAATTGGAGTTTGTTGCCTGTTCCTAGGTCGTAGCTAACTTTAAACATCTCCTGATGCTTTTGAAAGAGCTGCCCTTTAAAAGTTGATCTTTTTGTTCCTGTTGCTGCAGCCCCTTGTTTTTAATACCAACTTGCTGAGGAGCGTTAAGCTGCAGAGCAGAGAGGAGCACATAGGTTTCGTTTTCACTTGGATAGAGCAGGCATGCAGAAATTATCACCAATTAAATTGCATTTGACACGTTACAAGCCAGACATGCTCGGGCATGTTTTTTCCCTGTGTTATCGGAGAAGTTCATAGGAGAATTAAATTAGCTTGGGGGTGGAGGAAAGAGCTGGGAGGGTCCGCACCCCCAAAAGCACACCTTGCAGCTGCCTCTCCTGTCCTTGCAACCTCAGAAAGGTAAAAATCACCCTGATTTGGAGCAATGGTGTATTTGCTGGGAGGGGTATGCAGTACCCCGGGTTGGATTTGCAGCACCTGCAGCTGGAGCACTGGGTGTCCCCAAATGCTGCAGCTGCATCTGTGTGTCCGGAGTGCTGCCAGCATGCTGAGTGGCCAGCTTTAAGGCATCTCACTCTCGCTTTGCCCCTTGCTTTAAAAGTTTATACCACGCTGGGGATCTGTGCAAAGTAGGAGGAAAGAAAGTTTTTGTTCTAAGCCTGTTTCAAAGAGACTTTCTAGATAGCAATCTTCCCTTCATCACGATGCTCACAGCGATAGAGCAAGGAGGGAGGGAGAAAAGAGAAACCCAAACAGCCTTGGCCGCACTGGGTTCCTGGGTCGGCGGGGGGAACCTCGGTCGGAGGGGTGGGAAGCGGCATGAGTGGGCGCCTGCCTGGTCTGCCCCCAAATGGAGGTCCTCTGCCCCCATATTGCAGAGCTGGCAGCTGCGGCTCCTGGTGGTCAGCAGCTTCCCAGCCATGGGATTAGGATGTGGGGATGGAGGTATTTAAGTGTCTAATGACCACTAATAAGCACCAGCTGGGATTTAGGAAGGTAGCAGTGTTCAAAGGGACTTTCAGTGGGATTTAGGCACCTAACCAGCTTAGGTGCTCCTGAAAATCCCCCTAAGCTCTTAAATAGCTGCTGAAAACGTATGCTGAAGTGAGAGATCCCAGCTCTCTACGTATCCACCAGTGCCAGGCACATGGCTTGCAGGGGTGCAAATGGGGAAAATCCTTCTTGCTCCCCAGGCTGCCAGTAAGAAATAAAACTGAGCAGTCTGCTCAATGCCTGTGAGCCTTTTCCTAAATCCTTAGCTCAAACAGCATGGGGGGGGGGGGCAGACATACTCTTAATTTAAAACGATGGGGTTTTTTCCCCCCTCTGATCACCCTTGGCACAGGTTTTTTTTCCATTTATTCTCAGTCCCCTGCAGCATCTCCCTTTCTCATCATGCCTTTTGGCTGGAGTGAAGCTGTTTAAAAAAAAAAAAAAAACAACAACAACCAACAACAAAACCCCAAACAACAACAACAAACAAACAAACAAAAAACAAGTGAGCAGGAACTCTTGGGACAAGTTGCAAAAGCAGAATCACCCGGATGCAAGGAGAGCAAGCGGGAGACATGAGCAAAGCGCTCCGGGTCGTCAGAGCGGTGCCAGAGATAATTGTAATTAGGGTAATGTCTTCAACTGAAGTTGGAACCTAAGTAAAGAGGGTAAAGGTTGATCTGGAAATGAAAGGTGGGACCGGATGGCTGTGGGAATTGCCAGTGGGATTGGGAAGCTTCCCAGCTGCCAGTTGGCGGTTCCTGCTTGGCCCCCCAGCCTGGGTATGGGGCTGCTGGGGGTTTCTCTAAAAAAAAAAAAAAAAAAAAAAAAAAAAAAGGAAGGGGGTGGGGGTCAGAGAGCTCGTGTTGGGTGTGTGCATCGCCTGCGGGTGGTTTTTCCCTTGCTGGGACTCCAGGCAGCCACCTGAGCTGCTGTTTCTCATAGCAATAGCCCCTAGTGTGGGTTTGGAGGAGTTTTGCATGGGAGCATGTGCTGTCCTGGCTGTCAGAGCAGAGTACAGCCAGGAAGCAGGAAAAAAATTTAAATACAACATCTAGGAAAAAAAAAAGGAGGCCTTTTAAGCGTGCTGGGGCTAGGCGATGGTGCTTTGCATGTTGGCTGCTCCTTTCCTGGCATATCTCTTCCATGTGTACCCAGAGCAACCTCTGCTTGTGGGTCAGGGATACGTCTTGATTTTGGCTCCTGTAGACCTAGCTCAGAGATTATAAACTGGGTTTTTACGCAGGTGGTGCAGTGATTTGGCGATTCCCAGGCGGCTGCAGCGGGGAGCTGCTCTGCCCGAGGGCTGGGAGCATCGCTCCTGCTGCGCTGGTGATGCTGGAAAGGCTTGGCTGGCCTGCAGGAGCTTGCTCAGTCAGAGAAAAAGCAAGTCAGTCAAACAAGCCCTTTCCTCTATCTCCTTTTTCATAAATGAAGTGTATTTGATAGGCAGGTCACCAAGGGTGGGAAAAATGACTTTGGAGCCACAAATGTCCATTTTTGGTGTTCTAAAGGCGTGTTGTTATTTAATGATAACCTAGGAAAATGAACTGGGACATAACCTAAAAATGGCTTAGTTTAAACCCAGTATTATTGCTTCCTGGAAGCAGAGTTGAATTTAGGCCAAACCTGTAGAGAGGCAGAAATTAGGGAAGTTTTGGGAGCCGACAGGGGCCTGGTGCTTGCTGAAGCCGCATTGCAGGTGGCAATCCTGGGTTTGGGGCTGGAGGCTTTTTATCTTTTCTGTCCATGATCCAACATGTGCTTTTTAACCATGCTCTGGTGCAGCCCAATTACCCCCTTCTTATTCCCACCGCGTTTTATTCTGGGTCAGAAGAGGGGCTGGGATGCTGTTGGCAGAGGTACTGGCTGGGGCAACACCTCCTCGACCCCCCATCCTCGTGTTAAGCTGTTCAGACGCCCTTTGCAGATGGGATTTATTCAGGTGGGGTTTCTCAGGATGGCCTTCTGCAGGAACAAGCCTCTCACCTGCAGCAAAACTTTGTGCACGGTCGCTTATGTCAGGAGGCAAAGCCTCCGGGGTTGATCTCGTGGTGGATAAAATATTCCTTTCAAATGTGCTTGGCAAACAAATGAGCGAGGCAGAAATACAGATTGTGTTTGCTAATGGTAATGCAGTTGCCAAAGAATGTATAAACCGCTATTCACTGGGAGGGAAATTCCTCTCTTTCATGTGAGATTTTTGAGTTGAAAAGCCGAGGATCGCAGCTTTTCTGAAATGGTACTTCTTGGTCTGAATTTTGGTGCAGTTCTTTTGGGGGGGAGTTAGCGCTGCTCTGCTGAAGGAGGGCCCGAGTCAGCCAAGCCCTCGCTGACGTTGATTCATGGTGAGATCCTCTGGACTTCAGCAGGTCTTTCAGGCAGCAAAGGTAAATGCCAGGGGTCTGTTGCATGGACAGAACTTAGCTCTGTGCTTGCGTTGTTAGTGCCCCAGCCACTCTGGGGGGAGCTGCTGCTTTGCTGCATTGGGAAAGATGATTTTGGAGCTTTATCTGATTAGACAGCATGTTCCCCAGGTCCCAGCATCCTCCTTGGGCTTCTTATTTCTGGGACGTTGAATGTGTTGTTATACCGAGGATCACAGAGTTTCTTGTCCTTGCGTGGTTCCTGCCGAGCAGGAGCAATGCTGCCTTGCAAAGGGCAGGATTTGGTCCATTTATACATGCAGTAAGGCACAGTGGTCGTTTTGGGGTTGGTGATCCCTGAGTACAGACGGGATTCGCCCAGCCAGGGGATGTGTCGGCCAGGGCTGAGCATCCCAGCTGCCCTGCAGCTGAACCACGTCCTGCAGCTCTCTGAGGACCAGTCCACAGGTTTCCAGTTAGAAACGGCGTTTGGCTTTGAAGTTACTGTTTGCAGCTTTGGGGATAGATAAGAGGAGAACTGGGGAATGGGGAGATCATTGAGAATATTCATGTGTTGAATTATCTCTTGCAAATATTATATTTTTGGAGGATGCTTGCTCTCCCCCCCCCCNAATCATGCCTTTGATTTTGAATTAAACAGTTTAAATTCAAAAGGCCTCCATGTACAAAATAGTACATTAGACTGCAGCAAATTATTCTTGGGAACCCCTCCAGAAGTCGGAGAGGGCCTGGAAAGCACAGCCTCCATCGTGCATCGCTAGCATCGCAGGACCCACAGGGGCTAGTGGAAGTGTGCACGTGCAGGTTGGGGGTAATGTCGTGCATCCTGAAGCAGGCTGTAAAATCCTGCACAACTGAGTCAATATTACATGTGGTTTGTGCCACCTGATGAAATTCCCCCCGGCGTGGCAGAGCTGCGTATCTCCACCATACCGGTGGTCTGCATTTCTCCCCGAATGGAGTAAAGCTCCGCTTAAGGAGCTATTAAAGGAGCAAGAAGTAGTTGTTCTGCAGAAGATGAGGGGTGGGAAAAATCAATTTGCAGCCCTTGGAGGGCCTGAGCATCCCCTTTGTCAACGTGGCAGCCTCCCCTGTCCCTCCCTTGCCGTGTATTGCTGAATATAAAAGGGCTGTAATTATTAAAATGGTGTGTATAGGAGAATTTAGCCTCTCATTTGAGTTGTTGTAATGACACTTCAACAGCCGGTATGGAAGATAATAGGCTTTGTGGTAGTTACGTAGCCAGGGAGATGTTGTATGTGAATGGCTGGGATTCTAGCTGGAAGCTGGGGTGGTTCTCCGCATTTTTGTTAACACACAGCTGTTTCGTAAAATATTTTGGCAGGAATTGCAGAGCCGTCCATCTTGGCCGGTCTGCTTCCCTTCGCGGGGTTTGCTGCTGGCTTCTTCCATCACCCCTAATCCGGCATTGGGTGCTCACTGTGAACAACACCTGCGCTGAAGGGGATGCTGCTGAGCACCGAGGGTTATCTTTGTGCCCCACTGTTGCTTCTTCAGAGCAGGCACCGTTATTTGTTTCCCAAAAAAACCTTGGATATCTGAAAATTAGGCTTTTAATTCACGTTTGCATGCCAACATACGCTGCGGTTCGCTGGGGCTGTTGGGAATATTCAGGACCGTGGCATCATTACATAGTTACCTTTTTTACCAAAAAAGCAGAAGGGTGGTGTTTGTGATAGGGTTATCTTCTTGAAAGTCCTGGTTGCAGTCCCTGCTGAAAAGCTGTTTTCTCTCTGAAAGCACGTCGTGTGTTTGTGCCCCTGGGAATGTGGTGCTTCACTGTTTGCAACAGGTTTGCCGGTTCCTCTGTGTTTTCCCCATATCTTTCCTCAAAAATCAGGTGTACTCAAAAGCCCGGTAGTAGGTGAAAGAAACTCAGTATATGCATTTTTACTCTTGTGATTTTTTAAGTTGGTTTTGCAGGGCAGGGGCTGGATTAGGGTTGTTTGCTGCTGACTGTACGTTTAATGCTTGCACAGCAGAGCACTCTTCTGCAGGTGGCAGCCCCAAAATGCCTTCCTGCGGCAAGCAAGCAGGGATGTAGGATAAATAGGAGGTGACAAGCCCAGAGCTGGTGACTCGGTAGGATTGCAGCCCGGGCTGTGATGCTTTTATCTAGAGGGATGTAGCAGGATCTCCTCCCAGTGCTTCGTTAGTGGGTGCATCTTTAATTTGCATGTGGATAAACAAGGGAGCGCCTTGCCCACAGGAGCTGAGCAGAGGTGAAGCTGGTGTAAGTGCAAGGAAAGGCCCCCTCTTGGCTAGAGGGGGGCTGGGCTGGGGCTGAGGTGATGCTGTGGGGCTGGGGGTGCAGTTCGGTGTCTGGCTGGGCGAGGGGCAATGCCCCTGACCTGTCCCTTGGAGCGTTGCAGGGGTAGATGCGGGGCTGCACGGCATCAGCATGGTCCGTGCACAGCATCACCTCGGGTACCCATGCAATTGTACAGCGTGCGTTATATCCCCCTTCTATTGCCTGTGGATTTCTCTGGCTCTCCTTCGCTCTGTACTTGTACCGTGTACTGTCGGCACAATCAAAACTCATTCTTTTCCCCGCATGGCTCTTTTGATCTGTTTTTCCTCCCTTCCAATGCTGTGATGGTGGAGCACAGACGTGAGAAGTGGCTGAAGCAGATGCTGGTTGTCTGGTCTCAAGTCACGGCAGTCCTTAAAACATGGATATCCCCACAAGGGCTCCCATTTTCCTCCCCGAAACACAATTCCTCCAGGCATTTGGAGAGAGACTCCTGCGTGTGAATCTGCTTGTGTTACTGTTATGGGGTATTTAAGGCTTACAAATCCCCTCAAAGGTGTAACTGGGACCTGATGGTATTGATTGAACTCAAATAGCAACAGCCACTAAGGAGGGCTCCTTCCAAACAGATGCAATTTCCGAGGAAAAGCTGGCTTTGGGACAAACCCTGTTCTCCTGCACCCGGTCATAGTCCCTTTTAAAGTTGAGTGTTTTGTGTGGTGCTGGCCCTTCCTCAACCAGGCTTAAGGAAACGAATTGCTCCAGGTAGCTTTATTTGTGACCCTAGATCTAAAAAGAAAAACATATTTTAAAAAAATCTTTTATTAATTACAGATAATTTTCCAGCAGCAGAATAGTTGCAGTTGCAATTCCCAAGGGTGACTTAACTGAAATAACTACGTTAAGCATCGCAGATAACATCCAGTCCTACCCTATTTATAGATGAAGGCTGGGAAGAGTTTCTTTTGGACTTGTTATCTTTGGAGATGCTGCTTCTGATGCCGTAAAGCTGAACTTGGCTTTCCAGGGATCTCTCCAGAGGGCAACCTGTGTTTCCAGCCCTCCCCGGCCCCAAGCCCAAGGCGGGTGGCTGGGACCGCAGCCTCCACCCCGGGGAGCTGCCAGTGGGGACCGGCTGCCTTCTGGCCAGCCAGCTCAGTTACTTCCAATAAAGAAGGGATTTTATAACATTTTAGCTTTGCAGGTGGTATGGCTTATAGGTGCTTTTCCCCATATAATTCACTGTGCTCACAGAACACTCGATTTCCAGGTGTCTGTGCCCAAAACTCCCAGCGTGCAGGTCCTGCCATGCATTTCTGGGGCTGCATTTCGACTCTGCAGCGCTTAGGGCTGCCAATGCCTGGAAAACCTGCCTTTGCTGAATTCCCCTTGGAGCCTTGCTATCCCTCCCCGGCCGGAGTTGGATCAAATGATATCTCTCTGCCACACTTTGGAGATAGTTTTTGTTTGCAAATAGCGTTGAGCCAGTGCCTCTCCGCCCGGATCGGCACCTCTTATCGGAGGGATTATAACTGGCTCACTAAACAATATAATCCCTCTGTAACCCCCAGCAATCTTTCAGGAGGATTTTGCAAGTGGCTGAAGAACAGAGTAAAATCTCTGACTATAGGATTAATTGGTATAAAATCAAGCTTGTATTTGACCATGTGTTTAAGGAAAAAAACCCCAACTATATAAATGTAAGTGACCATATTTGTGCTTGTTTCCTCTTAAATGATTCCTCAGTGGCTTCTGCACTTGCAGAGCTTGATTTAGGGGTGCAGCAACTTGGAGGTACATAACAGTGTGCAAGTTTGGGACTTCAGGTGTCAAAAGCATTTGATGTTGTGGCAGTGCTGCACGTTCAAGACTTTTCAATGGAAATATTGTCGCGTTTATAGGCCACATCTTGCCATGGATGCTCTGGGGCTGTTCTTCATCTGCCCTGCTGCTCCCCAGCCCCTGGGATGAGCCTGGTCCCTGCTTTGCTCCAGGATGTGCCGTGCTCCTGGTCTGCAGCTCTCCCAGGCAGATATATTCATGCCTGGGCAGGTTCAGCAGCCCAGGGGAATGGCTTTGGTTCCAAATCTTCTTTTTTTTGTTTGTTTTTTTAACTTTGGAAACTCAGTGCTGAGTTTGCCAGTGGTTTTCTTTTCACTTGCTGAGCTGCTGGTATTGAATGCAAGTGGGCAGGCTGGGTTACGGAAGAGGTTTTGGTTTCCTTGTTGACCATTCACTCTTGTTTTTTTTCCCCATCCAATAAAAGGAAATCGATAGGAGCAAGCAGCACCGAATAGCTTTGTGTTGCACTATTTGATTCTTGTCCCAGGAACCGTCTGGGATTATCAGTTGTCTTTGCACTTTGAATTTTAATAGCATTAACTGTAGTGTAGTCATGTTATTTTAAAATCGCGTCTAAAGTTGCCTTTGTAACACAGAAGCAGACACCACTTGGGTTGTGTTTTTCTCCTCCCTCGCCTGCAGAAATCACAACCAGAATTAAGAGACAGATTTTGAAGGTTAAAACTTCCCAGATTGTTTCCCTCTCAGTTGTCATTTTGGGACGGTTTTGTTTTCTTTCTGATTGCATCAAATATTTCTAATCCTGCGGGGATTGTGGTGCGAGGGTGAATCTTGCTCAAAAAAAAAAGGGATTTTTTTTATCAGTTCTGCAGCATAGCTGGGGGGAAATTGGTGAAAAGAGCAGTTACCGAACATGGCTAAACTTGGCGAAGGTTGGGGCCATGCTCCGCAGTGCCTCTCCTAATGCCTCTTAACTGGGTATTTGAAGCATCGCCCGAGACTTTTATATTTAGAAATATTGAGCTGTCAGATGGAGACCCTTTCACCCAGCCGGATTTTTAGATTTTGTTTTTCTTTTTTTCTTCTGGTCTCACAGGCAGCCCCTGGGACAGCGGACTTGGCCAGCATCCTGTCCCAGCACACATAAGGCACAAACCAGCTGAAATATTAAAAACCTCCCTGTCTTACTAAGGAAAAAAATAGCTTTGAACAATTTTGAGTGTTTGAAGTCTTCTGGATGTGCTCTGTCGGGGGGGGGGGGTCCAGTGTATAAATGACCAGTTATTTCTTTAATTTTTCCAGTTTTAAACCTAATCCTGAAGTCATCATTGGGTGGCAAGCATGTCTCTGGCTCCAGGGGACTGCTCTGGGCTCCGAGTCATCCACAGAAACTCGTATTTACCGTGCTGAGGGTTTAGGGCACAGCGACCTAATCCATGGATCTAACGCAGCTGAATCCCCACTCGCTGATGCTATTGTAGAGGTCACTCTGGACTTCAGTGCCTGTCCCTGCACACAGCCTGGCTTTCCCTGAAGCAAGTCTTTATTTCATGCCCCCCTTGCAAACACCGCATGCCTGACGCGTCTTGCGGACGAAGCTGGCCATCCTTTTCCCACACGCTGCTGCTTGCACCAAGTTAGATGCATTGCATTTGCTCCTTCACGGCTTATTTTTCTTCTCCAAATCTCCACGTTGCTTTGATTAGATTTTTGTTATTATTGGCCTGATCTTTTCAGTACAACAATATTTTTTCTGGGGCAGTGCCCAGTGCCAGGCACAGCTTGGGAGAGGTCCTGTGAGGGCAGTGTAGAAGAGGTGCACGGCATTGAAGCCTTTATGCTAATAAATAGCAGGAAACAACATCTTTTTTATCTTGCTCAAGTAATGCATTGAAAACCCATACTTGAATTATTATTCTTGATCACATTTTGTTTTGAGTTAATACAATTGCTTCTTGGGTACCTGTCTCCTAGGATCTTTTATTACTCTTTTCACTTTCTAACTTAAGCTATTCAAAAAATCATGGTTCAGGTTATAAAGTATATTTGGAAGAGATAAGAATTCCTTTTATTTGCTTTGCTTTCTGAGCCTGTGCAGTGCGTGGGCAGGGGGAGCAAATGCAGAAGTCCTTTATAGAAAAAGGGGGGGTGTGAACTTTTATTTATAAGCTGAAAGCCGAGATTTTCATGAGTCCATTTGAGTTAAGCAATTGAAGTTGGGGAGGAACAAAAGAAAAAAAAAAAAAACCCACCAGCCAAAACCCAATAATTACTGTGAGACTTGTGATGAAGTAATGAAAATTGGCAGCTCCTGTTGTTGCCCATCTTCCTCCAGCAATCTCTCTCCTCTTTACTCTGCATAAACTCCTGTTCCACCTTTCTTCCCCGATACCCCTCGTTCTTCCCGGACACCCACTGCACCCCAGCGCTGATGCTGGGACTATCAAGGATGTCACGTCGGAGCCAGGATCCCTCCCCATGGTCACTGTCCCTTGGCCACCATCCCATGCAAGGGCAGCAGGACCCATTAAAATAGAAAGAGCGTCAAGGCACATCCACCTATAACCTTAACTAAGCACTGGATGCCTCCTGGGGAGCTTTGAAAGGCATTTAATGCAACTTAAAAATCAAACCAATCCTTCAGCTGCCTTTTCCAGCCATGACACAGTGTTTGTGTCCAGCAGGAGTGGGTGCAACGCCACGTTTTCCTTGAGCTTGACATCCTCGGCTGCTCTGTGCTCACCTGGTGCTTTGTTGCCAGAGGAATTGCAGTGCTCGACCTCCCCAGGCTTTCTGCGTGTCCAGATAAAACATTTCAGAGGGTGGCTTCGACCAGAAAGCATCACTGTTTGCTTGATCTGGTTGGAAATAAAAAAATATTATATCCCCCACCCCCCCACCNCCTTCTCCAGGATGCAATTTTCCACCCTCGCAAGAGTGGTCTCCCCAGTAGTGTTGTTGTTGAGCTCATTCCATGGGGATCCAGTCCCAGACTCCAACCCGATGCTGCCAAAGCCTGGGCTTTTGCTACTGGCTTTGGCATGCATCTTCTGTGCCTTCTGCTCCTCCTTTTTGGGTTTTGTTCTGTTTTAAATTTTTTTGTATTTTATTTTCCCAGCCCTGGGTTTGCCTGGTGCAAAGCACTGATAACTTTGTGAGAGCGGCTGCCTGCCGGCTCCAAGCGCTGCCGCGCAAGCTAAGATTAATAAAAGGCTGTCACTTTTATTAACTTTGCAACCTAGTGCATTATTTAATTCCAGGCAGGCGCCAAGTGCAGCCCTCCGAGCTTTAAATGGCTTTTTCTGCCTTTGTGCATGCGCATAAAATAGATGTGCAGCAGGCGGTATTACACCGCCCGCCACAACACTCCCAGCGCGTAATACTGCGGGTGTTTCAGAAAAAAAGCACATTTTTGGTAGCGGTTGGGGTTTGGCTCCCCATTTTCAGCCTGCCGGCACCAATTTGGGGTCTGTTTGGTCTTTTTATGGTGCTGGGGTGTATTCATTTCATTGTGGTCAGGTGTGCCATGATACTTAGTGTGGTGGTAAAGTTTTGGAGAAAAAACAGTTGAAAACCTTCAGGTGTTTTATTTTTGTCCTACACCTCCTGGCAGGGAAAGACGGTCTTTGCTGCAAAGGAAGTTTTAATAAACGTAGTTTGGAAGTTTAATAATTGGCACATAAATAAAATATATTTCCCTCGCTGCCTAGGCACTTGGAAAGACCTTCAGGTTTATTTTTTTATTTAAAAAAGAAAAAAGCTTTTGGAAATGGGGTCTGAGTCACTTAATAGTGATGGGCTGCAGACGTGGGAGCAGGGAGGCGTTGGGGCTGCTGGGGAGCATCCAGTTATGCGTGACATGGGCTCAGCCTGCAAATTCACACCCGCCAAGACAAGCACAAGGCTTTTAAATCGATATTAGCCCCTTAAACATCAGAACTGGGGGCAGTTTTCCTGCTGTTGGCCCATAACTTGCCATTAAATTGATGGGCTGCGTTAGCCAGGGAGAAAGCTGCTCGGTACTGCCCTGCACCATGCTATCCATCTCCTTGCTGCAGTGCAGTTATTTTTATCTATTATATATTGTTCTTGGTAGAATTATTCTGCCCCCAGCCTGTAGATAAGGGCTGTTACTAAATGAATTTGAGCTCTTCCTTGAAGGTTAAATTGCTGCCTTGCAAGTTGGCAAGTAAGGTGGGGAGATGCTTTCTCTCCTTCCTCTCCACAAAACACGTGGGCTTCAGCCCTGACCTGGCAATTTTGTCGAGTGTTACTTGAAAAAGGCAAGTATTGTACTGAAATGCTGCATTTAGTCCCCTGAACTGGCGGCTCTTTCTGAGCCCTTTCTTATTAAGGTGCCCACCCATGTGTCAGCTCTCGGGTGGGATCCTGGAGCACAAATTTGGGAAAGTTTCTTGTAGGCATCCCCAGGAGCGTTCCCGTAGGATGCAGGTCACAGCTGGGGGATGTGGCATTTTTGGGTTGTCCTCAGAAATGAAGTGGCAGCTTGTAACTCCCCTTGGAGCAGTGCAGGGGTGTAATTTTGGTTAAAAGTGCCCTGTTCTTGGTAGCACCATCGTGGTGATGCTGGTCCTGCAGGCTGGATTAAGCCCAGCCTTTGTGTTGGCGCCTTCTGTGGGTCTGAAATACATAACTAGTGGCAGCAATACAGCCAAGGAAAGTGCTGCTGATCTTGTCTTGACAGTCTCCTTCCCAAAGTTTGGAGTGGAAGGATTAGGATGGAAAAATCAGGAGGAAAACATACAGAAAATGTGACTGTTGGCTGCTCTGCCCAGAGATTAATTTTTCAGTTGGCAAGCGAAATGACAGTATATTTAGTACTGGCTTTGCTGACAGGGAGCGGGTTGGCGATTGGAAGGCTACTGTGGGATACGTTGGATGGGTAATATTATATTAGGCTGTATATCCCTGGAGGCTTCCCCTCAAGTCTTGGAGTCATTCCTCCATTATTATTTATAACTCAGCTAGAAGGGGTTGGTCACTTAAATGAACGCAGCGGGATGGTAACATCGGCCCCGTGCAGCTCACAGCATCTGCACGAGCCTCCCTGGCTCCAGCCGCAGCTCCAGCGCCTTCGGTCCATCGCACCGGGCGGCTGTGAGGGATGCGGGGATCGGGCCCCGGCCGAGCATCCCTCTGCGGCGCGGGGTGATGGCTTTTCTGCAGGTCCTTTTGTCGGTGGGCTGTGTTGGTTAACAAACAGGGCTGCCAGGGGTTTTTAGAAGCTGTTAGCATGAGCCATTAACTCTTCCTTTTAATTATTCAGGTTACCTCTTTTAAATTTGTTTTTTTAAGTGGAGCTAATAGGCTTTGCAGAGGAGGCTTCCAACCACAGCAGTTCCTCCCCGGAGGAACTCTGTTTGTACATCACCAGCTAATCTCTTTTCTTCATTATCCCTTATCTTCCTCAAGCTGATTAATTGCTTTCAATTGATTTATAAATATTCTGTTGATACACAGAGCGGGCGGGAGGGGAATGGGGTACGTCCGGGCACATGGGGTCATTGATCCATGCAGCTCCCCCCGGGCTTTCCTAACACGCCTTGCAAAGCCGAGTGATTTCAGCCAGGCTTAATTCCATTTTTTTTTTTTTTTTTTAAATTTTTTTTCAATTCCTGCAAGCAACCAAAAATTGTCCTGTAGTGTCATTTTGAGTCTTTACTGATGTACATACACAAACCTTGTTGCTTTTTGTGGTCCCAGTTGAATAGCCATTGGGACGTTGGGCACAAAAAAGGGCGCACTAAGGTGGGGCTTGTGCTTTGCCAGCTTCACCCATGGCAAAGAACGTGTCGGCATGATGCACATTTCCAGCTCCATTGGTGTGTCACATCCACTCCCAAATCTGTGTCTGACCACTGCGCGTGGCCCCAAAAATGTTCGCGGGTGAAATGTTTGTTCCTTGCAGCTTTGGGACTGCTGGAGGTACAGATGGGGACATGAGCAGGATGTGGGTCATCTCTGCCCAACCTCCCGTCCGTGCAAAAACTGGTCCCGTGCCTCTGTGCCCAGTGAGCGGCAGGTTTGGGGTGAAAAGAAATGAGTTTGGGTAAATGCTTTTCATATTGGTAAATGCGGCGGGTTGCATGGGTAGCAGCTTGGTGTCGTAGAAAGATGTTTTCTATACTGGATTCCCTAATATGCATATATATTTCTAGACTGGTTAATGAAGAGGAATCATTAGAATTGCTTGTTTGAAACTCTCTGGAAGCTGAAGTGCACCTTCAAACAATAATTTAAAAAGGCAGTAACATTTTGTTAGTAAAGATAGTGTCCAAATTTGAAGCTGAGTTGCCTGCCTTCAACCCCATTAAAATCATGCATGTCGTTGAGGATGCAAAGTCATTTTGAGAAAGGGGAGCACGTATGGATAAATCATTAACCTTTCCAGTTATTTCTGAGCATGCAGCCCATTCCCTGCCAGTGCCCCCTGCTCGGGCGGGCTGAGCTGGCTGGCTCTGGGGACATGATGGCCCTTGGTGGCCCTGCAGTGACGTTCCTGGCCGTGCACCGGGTGAGATAAGGCTTCGCAAACCTCAACAAGAAAATGTTTCCGGAAGTTTGAGACCTGCCATACGGCTCTGGGGTTTGTTGCTGCTTGATTTATTATTATTTTGATTTATTATTCTCCTCTTTCACCATAAAGTGGCTGGTGGCACAGGCACAACCTCGATGTATAGCAGCTTAATTACATGTTGGTAATGAGAGATTGCCAATCGAGCAGGCTGTTTTAGTAGCCCAGGCTGCCTCTTTATCGGATATTTGCAGGAGTTGTGCAATTTCTTTGTCATCGTATACGGTAATATATTCACTGCAGCATGACATAGGATGAGGTTCAATGAATAATGTAAAACCCAGAATAACACCGAATCTATATTAGATGTGCTTTTTCCCCCAGCGTTATTTTAAAAAGGAAAATATTGATTCTGGGGGGATTCGGTGATTCAGAGCTCTCGGAGAGCCCACGTTTCACTGATCGATGCCCAAGCCGGGTGGCCAGCCGTGTCCTGTCCCCTCCATGGCTGCAAATGTCAGGCTGCGGTGCGGTCCCTCGCCTCCCCGCATGCTCGTTAGCGCTGATGAAGCTGGGGAGGGCAGGAAGGAGTCAGTGACATTTGCCTCTGGATCCAGATGTTGCAGGTGCACGGAGCTGGTGCCACCCCGGGAAGCGAGCAGCAGGCTGCTTGCAAAGGGCACAGCCGAGGTTTTGGGTGCGTGGCCCATAACTGACGTGAATATAAACTAGCAACAAGCTCAGAAATGAGGATTTTGGGGTTTTGTCCCCTCCTAACCACTCTCCGATGCAGAGGTGCTCGTCACCCGGTGGAGCAAGGCTGGCTGTGTTGGAGTTTAGGTGCCAGGTGAAGCAACCCTCCCCAGAATACATCTTCCCATCTTCCCCCCCCTCCCCGCCATTTACTGTCTTTGAATGCTAATTAGGATGGATAATTTCTATTTGTTTTCTTTTCTTTTAACCAAATTCCCCTATTCTGATCTGTATCGTTTATTTTTGCAGGCCGTTATCTTAGTCTCATTACAGCCTTTTAGCATTTGAATGACAATATCGTAAAGACGCCAGAAGTTGTTAGGCATAAAACACCTGTGATAACAACCATAATTCTCATGATAAAATAAAAAACACAACAGAAATAACTGTGATGAGTTCAGGAAACTGTACCAGATGAGATTGCAACCGGGAGCCCGGGAACCGGCACGATGATGTTTGCCCTTTACTTGTTACTTTTTTGCCTTTTTACGTTGCGAACAGCTTTTGCAATGCTATTTTTAAGAAGGGCAAAGTCACTGTGTATGGCCTGGGTAGGGACATAAAAAAACACTTGGGAATTTTCTCTCTGTTGAGGCTTTAATTAATCAATGCACGTGCAATTTTCGGGAGCTTAAAATACTCCGTCGGTGCAGGAGGAGGAGGAGGTGCTAAGTGGTGCCAAGTTCCTGAATGAAAATTACTCTTACCGCCTCTGCTTCTGGAGCCAGATCTATGTTAATTAATCCTTCGCCTCACACGTTACATTTTGCAACCTCGCCGCCGTCGATTTTTAACTCAGTAAAAGCAGACGGAGGCTTCCCAATGTGCCTCCGAAATTCCCAGCCGAGCGCTCTCCTCGCTGACAACGCCAATTTGTCACGAGTGAAATGTTTGACAAAAATATGTCATTTTTGAGAAAAGTTTTCCTTGAAAGAAAAACCGGGGGGAAAAGAAATCAGCTCTGTTTCGAAACATCTCCTGGCTTCACTGGGGCTTTTTTTTTTTTTTTTTTTGTGAGAGACGGGGATGGAGAAGGGGGTTTCCACGGAGGCGGAGGAAATGTTTTAGCAAGTTTTCCTGGAAGTAGATGGCATTTTGGTGCACGAGACCTTGTACAAGGTCTCCTGATTTTTCTATTCCAGTCAGTGGGTATGTGCTTTTTATGGACAGCTCTGTTCTCCAGGTCAAATGTAGCTCTGCAAGGACCAGCTCCTGTCCAGAGGTACATGAATGCATTGCTGACCTTCTGCAGAGATACTTCTCACAGGGCTTGGTTATTCAGCAATCACTGCAGGTGCCTGTGCCTTCACAGCAATAACATACATTGACATCCATATGGTCAAGCTGTATTTAGTCAACCACCAACTGTGTTTTAGTGAGAAAGGTAACTTTTTGAGTGGTGATGCTGAAGTTGAAGTATTTTTTGACCCCAGCTTGACTCTCTATTGCAAGTCTCTGGTGGTCCTTGCCCTTGTAGGTGATGGTTGGGATTTTCAGCCCAACCTTGCAGGAGTTGGGAGATTTTGGTGGTGACAGCCCATAGTGGGCTTGCTCCAGAGCCATAACCCTGGTGGAACCCCCAAGCCTGGGAAGCCGGAGATGCAGGTTTGTCCTCTGGTGGAGGCTGTCCAGTTTGGATCAGCCTCCACTTGCCTTGTCTGCAGAGTCCTTCTGGCTCAGGCCTTGGTGGCAGCAGTCCCTTCTGCCCCGTCTCTGCGGGAGGGTCTCAGCTAGGGAGGGCTGGAGGAGGCTGGCAGGTCCCTGCTGGGATTTGGGATGGAGGGCCAGACCCATCTGCCCTGACACCCAGCGCCCATCCCTTTCCCTGCGCAGGCAGCAGCCAAGATCCACGGGAAGTGACTCAACAGACAAAAATACCCCCTGTGCCTCGTTTCCTCCCGGCACGGGGCCGGCGTCCCCTCCCCACCCTGTTCCCACCCTTACTCAGCCCCAGCCAAGGCATCCTGTGCACAGCGAGCAGCGACCACGTGCATGGACAAGGATAAATCTTTTGCAGAAGCCACTTATTTGCTAATTAGCAAAACTGCCTCGAGCAGAAATACAGGTGTCTGGGGACGCGTGGAAATCCCAGTCTCAGATACTGGTTCCGTTATTGATCTCTCTTCCTTCCCAGCATCCCAGTTAGGTGTGCTGTGACCCCAGGAAATATGGCTCTCATTAGGACTTGATGCCGCCTCCATGAGTTGTCTCCGGAGGGGACGCTGTGCAAGCAAAGCTCCCTGTTGTGTCACCTCCCTCCCAGCAGTGGCCACCACCAGCATGCAGTAATGAGTTGCTCCAAAGCAAGAAGAAGAAACCCAGACCCCAACCACAGTTTAACTGTGGCCAAAAGCATGACCGCTGCCCGACACGGGCACGCTCAGCACTTGGAGCCCAGCTGCACTGTGCAAACCCGGCCAAGGCGTGTGCTGCCTTTTAATTAACCAGCACCCTTTTTCTGTGCACCTTCCAAAGGGGTTTTTCATCGAGTAGGAAGGGGCAGGGGAATCCCTGCAGGCAGCATCGCTGGATTAAAGACCGGTACTGCACCGTCTCGGTACCTCCTACCGCATGCGTGCACTGGGGATGAGGACGGGTGCTGCTGGTGCTGTGGGTGTGAGTAACACTGCTTGGTCCACCATTAGTCAGCAGGAGCCAGGACATGAGCCCAGCCAGGGAGGAGCATGATGGGTCAGAGGAGGCTCCGAGGAAGCTGCTCTTGGGGAGCTTGGGGCTTGACAATGCCCATGACATGGAAAACCTCCTCCCTTTGCTTTGGTTCAGGGTCATCACCACTCTGCACCTTCCTGTGCCATGGCAGGTCACACCAGGTGGTGCACAGTTACCTTCGCACCGTGCTTGTTTGTAACGCAGGTTTAGATCAGCAGGTTCTCCCAAACCCAGCAGTGTTTCCTTGCTCGCGTGGGGTTGCTCTGGCTGCCTCGGCGTCCCCACCGCATCGGGAGCTGAGTCGGCACTGGCGGGCGCGCTCCGACTTGATCCCTGAGGAGGGGAGTTGTGCAAACAGGGAGCGATGGGAGGTGACGCAGCGGCCAAGAGCGGAGGTTTCATGGGCTTCGAGGAGCTGAGGCTGGTGGTGGCAGGGGTTGGGGCAATGGGTGCATCGCACGCCCTGGCAGCGATGCTGCAGGCGGTGCCGTGGCATGCACTGGGCTGCCAGTGACGTGAGCGGTGTCAGCGTCCGCCTGTTGCATGCACCGGGGCTTGTTGCAGTAAGAACCACGGCTTGTTGCAAAACAAAACCAACTCCCTTCCTGTTCCCAAGCCACTGGGAGAGAAGCAGCAGGGGAGGGAGGGGGGCAGTGCCCAGCAGTGGGGCGTGGGGTAAGGACCTGGTTTATTGACCCAAGCTCATTTGGTGTATGCGAAGGCCGTGGCTGCATCACTTCCTAGCTGGGGGCAGGTCGCTCCTGCTGCGGTTACACTGTGTCACCTGCTTCCCAGAAATGTAAAAGCACGCAGGGTGTGCCTCAGTTTCCCCATGCCTAAGATGATGCTGCTGTAAGGTGAGAGAGCTGGATTTGCAGTGGTTGGCAAAGGCTTCATGTGCCGGGCGCTGTTGGAAAGCAGAATATGGTGATCATTGTTTTTGGTTTTCTGTCTTAGGCTGTGTTTTCTGAACTTGGTACTAGTCTTGCTCTCCTGGGCAGAGCGAGAGGAGTGTGCAGGCAGTGTGCTGGGAGCTGCTTGCACACTGTCCCTGCTCTGGGGCGGCGGCGGCCCAGCCCTGAGCAGCACGTGGCTGGGCAGCATTCATCCTCGCTAGCCCGGGTAGCGGCAAAGAGACTGGCACAAATTCGTAAGCCCAAAGTGCCTCTGACCGGTTCTTCATCTCTGTGGTGGGATGAATAAATTTAAAAAGTGGGTCTGGTGTGGAGGGCTTGTAAACATGTGGCCCAGGCGGCTGGATGAAGGCAGGGTAATGGTGCAGCTAGTACCATAGGGAGCAAAAAAGCAACACCCAAACAAGCCAAGCAACCCAAAAAAGCTGGGTTTCAGAGAGTTTGGTTTTTCTGGTATACACTTATGCAGCTTTTATTATAAAAAAGCAAGTGGCCCCTACTTTTTTGCTGGGTTTTGCCATGTCCGCGCTCATCCCATCTTCTATCTCCCCCTCTCTGCCCTTCCTCGCTGCAGGGCCAGTCGTGATGGTTTGCAGGGGGAGGCCAGTCTGTGATGGTGCTCCCGCAGCCATGGGTGTCGTCCAATTGCAGCCTGCCTGGACAAAATAAATAGTAATTGCATTGGGAAAAAAAAAAGAAAAACTATTGCATTTATTTCCCTTGCAAGGAGCAGCTAGCACAAGCTGTAGCTGTAAGCCGGAGACAGGGCTGCTTTGCAGTGTGTTACCTGCCTCACGCCTCAGCTTCCTTACTGTGCTGCTGGTGGCGGCTGAGTGTTGCAGAGTGGTGGCCAAGCTGGCGCAGCTGGGACGTCGCGGGCGTTATCTGCTGCCGCCTGCTCGGTGGGTGGTGGCAGGAGCGATGGCCGGCGAGCCAGGAATCATTTCCGCCGCCGGCCGGGCTCCGGGTTCCTGCGCAGCCCTTTGCTCCGGGGCGGTGGGGAGAGTGCTCGCCTGCTCCGGGCCCCTGTCCCGCACACCTTGGCTCAGCAGCGGCGGGCAAAGCCACTCCTCTGCTGGCGTGACATCAGGCCGGGAAAACTGGGTGACCTGCGAGGGGTCAAATTCCCGGCACAGGTAGCGCCCGCGGTACTTCCGTGGCGTGCCGGGGAGGAGCCTGCCCACCCGGGGACCCCCAACCCCGGGGACCCCCAACCCTGCCGTTCCCCGCCATGAAGTCGGAGCAGGAGGAGAGCAAGCCGGGGACGTGCCGCTGCGAGCACGGCTTTGCTCCGCACCCGGCCTATTGTTCGGGTCCTTGGGGACGGCGAGGAGCGGCTGTGGACAATGCTCGGGGCAGGGTGCTGTGCCCCTGCTTATCCCATGCTGGTAAGGGGGGGTTCCCAGGGGTCCTGCTGTCTTGCATGGCGGCGTGGGG
>WEKW01022562.1:232042-307374 GCA_013389905.1 Sula dactylatra
GGGGGTGCAGCCCGGCATGCGTTTCTTTTCCTTGCTTGCTTTGTGCCGTTGTAGTTCGCTTCCTCCTGGGAGAAACAAAACAACGCCGGGTGGCTGGCGAGTGTGGCTCGAAGCTCGCCAGGGCCGTGCAGGAGGGTGCTTTTGGGTTGCCCTGCCGTCCCCCGCGCCGAGGGTGAAGCTTAGGGCAAGGGCGAGGGGCTTCGACTCCCCCGCGGCGGCAGGGAGGGCGGGCAGGCGGCTCCCCATGCCCCGTAGTCCATTTTGTCTCATGGAGAAGTTGGAGCGCGCCAGGAGCTCACACAGGGCTCGGCGGCCGGCTCCGGGGGCTGCTGCGGAGGTCGCAGCCCACCAGCCAGCTGCTTTTAAACCATGTGTGCTTTTGAAAGCCTTTGCAACCTCCAGCCTGCCTCTTGAAACCCTGTGCACCCCCCCCAAACACACTCCTGCCGGCGTGCACGACAGGCTTATATCAGGTTTTATTTCTTTACATCTCCAGGGAGACACCCGCCCCGAGCGAGCAGGCTTCGGCTTGCTGGGAATAATCCTTTTTTGGGGTGTTGGGGGGTGCCAGGACACAGCGGATGACTGCAGGGAGGTGGTCTCTGCACGTCCTGCCCGATGGCTGTGAGCGAGATGGGGGCAAGCACTGGTTGTTGGTGTGCGGTCGGGGCGTGCAACTGGGGGTCCCATCCTGGGTCTGCGACCATATGGAAGCTCCGAGGCCAAGCTGGCACCTAACTCAGGAAATGCTCAAAAACAGTGTTTGTAGGGATTTGTGCTCGTTGGGTAAAAACTTTAATCCAAACTTACTAATGAGCATCCCCGTACTTGTGTCCAGAGCTGACAGCTCGCTCGCAGCATATCACAGCAGTAGCAAGGGATGGAATCTGAACCTTCCGTCTTTGAAAGTAAAAGATGGATCCAAAAATCACTTCATTAGCCTGAGAGGCTCTGCAGTGCGTGGCTGAGCGCCCCGGTGCCCACCCAGGGGGAGCGGTGGCAGCCGACAGCTCCTCGGAGGTCGTGGAGCACCGCGGTGCTGCGGGAGATGCCGTACCCAGGGATGTAGCTGGGGTGCGTGGCAGCGGGACTCGGCTGAGGGTGCTAATGGACAAATTACAGGCCCTCGTGTTTATCCTCGTGAGGAGGCGATGCTGCTTGGACTTTGGTTTTGAGACGCTGTAAGTCCGTCGTGGTGCCCAGGTGTCGAAGGGAGAGGTTGGATGTGTTGGCTTTGCACTGGCAGGTCTTGGGCAGCAGGGGTAACTGGTCCTTTTGCAAATCCGAGTGTATTTTGGGCTAACCAAAGCTTTCTTGAGTGTGACCCGTGCTTCGGGGAGAGGCTGGCTGTTTGCACGCATGGGGGTGGCAGCGGTTGGTCTCCCTGCTCTGCCCCTGGCTGTCACCCAGCTCTGTGCCTGGCAATTTGTGCTTTTCCTCCAAATTACTCCTTGCAGAGATGGCCTGAGAGAGGAAAACTGTACATCGTGCAGGTTACTCGGGAGTGGTGTTTGGTTGAACCTTTCTGCGGGAGTCTCGGGTCCAAAGCTGAGGAGCTACTCAGTGATCGAAGGTGATGAGATGCTCTTTAAAATACTGGCTCGACTCATCCCTAGGGCTTGAATCAGTGTTTTCTTCTAATAATGCTCTTTATCCTATGACCCTTCTGTTTCCCATCCCATGATGGAGGTGTATGTACATGTATATTTGTGTTTATATATAGATAAAGATATTTTCTGGGCCAAAGCTCTGCAGGAGGGAGGAGGGATGAAGGGTTGCACCATTCCCTTGACAGGTGAGGTGATGCTATTAGCATAGAGATTTTGCATTTTCCCATTTTGCCTCTTCTTTTCCCCATTTGCATCTCCGTGCAGGGCCTGTGAAATCACCCTTCGGGGTGATCCGTTGCCGATTTTAAGCTCTTGGTCCACAAGCAAGGCTGCTGGAACCCAGGACATGCTTGAGCCTTCTGGCCCTTTTCCTGCTGATGTCCTGGGTAAAGAACCCTTTGACTTGTGCCCAGCAAAGCAAAAACCATCTTGCTGGTAAACTTGCAAAAGCAGCACAAAATGCAGCTTTCACCTAAGATACTCATTTCACCAACATAAACCTTTTCGTTTATACTGCATTCATTTTTAATATGTACCTCCAAAGACAGAAACGCATGTACAGCAATCGTGGCAGCTGAGTTATGTGGAAAAAAAAAAAAAAAAAAAAAAGGCTTTTAAATGGATGTTTTTAAAGTGATGCCCTGCTCCAAGGCCAGTAAAAGGCTTTGCTGCTGCATGGCTGGTGGATCTGCTGCCCAAAGGAGTCCGAGATGGGATTTGCAGGAGCCAGAGTGGAAACTTCAGCCCCAAATGCTGTCTGGAGGTGTTCACCGCAATTAAAAAAAAAAAAAAAAATCCAAACCAAAAAAAAAACCCCAAAAAATCTTGTTTACGTTGTCTGTTAACACTAATCAGTGCTTAAAGTATAAAGGATGCCGAATCCAACAGCGTATGGAAGCTTAATGCTATCAACTGAAATATAATTAACAGCCAATTATTTCCGTGTGAATGGTAGTTTTCATCAATTAGTCCGGGAAATGTTTAAATTGCATTAATTTCATCACTGCCCACTTGCGGCAGATTTGGAAGGGGCTGGAACAAGCCGGCGTGCGATGGGGCTTGCCTCCATGCGGGCGATGCCTCCTTCCCCCCTGGGTGGTCAGGAATTACAGTGCGCAGACAACACTCCCCTCAAAAAAAATGATAGCAAGAGGAGTAAAAAATAAAAAGGAGCAAAAATGCTGGAAAAAATGTGCTGTGGAAGCTTTTTGCATCAGGGTTGTTGCATTTGGGAGGCGATTCCTAATAGTAAAATTAACCTTGTGCCCCAATATCCAATGCTTGCAAGGTTGAACTGCAAAAAAAAAAATTTTAAAATTATTCTATTCTCCGGATTGCGTTTTTGCATTGTGTTACAGTTGTGCGTGGACCCCCCCGTGCGGGGCGCTGAGCCCTGGTCCCCATTCGAGAGGGCTGATGCTTGCTTTTCAAACCACATACAGCTCCTTCACGGCTTCAAACAGAGGCTCAGACCCAGCCAGCTCGCAGGAAGGTGTGTGGAAATCCCTGCCGAGCCATCTGTATGTGGAAGAAATAGAGGCTGAAATGAGGTTTCTGAATAATTGGCCCTATTTTCTTGGTTATTGGAACTTTTCTGTAACAATCGCAAAGAGCTGCCTGCAAATGGCACTTTTTGGATCGTTTATTTAGGTGCTTAAACTTGGCATAGCAGCGGGGGATTTTTTTTTTCCCCGCCTGTTTTAAAATGAAGTTAAAATTTCCCTCTCAAGCCGAGTCGTTCTCTTAATGCAATTTATGCAAATAAAACGGGCTTCCTCCATAGGACCCTCTTGAGCTGGAGATGCTGGTTAAGACGGGATGGAAACTCGCAGGGGAGGGATTGCGAGCAGATGCTTGGTGCTGGAGGCGCGGAACCGCTTTGGGGGGATCATTGTGTTGGTGTGATTTTGGTGGATGAGCGCTGACAGACTCAGGGGGATGGGGAGCCCAGGGAAAACTCAGAGCAGGGTGGAAATCCTGTGTGGAAATCCTGTCTGGAAATGAGGGTAATTACAGGTGTAAGGCAGGGTATAGGATGGCTGCATGGGTCCGGCCCCAGTCCTCCTGGCAGCAGGTGCTAATAAAAAGCTTGATATAATGGAAGAAATTGCCCATTAAGTGGTTTCCTAAGGAAACTTAAGTGAGCAAGAGATGCTGTCATCCCATCGCTTCCCAGAAACACCAGCTTCTTTCCCAGAAAACCTTTTAAAAACTTGCTGGGAAGAGTGCGGAGGGCTTGACTTGCCTTGCAAGCCATTCCTGGTTTCTGCAGCAAAGACATTGGTAGGATCCCCACGAGGGACTTGGGAAGAGAGCAAGGACCACAGCCCTTCGATGTATTAAAAGAGCTGACAGCACGTCTTTTGCTGTTTGAGCCTAGCAAGAGGTGTAGGGTTTTTCCCCTCAAACCTTGGCTGCATGGATTGTGCTTTGCAATTTATATATATCTCTCTATAAACCAAAAATGGGTTGTGCTTTGCAATATATATATTACAAAATAGATATGTATTGCAAAAATAAACCTAGATCACAAAGCGCAATCCATTTTGTGTGTATGTATATGTATCTTAAATTATATATACATATATAAAAGCAAGAACCTCGGGTATTTGGCTGATCCCGAGTTCAATAATTCAAGTTTCTCCATAGGCTTTCCAGATTGCACCTATAGCTGCTTATAGATTTTGGATTTTAATCTTTAAGTAGTTTCTGCCTGCACTGGGAGCCGAGTACTAAGTTGGGGATTAAATTGCCTTGCTGCATGCTTCGGAGGAGGAATGCTTTTGAGTTTCTTCACCATTTTCTAACCGGGACCAGAGGGGAAGGGTGCAATTTCAGGGAAGCTGCATTGTGCAGCGCTTTCTCGAAAGGAGCTTTGTAAGAAACAGCTGCAAATCTGCTTTTGGGCCATGCCAAAGGACTCTTCCAGGATGTTCTGCTGCAGAGTTCCGCGCTGGGCTCCTTCCTTGGGCTTGTTTCCCCTCTCCCATCCCTCGAGGGGTCCCTGCCGGGGGGGGATTTTTCTTGGGTTCCTACCAAAACGCTGCAATTTGCAGAAATCACGTGGGGTCGGGGGGGGGCCTTGCAGAAGCTGCCCTGGTTAATCATTTGCCGGGGAATAGCCCGCTGTATCTCCTGAGCAAAGCAGCTTGCAATAAAAGGTGCAAATGAATTATCAGTGAGAAAAAATGGGTAATTAGCAGCAGCCACAGGTGTTTTCTGGGGTCGCGTGGGGCTTTCCGTGGCCAGGGAAGGTGCTGGGTGGGTTTTGCACAGTAAATATGACACGATGTACAAGTCCCTTGCATCCTCCTCCCTGGTTTCCCAAAGGCTGGAGGGGAAGAACTGCATTTCTGCAGCCCCCGGGGACGGGGGAGATGCCTTTGGCCTTGGCCACCTCTCGGTTCTTGCATTTTGCACGGATTTCAAGAAAGCACTTTGGACTGCACTGAAATCCCCAGCCCGGAGCTCGGCTGTTCCTCGTTAGTGACTTTATTGCTAAATAATTTACAGAATGGGGCCTTGCCAGTTTTCATACGGGAAGCATTTCAAGTATGCAAACCAGATTTTATTGCCTCCCTGGCGCAGCTGCTGGCGGGGCCGGGGGGAGCCGCCTCTCCCCGTCCTGCTGCCAGCGTCACCTCCCCGCCTCGCTTTGCAAACAGTGGTGGAAACGAAACGGCCCGGTGCATGTGCGGAGGGACCTTGGCAAAAATAAGGGGAAACCCCCCCATATTTCATGTCCAGCTGGTGTCCCCTGGGCTGGCTGATACATGGCGGTGGTGAGGAAAGGACCCAACTGCAGTAGCTTGGAGAGGGGCGTTTATTTTTTATTTCTATTTTATTTTTCTGTTAACTGTAACATGCATGCTGAGGGATTTATCTTTTCATCCCATGTCCGTGGGCATGGTGCAAACCTGAGAAATCAATAAACCCCTTTAGATGAGTAATGGGTTTTCCCCACGTGTTCTCAAAGGAGGGGGAAAAGCAAAATCAAACTGTTTGCATGCTTGCACGAATCATTACAGATCACAGTGTCTGGCTCGTGTAGAGAATTGCAGTGGCAGTGCACTACCAAAAGTGTTTTGAGGAAAAGGATTGTGAGGGGAGACAAGGGCGATGGGTACAATGTGGAAATAGCAGAAAAGCACTTTATTATGCTAAGCCGTGGGTGCAGCGGTAGGAAATGAGGTCGCTGGTGCTTCCCCTGGTGCCGCTGCACAGGAGACCCAAGCTGAGGTGTGCTGGGGTGCTCCTGCGATGCAGCTGCTTTGAGGGGCACAGCAGTTTCTAGGCATAAATCTGAAAAATTCAAGATTCAGGTTTGCAGGTAAAAGCGCCATCTTCCCCTTTCCAGTCTGAGTGGTTTTGCTAAATTTTGTTGAGTACGCCCTGAACGTGTGGATGGCTGGAGGCAGAGCTGAAGCATATCGTATGGGGCATAGTGGAGCTCGGCAGCCTCTGTTGGACACTGGCCATATGATCACCCCGTCAGTGAGTGGTTTGGATGGGGAGGTGGTTCTTGGTGGTGGTATATTATTATTATTATTATTATTATTGTTGTTATTGTTATTATTGTTGTTATTGTTATTATTGTTGTTGTTGTTGATATTATTATTGTTATCAATGAGTGGTTTGGATGGGGAGGTGGTTCTTGGTGGTGCTATTATTATTATCATCATCATCATCATTATTACTATTATGTATTAACATTTATTTTTACTTTTTAAAGCAAAAACTAGAAACCAGTACCCAGTGGAGGTTCCCCCTCCCTCCCATCATGTCCCTCCTCCAGTCCCGGGGCGCTGCGGGCACTGCTGCAGGTTTTGGGCTGTGCCAAGCAGTTTTGCAAGTGGGGAGGTCACCCCGGCAACATTTCCCTGGGGTTTGAGGTTGCAGCGGGACACGGGGCTGTGCCGGGAGCCATCAGTCACTTCCTCGCATTGTGTCTCCTCTTCCTCCAGCGCTGCTGCGGGAGGAGGTGGCCCAGCTGCAGGAGGAGGTTCACCTGCTCCGGCAAATGAAGGAAATGCTGACGAAAGACCTGGAGGAGACGCACGGCAGCAAGTCACCGGAGGTGCTCTCGGCCACCGAGCTGAAGGTGCAACTGGCGCAGAAGGAGCAGGAGCTGGCGCGCGCTAAGGAGGCTCTGCAGGGTAAGGGCTGCGCCTCCCTTTTCTCATGCACCTCTCCCCAGGACCCTAAAGTTTCAAGAAGTTAATTAATGAGGAAAGGAAGAGCCGTCCCTTTTATTCGGACTATGCAGTACGCGTTCACCATGTGCACGTGTTGGGGGGGTTTGATTGCTGGGCAGTGCTCCCCAAGACCCCCCCGTTGTCCGGCCCTGGCAGCACGGAGCCGGGACGGACCACGGTGCAGCAATGGGCTGGGAAATGAGGTGTGGGTAATTGCATTGCAAGGTAATTCCTCCATGGTTAGCTATAGAGTAGAGCCAAGAGAGCAGCTGAAATGCAGCTGGAAATGTTTGTGAGATGGGAGCAGGTTGGATTTGAGCCCCTCGGACTCTTTTAGGAGGGAAGCAACGAGTTTCCTGGTGAGTGCAATTTTCCTTGTCCTATGTGGAGTTATGAGGAGCGCTGTAGAAAGCAGAGACTGGGGCTCCAGGTGACAGGCAGGTTCTCCTCTTTTCTTCACGCATTGATTTGGGTGTTTTTCCACGGCGATCGGGGCTGGGCTCTCCCTCCCTCGCCAGCCGCTGCACGGCAAGCTTGCTGCGAGCCCCGGGACCGGGGTCTGCAGGACGAAATGCAATATTGCAGCTTTTCCTACCCAAAACCAAGCTGACAATAAGTCCAGGCAGAATGGTTTGTTAGCCAGAGCCAGGGGATGATCCTGAGCAGGGGAAAGCTCCCATGCGTCAAACCCTGGCAGCGCCGCGGCTCTAAATATCATCTCAAATCCCCAACATATCGCGTGTAACTTCCACTTGTCAGCTTGTGTTTGCGGATTATAAAGAGATGCTGTCAAAAGTTCTCAGGCTCAGAGGCTGAGCAGCAGGTGGGGAGAGCACCAGCCCAGCACATCTTCCCCTGTCTGGGATGATGAGATGCACTGGGGGGCAGGGAATTGGGCTGACTCTGTATTTGGGTGGAGGATTTTGGAAAAAGAAGAGAACAACTACCTCAGTCTACATGCTTTTTATTTTATCACTCTCTGATTTGCAAAAGCATGTCTATAAATTAGCAGCAGCCAAAATATCTTCAAAGTTTTGCCCCCCCTCCTGCACCACCAGTGCAGGCTCCGGCAGCAGAAAATGCTCTGGGTTTATAAAACAGTAATTGGAGAAGAAAAACCTTAATTAGAGAATATTTGCTCTGGGCAGACAGGGAGGGGGAAGTGCTGATAAATGCAAAATACAGAAAAACAGAACTATTTTAAGACTATTTGCAAAAAAATTAAGAATAAGAAGTCATTTAAGTGAGGTCATACACACTTTTGTGGAGGAAAATACAGAGAAAAAATTAGTTTGGCCTGAGAATTTTGAGTATTTAAGGAACATAATGTTGGGGTTTTATTGGGCTTTTATTGGCTGCCATACAAGCCGCTGGGATTGGTTTTCCAGGGCTTCTCTGCAGGTGTGATGGCTAGGAAGAGGGAATCTCAGCTTGCACTTGGAAAGGCACGTAACAAGAAGCCTTTTAAAATCAATGCTCCTTCCCTCCCCGGCAATACTGGGAAGCTTTTATGTAACTTGGAAAAGCTCGCCGTGCTGGATCTGGCCCCGTGAGCTGGGCTGGAGGCGCTGGGCAGCAGAGTAGGCTTAGCACAGCGGCGGATACAGAGACAAGTAATGTGGAAACGGGATCAGCAGCTGGAGGGGGAAAAAAATCCTTTTTCCTTTCCGTGAAAAATTGTCCATAGAGAAACGTAGCCAAAAGGGGAGGAAAAATGGCAATAACTGTGCCTGGTGAATGGTTCTGCCAGAAGAAACCTATCGGCTCATAGAGGCGTTTGGGGAAATAATGGCTCTATATTAAGGAGGTGCAGGATAAGGCAGCTCAAGGAGCTCGGGGAAACCTGGCTGGGCCGTCCTGTAGGTCAGGGGTTTGTGTTGGTCGTGTCCTGCAGCCAGAGAGCATCTCCCAAGACCACCTCCCACCTCGCAGCATCACTGCAAAGCCCCACGGTCCTCGCTAAAGGATGCCCCGCGCTCTGCAGCATTGGCATCCCTGTCCCTGCAGTGGTGCGCGACCCACGTTGGGTCGTGTGTAATGTCATTAGCGGATAAATTATATGGAAATCTGTCATCACTGCTGTCTCTGAGCCTGGAAGTGCAACACAGACAGTTCAGATAGATATTGGCTCACTGGGCCTTAACGCAGGGGGAAGCAGAGAGGATTTGCTGGCAGGGTTTACTTTTGGGGGCTCCAGCAGTTTTAACAGCCTTCGTTTTCCGCGGCCACACAGGGCTTGGTTTGTGACAGTCTGGGTGGAGGAGGGTGGGTTCATCATCCCTCCTCGGCAATGCATTTCCAGCCCTTTCCGACAGCATTTAGTACAGGGGTAAAGCTGGCGATAAGCCTGTGCAGCGTCTTCCCTGTGCCGTGCTAACAAGCCCCTGCTGTGGAGGGAGGGAGCAGGGATCTGGGGTGGCTCAAGATGCTCTGCGAGAGTAACTCGAGCAGTTTCTGTATCCCTGGCAGCATGTGCTTTATGCATCTTTATTGCTCCTTTTTCTGGGCTAATTCCATCTCTTGCACCTTTTTTTAAAATCAGTTAACATCCAAATAAAATCCTGTAGCACTATATCCTATCATCCTCTCCTCCTTTGCTGGAGCTGGGACCCGGGTTCATGCTTACAGTGTTAGTGCAATTATATTTTCCGCAGCCCCAGCTGGAAAGGGATGGATGTGGTCTGGATTTCTGAAGTGGAAATCTCCCACGGGAGAAGTTGCAGACAGCTTTATTACTGCTGGGTCCTGCTGCGGGAAGGGACCATGCCCAAGCGCCTGGAGGACTTGAGGAGCCTCTTGGCCGGGTGACATCTATGAGCGTGTGGGCTAATGGCAGAAACACTGTTTCTGGGAAGGCTTATCCAATATGCTGGAGCTCGCCTGCGGGATTATCACGCGGAGAGCAAACCTGGTTTCTGTTTCCTTTCTGAATGCCAAGGTGGAGACCTTGGGCTGGCTTTCCCCGCTGCTCAGGAAAGCGTGAACCGACTTTGTGTCTGCTCCGCAAATGGGTTGTAACCTGGTCTCCTCCCTCCAAACCCGCGGCTCGGAGCTGTGACCCCACCAGGGACGGCACTTGGGCTGGGACAAGCCTCCTGCAGAAACCCTCAGCACCCCCACTGGCTGCAGGAAGGGGGTGGGTAGCACAGAACTGGGTGGATGGGTGTCCCAGCAGGTGGGTGTCCCAGCCATGGACCTGGCCAAGGAAGCCCTCTCTACCAAAAGGACATGGGGCTCTGTACAGAAAACCCACTGTGCTCCTTTGAAGACCCACCTTAAACTCACAGCAGAAGTGATTGATCACCTTGTCATGACCATGGGTGGGTCTGTTTTGGAAAGCCCTTGGCCTCCTAGCAGGTTGTTTCCAGGTAAATTCCCCCAAGGTAAATGCTTCACCTAATTTTATCCTGAAATTTGACATCGCACTCAAATTTCCTGCCTGCACCATACCTCCGCACGCACAGGAGCAAGTGCTGGTGCTGTCTGATGCTGCCTAACATTGACGTCTTCAACAGCAAGATCTCCGCAGACGGTGACGGCTGCACCCAGGGAGAGCGTGCGCCTATTTAATTACAAAGTAAGGAGCGGCGCTGCAGTTCCTGCACAGGGCTGACCGATTTTATGGGTTAGTCATGGTGACAATATTGAATTTCACGGTTGGGATGGAGAAACAGGAGAAATTAAGTGAATATTAATGGGACAGGATGGGTTTACATATTCTTCTTGCATGGGGCATCACCAAGGCTTGAGCTGTGCCCCCCGAGAACGCCTTTTCCCACATTAGAAAATAAATACATGATGCAGTAAGTGGTAAAGTCAGCTCTGATTCTGTTCCTGGTGTGAAAATCCATATTGCACAGGGCAAAAGAAGTACTCACAAGTGGACAGGAGCCAGTTAATCTTAAATTGTTAGATACTAGACCAGGCAGGGGCCATGGCGTGGTGGCACCTTTGGTGGTGGCATCACTGGGAGGTTTCAGCCGTGCTGCTGCCCTGGGGAAGGCTGTGCCCCTCAGGTTGGTGCATTGGAGTGATTAGATGTCAGCTTGTTAGGTAATGCTGGAAACAGAAGGCACTGGGGAGGGATTTTTTTAATAGCTCTGGCTGTGAGAGGAGCCCAGCGTAGCGTGGGTCCCGTTACTGCTCTGCCTCCGTCATCCTTCTCCTGAAGGAGTGGTGCTTGGGGAACGGATTGTGTGGCAGCTCAAGTAATGGGAGCACAGGCTGACCTCGTGCAGGATTAATGGTGCAGGCGGGGATGTGGGGGTGATAGTGAGAGGATGCATGATACGGAGGACTCCCAATCATCTCTCCACCTGGCTGAACACAGTGACTTAAGGGACAGGGGGAATGGCGGCAAGTTCCTGCCCAGTGCACCAGACGCGTTTCCTCTGTGACTACCCCACCTTCCCCAGTGCCCTTGCGTAATAGGTATGAGGCTCTGCAAGAGGAACCGAACAATGACGAGGATGATGGTTCATCTAGGTTGGAGGTGTCGCCGAGGTTAAGTCGGCCGACGCCCTGTGTCAAAACTGCTTCCATAAAGTAAAAAAGACGGGTCATTGTCATAGGAGCCTCCCTTTTGAAGGGAACGAAAGGCCCAATATGCAGACAGGACCCACTTCTTAGGGAGGTCTGCTGCCTCCCTGGAGCCTAGGTAAAAGATGCGAAGACTTCCTACCCTGGTACGGCCCTTGGATTACTATCTGTTATTCATTTTTCTGGTAGGCAGCGATGGAGTTGCAACAACTCCAAGGGCAATCGAGAGAGACTTCAGGGCCTTGGGACGACTGGTTAAGGGATCAGGAGCACAAGCAGTGTTCTCCTCTATCCTTCCAGTTGCAGGGAATGATGAGGGAAGAAACAAGATGACCCAGCAGATCAATACCTGGCTCCAAGCCTGGTGTTACCGGCAGAATTTTGGGGTTTTTGATCATGTGTGGGTCTACATAACACCAGGCCTGCTGGTGACAGACAGGGTACACCTGTCTCAAAGAGGGAAAAGGATCTTTGCACAGGAGTTAGCAGAGCTCATAGAAAGAGCTTTAAACTAGATTTGAAAGGGGAAAGGGATAAAACTAGGCTCGCTAGAGATAAGCCTGAGGATGGCATGCCAATGTTTGAAGGTCAATGTGCTAGTGAGGTTCTTCATTCTGCCGTCTCAGTGGAGGGAGGGGACGGAGATCCATGTAGCAGCAAAGACGCAAGGGTTATGGATGTGTTAGAAACCATGGAAGTGCCTGAGGATGGTCATGCAGGAATATAGGGCTTCTTCCCCAAAAAAAGGTGGTGGGATCAGTAGCCAAACTGAAGTGCATCTACACCAATGCACGCATCATGGGCAATAAACAGGAGGAGCTGGAAGCCATTGTGCAGCAGGAAAACTATGATATAGTTGCCATCATAAAAATGTCGTGGGATGACTCGCACAACTGGAGTGCTGGCAATGGATGGCTATAAACTCTTCAGAAGTGATAGGCAAGGAAGGAGGCGATGAGGTAGCCCTGTACATCAGGGAGTGTTTTGATTGTCTAGAGCTTAATGATGGTGATGGTAGGGTGGAGTGTTTGTGGGTGAGAATCAGGGGAAAGGCCAACAAGGTGGATATCATGGTGGGAGTCTGTTATAGACCACCCAACCAGGATGAAGAGGCAGACAAAATATTCTATAAGCAGCTGGGAGAAGTCTCACAATCACTAGCCCTTGTTCTGGTGGGGGACTTCAGCTTAGCAGATGTCTGCTGGAAATACAATACAGCGGAGAGGAAACAGTCTAGGAGGTTCCTGGAGTCTATGGAAGAGACCTTCCCGACGCAGCTGGTGAGGGACCCAACTAGGGAAGGCACCCGCTGAGCCTGTGTTTGCGAACAGAGAAGGACTTGTGGGTGATGTGGTGGTTGGAGGCTGTCTTGAACACAGCAATCACGAAATGATAGAATTTTCAATTCTTGGAGGAGTAAGGAGGGGAGTCAGCAGGACTGCCTTGCTGGACTTCCAGAGGGCAGACTTTGGCTTGTTCAGGAGGGTGATCGACAGTCCCCTGGGAGGCAGCCCTGAAGGGCAAAGGAGTACAGGAAGGCTGGACATTCTTCAGGGAGGAAATCTTAAAGGTGCAGGAGGAGGCCATCCCCATGTGCCGAAAGACGAGCCGGCAGGGAAGATGACCAGCCTGGCTGAACAGGGGGCTTTGGCTGAAACTCAGGAAAAAAAGGGCAGCTTATGAGCTTTGGAAGAAGGGGCAGGCAACGTGGCGGGGCTACAAGGATGTCATGAGGTTATGCAGGGAGAAAATTAGAAGGGCCAAAGCCCAGCTAGAACTTAATCTGGCTACTGCTGTTAAAGACAATAAAAAGTGTTTCTATAAATACATCAGCAACAAAAGGAGGGCTAAGGAGAATCTTCATCCTTTATTGGATGCAGGGGGAAACATAGTGACAAAGGATGAGGTAAAGGCTGAAGTACTTAATGCCGCCTTTGCCTCAGTCTTAATAGTAAGACCAGTTGTTCTCTGGATACCCAGCCCCCTGAGCTGGAAAACAGGGATGGGGAGCAGAATGAGGCCCCCGTAATCCAAGGGGAAATGGTTAGCGACCTGCTACACCACTTAGACACACACCAGTCTGTGCGGCTGGATGGGATCAACCCAAGGGTGCTGAAGGAGCTGGCAGAAGTGCTCACCGTGCCACTCTCCATCATTTATCAGCAGTCCTGGCTAACCGGGGGGGTCCCAGTTGACTGGGGATTAGCAAATGTGACGCCCATCTACAAGAAGGGCCAGAAGTAGGATCAGGGGAACTACAGGCCTGTCAGCCTGACCTCGGGGCCAGGGAAGGTTATGGAGTTGTTCATCTTGAGTGCCATCACGTGGCACGTACAGGACAATCAGGTGATCAGGCCCAGTCAGCATGAGTTTAGGAAAGGCAGGTCCTGCCTGACCAACCTGATGTCCTCCTATGACAAGGTGACCCGCCTAGTGGGTGAGGGAAAGGCTGTGGATGTTGCCTGCCTAGATTTTGATAAAGCCTTTGACACAATTTCCCACATCACTCTCCTGGAGAAACCAGGTGCTCATGGCTCCGACAGGCATACTCGTCGTTGGGTAAAAACCTGGCTGGATGGCCGGGCCCAGAGAGTTGTGGTGAATGGAGTTAAATCCAGCTGGCGGCCGGTCACAAGCGGTGTTACCCAGGGCTCAGTGTTGGGGCCAGTTCTGTTTAATATCTTTATCAACTGTTTGGACAAGGGGATCATTGAGCGCACCCTCGGTAAGTTTGCAGATGACACCAAACTGGGCGGGCGTGTCGATCTGCCCGAGGGTAGGAAGGGTCCACAGAGGGATCTGGACATGCTGGATTGATGGGCCGAAGCCAACTGTATGAGGTTCAACAAGGCTCAGTGCTGAGTCCTGCACTTGGGTCACAACAACCCCACGCAACGCTACTGGCTTGGGAAAGAGTGGCTGGAAAGCTGCCTGGANGAGGCCACACCTCGAATCCTGTGTTCAGTTTTGGGCCCCTCGGGACAAGAAGGACATTGAGGTGCTGGAGCGTGTCCAGAGAAGGGCAGCGAAGCTGGGGAAGGGTCTGGAGAACAAGTGTGATGGGGAGCGGCTGAGGGAGCTGGGGGGGTTTGGTCTGGAGAAGAGGAGGCTGAGGGGAGACCTTATTGCTCTCTACAACTGCCTGAAAGGAGATTGTAGTGAGGTGGGGTTTGATCTCTTCACCCAAGTAACAAGCGATACGACAAAAGGAAACAGCCTCAAGTTGCATCAGGGCAGGTTTAGATTGGATATTAGGAACAATTTCTTTACCAAAAGGGTTGTCAACCATTGGAACAGGCTGCCCAGGGAAGTGGTGGAGTCACCATTCCTGAAGGTATTTAAGAGACACATAGATGTGGGGCTTAGGGACATGGTTAGGTGGACTTGGCAGTGCTAGGTCAACAGCGGGACTTGATGATCTTAGAGGTCTTTTCCAATCTAAACAATTCTATGGTTCTATGAGAGCTGGGGGGATTCACACGGCCGTTCCCGTCCTATCCTTCCCATTGCTTGCTGCTGGGGCTGGTGCCGAGCTGCCGAGTCCGACGCGAGGCTGGTGGGTTCCCCTCCTATTTCTGCCATGTGCTTTGGGTGGGAGGGAAAAATAAATAATGCAGATAAGCTGCGTGAGATAAATACTTTCTGCTCATGGTAAGGATTTAGGATTTCTTGTTTCTCTTGTTGTCTTGGGTTTATGAAGAGGTCGGAGGTTTTGCCAGAGTCCATCACGAAGATGAGCTGTAGGAGAGTTTGTTTAGACATTCCTGGGGGTTGGGATACAGAAACCTGGCCCTGGATCATCAGATTAAAGAAAAAGCCATTTCACCTCCTCAGATGACCCCGATGGCCATTGAAAACCTGCTTTATTCCTCCTTGGCTGCCCCTGCCATCATGCCATGGAGCACAGTGTTTCATTTTCCCTGACCAAGTAATTAGCTGGGCTTGTTTGCTAAGGATGTATTAAGCTGCAACAGTGAGCGGTGCATGGTCCAGGAATTGCTGGCAGCCCTAACTGCTCACTTTTGCATAACTTTTTTTTTCCCTGCCTCTTTCAATTAATTTCCTATTAATTGGGTTTGGAATTAAGTTCTCAAATGACTGATAAATCTTCTTTAAGCTCAGGAGCTAATCCGTTTTGGAGAGGGAAAAGCAGTGGTAATAGAGGAGGAAAAAAAGCACCTTAATTTTAGCAAATCTCTCAAATATGAACTGAAACAAATGGTAAATTGTCCTATTGGGTTAATAAGAAAAAACCTGCTCTTGCAATACCCCAAGTCCATCATCAGATTGCAGTACTGGTCGGCGTGAATATTGGTAGATATTCAGCCTTGGGAGATGGTATGTACTCTTCTCCTAGTAGGACTTATGAGCATGGTTTCTGGTTGGTTGGGGTTTTTTTGGAGAGTTTTTTGGCAAGCAATGAAGTGTTTTTCCTAAATCTTTAAGGACCCTGATCGCTGCCACTAATTAAAGCAGGTTGTATGCTATAGGGGACCCGCTATTTAATTAAATTCATTAGGAGCCTTTTGTCGCCTCCCACTTCAGAGTGCAAATGTGACTTAAACTTTTATAAGAGCCTCTCAGTATCCTTGAGGAAATTAAAAATATATGTATGTGTGTCGCAAAGTGTTCAAGAGTTTGCAAGTAGAGGGGTTTTCAGCAGTGCCTTACCTATGGGGATGGGGCTGAGACCGACCCTGCCCGGGAAGGGTTACGAGGGGCAGAAAATCCTATTCTAGAGCCCAAATCACTTAACTTGTCCTCAAGTCGCAGCCAGTACGGTCGGTAACTCTGGGTACCTGCTTCTGTGGGGTCTGGATCTCACCCCGGTACGGCTCGGTCAACTTATCATTAATTTTTCTTTTTCAGCAAGTTTTTAGTTCATGTGAATTACCTAGGCAGGGGGAAGGTTGTTGTTAAATACACACAGGTGACAGGGAAGTGCTTTTTAAAAAACTTACGTGTGGTCTGGTTGTGATTATTTTTAGAGGGTTTCTGTAGTAATTTCCTAAGCTGGAAAAAAAGTAAGGAAAGTCCAGGTGTTGGAAGCGGCTGAGTTGTCCCAAGAGGAGTCACGTTCATGGAAGTGAGCAAGGAAAATCAGAAGCGCTCCCTATCACAGGACAACGTGAATCGTTGTGGCATTTCTTAGCTGGTTTGTTGCTTTTCTCCGATGTTTAATGGCAGAGGAGTTGGTCTGAAGAGTTTAATCTCCTGGTTTTTAACAGATAAAAATCTCTGTCTCAAACATCTCCCTTTTCTTCCGCTATTTTGTCTGATTTTTTCCCCCCACCTTTTTCTCTGCTAACCTGCAAGCCCTCTCCCTTCCTTACTGGCTCCATCCCAAGCACTTGTTTTATTGTGCATCTTCCCAGCACACACTTACAGTAATACCTGTGCACAGAAATAAGTTCAGACCCGAGTAAATCTCTTCTCAAGCTGGCGGTTGTAACAAGATCAGATGGGATGCAGGAGGTAGTTGAAATGTGTTATATCAAGGTGGCTGAGCAGAGGTGCTGCTCCCCTTTAGGGGTCTATTTCAGTGCGTTATATGGTGGTACGTTGTATACGGTGCTGGGTGATACCCCCGTATTAGATTATTCTCCCTGAGATCTGCAGTGCATATCTACTAATAATGCTGTCCCTGCTTACACGCAGGTGGAAATGCTTTTATGAAGTATGTAACAGAAAGCAGCTGGGGGGGAAGAGGGTCCCCAGCTGTAGGAGGGTGGGAGCGGAGCACCCCAGCATGAGGTTTCGTGTGCTGGGAGAAGGTAGAGGCATGAAGCCAAGGGTACCGAAGGTGCTAGTTGCACGAACGAAATTAATTTCCTTTTAAGTGTGCCACGGTAATGGTTTTCTTGTATTCCTCAGTCAGGTCTTTATCCTACACGTGTCTCACCAGGAGGAGCTCCGAGGCATGTTACGGTGCAGTTTAAGCACCCAGAAGAAGTGGCTCATTGTGGGGTAGATGGGTAGGAAACGCAGCATGGGCTGAAATGCTCATCGTGGATTTCTTTAATCTAATAGAAATAGGTTGGACCTCTGTGTGTGTGTGTGTGTGTGGAGATGGGTCCCACTCATGATGGTGCTATCATCGTCCAGTGGCTTTTGTAATACAGACAGCTCTTGGTGGCTTTGGGTTGGTTTTCCTGGTGCGTTTTGGGGGCTTTAGGATTTTTTTAATATGGAAGAATGACTTGCAAGGCTTAGCTGCTTGCAATGCAGCGAGTGCAGGGAACATTGGAGGGGCAGAGGGTGTTTCATACCATCCCACTCCCTTGAGAGCAACACTTCTTCAGGGTGGAAAAACATGTGAAGTCTTTCCTCTAATGAAGAACAATATTTGCATTCTGATTCCTAAATTGGGTATTATTTTGGTGGGGTGGGGTATATCTGGAGCAGGGAGCCGCAGGGTATTTCTGCAGCGATGCCAAGGACCAGGTTCAAGGCTGGGCAAAGCACTTAAACGTGCAGAAATTACTGAAGTCTCTTGTCCTACGTGGTATTTCTGTAATTCTCCCTGGTTTTACCAGACTTCCAGCAAGCTGTCCCAGTGTCAGTGGTCAGCGAGCATCCTTTCCTGGTGCGTGGGAGAGGGAAAACACGAAGGTCTTGGATTCATCTTGGGGCTGGCAAAGCGTCCCCATCGCATCCCGTGGCACCCCTGCTCCCCCAGCCTCCCGCTCTGTCCCCTCGTCCCCACACAGCATCGTTGAGCTGGAAGGGGACGCTCAGGGAGCTGTGCCCTGGGCTCGTGGGAGCGCTGCAGGAATCTGCCAAGCTGCTAAAAATAAACCGGTTGTGGTTTATTTATTCTGGAAAGGGAGCAGCAGGTTTTCCTCCGCCAGGCCCTGAGGCTGCGGCAGTGGTTTTGCTCCCAAATCTCCTTGTCCAGAGGCCAAGCTGCCCCATGGAGGGTGGGCGATTAGGAGCTGCAGCGGAGATGCGCTGGGCATTTTGGGGGGCTGCTGGATGCATGCGGGGGTAAATTCAGTGTCTGCTACCATCCCAGCCCATGGGGTCGTAATTTTGCTGCTTTTTCCTTGAAAAATAAAAGTGGTGGAGACAAGGGGGCTGCTGTGCCCCCAGTGCTTGAGCTGTTGTCTCTCCCACAGCCATGAAAGCCGACCGCAAGCGCTTGAAGGTGGAGAAGACAGACCTGGTGAGCCAGATGCAGCAGCTGTACGCCACGCTGGAGAGCCGCGAGGAGCAGCTCCGCGACTTCATCAGGAACTACGAGCAGCATAGGAAAGTGAGTGCGGGAGCCTGGCACTGTAGTCTCATGTTATGGGGGGCTGGCAATGGCGTGAGCGCAAAACCCCGTTTGCAATTGGGCAGAAACCCACTGAAGCTGCAGCCGGCCTCTTGCAACCAGGCAGGTGTCCCCCTGCTGCAAGGGCTGGATGGCAGCAGCTTAAGGACAAATAAATACTGGAGGAAATCAGGTCAGCAAGCCAGACCTGGGAAATTCAATGTAATTTTAACCATGTGCATGGTGGGCATCCCTTTTTGGGGGACTGGCTGCATCTTGCAGCTCCCCGCTCCTGCCTGCTGCCATCCCTGCTGGCACAGGACTCTCATGACACCCAAGGGTACTGCTTGCCCTTTGGCACTACAGCGGTCAGTGGCCCCCAAGGGGGTCGTGGCAGAGGAGTTTGTAGTAGCACATGGGTTTCCCTCTCCTGATGGCCATCCCGTGTCCCGGCAGGAGAGCGAGGATGCGGTGAAAGCCCTGGCAAAGGAGAAGGACCTCCTGGAGCGGGAGAAATGGGAGCTGCGGCGGCAAGCCAAGGAGGCGACAGACCACGCCAGCACCCTCCGCTCCCAGCTTGACCTGAAAGACAACCGCATGAAGGAGCTGGAGGCCGAGCTGGCTATGGTGAGCTCGATAACACAGCAGGCACGACTCGAGGGTCAGCCCTGCGCTGCTGCTGCAGGCACTCAGCTCAGCAGCTCGAGTGCTTGAAACACCCTGGCGAGTTTTGCTGAAGATAAATAGTTGTTGCAATATTGCATTTAAGTGTTTGCTGCAGTGGTTGCATGCATGCGTTTGCCATGGTGATTGCATTATTGCAATACTGGCAGAAAAAAAAAATCCACTGCTAAAAAGGAGCTCTTTAGCAGTGTGGGGAGCAACACAATTTGGGTATTTACTTGCAAAGGGGAGGGTGGGTTTGGTGCAGTGTGTTGCTGCTGGTTCTGCTGCTCCAGGAAGAGTTCATATGGTTTCCCACCACCACTTTGGTGTCCTTCCCCAGGCCAAGCAGTCCCTCGCCACGCTGACCAAGGATGTCCCCAAACGCCATTCCTTGGCCATGCCGGGCGAGACGGTGCTGAACGGCAACCAGGAGTGGGTGATGCAGGCTGACCTCCCGCTGACAGCCGCCATCCGGCAGAGCCAGCAGACCCTCTACCACTCGCACCCCCAGCACTCGGCGGACAGGCAAGGTGAGCCCCCCAGAATGGACCAGGGCACAGGGCCAAACCCATTTTGGGGAGCTGCCTTACTCCTCCATAGAGAGGGGAAAAAAAAGAGCAAAATGCCACAAAAATAAGTGTTTTGGAAGTGCATCAGAGGCTTTGTGTGGGGTCAGGTTTGCTGGTGTGACATTAACTCCCCGGTGCCCCCCCTGCCTTCCAGCGGTCAGAGTGAGTCCCTGTCATTCCCGGCAGCCGTCCATCATCTCCGACGCCTCTGCGGCTGAGGGCGACAGGTCATCAACGCCGAGCGACATCAACTCACCCCGGCATCGAACGCACTCGCTCTGCAACGTAAGGCGTAGTGAGATGGGGGGCTTGCTTTGACAGGGGGCTTGTTTCCCCTCTGCGTGCAGCTGGGGTTGCTGCGGGTCCTCTGCTTCCAAAAATGATGTTGGTTTTGGGCTGGGATACAGGTTGGAGGTTTGCTGACCTGGAGAGCTGCTTTCCTGGGGTTTATCCCAGCCCCAGAGTGATGCAGCCACCTGGATGAGCTGCTTTTTGCTGGGGTGGTGGGGGGTCCCGGGCTGTGTTGGGGCTGATGCAATTGAATCCATCTGCTTCTGTTGCAGGGGGACAGTCCTGGACCGGTACAGAAGAACTTGCACAACCCAATCGTACAGGTAGGACACAAAGCTCTGTTTAAATCCTGCTCACAAGACCCAGTTCGGTACTAGGGAATGATTTGAGGGGGCTCAGAGGCACTGATTTGGGTTTTTAAAAAAGAATAACGGAAGCCATCCTGAATTCTGAGTCTGGGATGTCTCAGGTTACCATGATTTGCCCCAAAATCCAGGTAATGCTTTAGGTGATTGCTGTGCTCGGGGCCCATCGCAGTCTTGATTTTTATAAGGCGCAGCCTAGATCAGGTTATTCTTCTGTATTTGATCCTAAAATGGCGGGGTATTCGAGCAAGCCATGGACAGACCTTTGCTCTGACCATCCTTACATACCTGGAGCTGAAATCCTGAGCTGGCTGAATTAAGATGCCAAAATCCCTCAACATTGCTTTGGACCTGGACCCAAATATTTTTCGGGACCTAGACCCATCGTCCCCGGTGTGGGGCTGGGGGGGTGGTGAATGAAGAGCTCCGGTGATCAAGCTCATGTCCTCTCCCCCCGCAGTCTCTAGAGGACCTGGAAGACCAAAAACGGAAAAAGAAGAAAGAGAAGATGGGCTTCGGCTCCATCTCCAGGGTGTTCGCCCGGGGGAAGCAGCGCAAGTCCCTCGACCCCGGCCTCTTCGACGGTACGGCCCCCGACTACTACATCGAGGAGGATGCGGACTGGTGACCCCCCCGCGCTGGGCGAGCGCCGGAGCCTCTCCCCAGCCTCGCCGTCGCCGATGTACATACTCCCACCCCAGCCCCGCCTGTGGACGTGTTACCTGTCGTCTTGGGAGCGATGCAGCTGTGTCGTAACTTCAGTTTTTTCCCTTTTTTTGGTGTTTTTTTCCGTACTGGTAACTCCTTTGTTGTCGCTTCAGTTTGTCGGTTTGGGTTGGGTTTTTTTGTTGGTTGTTTTTTTGTTTTATTTCCTTCTTCTTTTGACGAAACTTGAAACTTGAAGGACTGCTGTGTCTCTGTAAATACCAGAAATATTGTGCACTTTGTGCTTGTGACGTCTCTTGTCCGAAACCCGCTGTTTTCTGGAGCCCAGCCCGCGGGATGTCCTCACTCGGGGACGAAGGACCTGCCCAGCTGAGGGACCTTAGAGAGAAAACACACACACACACACACACACACACACACACACACACAAAATCTCATTCGCTGTGATGTCTTCCTGGCCGAACCCTGCGGAGGCGACACGGGCTGGATGTAATGCCTGCCGGTCTGGAAATAAGTGTTTTAACGTTCCTTTTTAGTTGTTTTAATTTATTTGCACAAACCCAGAGGAGCTATTCTAACTAAATTATTGCAGAAGTTTTGGGATTTTTATATTTTTCCACGTCGGTTGGGATGGGGCGGGGAGGAGGAAGGGTGTGTTTGTACTGTACTGTCCTGGGAAGCTGCTGCCGGGGGGGCCGGAGACACAGACCCCTGCCCCGGGTTCCCTCGGCCCCGTGGCTGCAGATGTCCCAGGAGCACTTAACGCCTTGGAAAACACAAACCTAAATACATGCCGGGAAATCAGACGGGGTGGGTTGTGGGAGGAGCTGGTGGGAGCTTTGCCCACCGTTTTGCCCTGCATTTGAGGAACTCGCCCTTTGCTTTGAGTAAAATTTGGGGGATCCGGCATGAGCTGGGAGGAGGGGAAGGCGATATCCCGAAACGTCGCCCGGCCGGGGCCAGCCACCCCACTCCCATTTAGGGTGTTATCGCCGTCAGGGGGGGCCGGGAAAATCGGTACGAGTCCTTGCCAGGGAGGTTTTTCTGGTGCCAGGGTGATTTTTAAGCGCAGGTGAAGCTTGTGCTTCCAAATCCCCTGGAAATGCCGCAAAACCACCCCCCCGGCGCGGCGGCCACTTCCCCTCTCCACTAACACGTACCGCGCTCTGCTTATGCCAAGATAAGTACCTTATGCTTTAATGCTTACGATATAATTTTAAGCTCTTAAAAAATGTATTAAGATTTATTTAATGATGCTATCATAGTGTATTATTTTTCTTAATTCCGATACGCGCGCCCTGGTTGAAAAAGGGGTATTTTGTCTTAAATTACCGAACTAAACCACCGATGCCCTCGCGCTGTGTATTCCTGCTAACGGGATGATGCGGAGAGGCCACGGGGGGTGGCAGGGCAGGGTTTGCCCCGTGGCATCTTTCTCTGCAGAGAAGCATTTTTATACATTTTGTTGTTTTGTGGGTTTTGTTGTTTTTTTTTTGTTCTCCTTGCATTTTTATAATTTAAACTATAAACCACCGGAACAGATGAGCAATCTCCTTGTTATTGAGTAGTTTCCTTTGCATTTCAGCTTTTTTGTAAATTAGGAAATAATTCTAAAAATTACTAAGAGGATGATTTATTTAAAAGAGAACTTCGATAAATAGCATATGAATTATGGGTAACGTTAGATTTAACTTTTCCCCATGTGAGTGGGGGAGAATCCTTGAAGGCATGGATGCAAATATAAAATTATAAAAGATCTAAATAAAGCTTATTTTAAAGTATGGATGAACTCCATGTGATTTAATTGCTTGCCTGATGGAGATCCTGGGCTGACGCCGGTGGTGGCACGTGGGCATCGCTGTCGGGCACCGGGCACAAGCCATGTGGGTGCAGGGGGGTGAACATCACCACTGCTGTGCGAATCAGGGGTCCCTGGGGTGACGGGGGCTGCAGGAGACAGCTGCATCCCTGGACCGGCTCTTTCCCACAACCAGCTGCCGACAGAGGGCTTGCACCCTGGTGTGGCACTGCTGGCAGGAGGCTGGGACTGTCGGTGCATCTGTATAAAATGGGGATTTAAGGTAAGTGAAGATTTGGGAATGTGGGGGAACAGCCAGGAGATGTCCCCCTTGGATATGGAGGATGTAATGCCAAGAAAAGCAGGTGGGACAGAGAAAGTTTTTGTGTTCTCAGCTTGCTAGTGGATGAATTATTGTTAATAATTTATGGATTGATAAATCATTATTCATATCTATGATTTATAACATTATAATTATTTATAAATATAAATTATTNTCCCCGCAGTTGGAACCACTTGAGGTACTCGAGCTGCGATCGACCGCGGCGGGGGAAAAAAGATCAGTTCAGACAAGACCTGCAATGATTTTCTGTTTTTCAAAACCATAATGAGGGTAGAGATGAAGAGATGTACCTTTTTTTTTTTTCTTTTTTTTAACAGAAACATCCTTCTGGGTTTGTGAGCAGCTGCAGAGCAGGTAAGAGCCACCACGGGCTGAAATGGGGAGAGTTTGAAGAAAAAAAAAAAAAAAAAAAAAAAAAAANAAAAAAATACCTAGCAGCCAGCTGGCTACAGCTCTGTCACCTGAAGCTGTAATACAGCGTTAATGGGAATTAAACATTGCATTACAGTGTAACTATTGTGAGCAGCAGAGATAAGCTGGGCGCAGACTGTGGCGGGGTTTGCTGCACTCGGGGCGGTTCCCTGCAAATATTTGTTTCTGGCCTTCGCTTGGAGCGTGCAAGGGGCAGAGTGTGGGTGCTCACCCACCCCACCCATGGTTTTAATAGCTCCGGGTGCCCTTCGGCAGCTGGGAGCATGGAGAGGTGCGGGTGCAACACGGGTCCTGGCGTGGCTTCTGCTGCTCGCTGGTTGTAGCAGACGCCTGTCCCTGTGCCGTGGGGACCGCGGTGGGTGTCCTGGGCCATCGCCTGTCCCTGGGAGGGGGAAATGGGTGTTGTCTTCTGCAACTGAGCCAGCTGCAGCTGGGGCGAATGAAGGGGACTTGTTCTCTGCAGTCCGCGGGTGATGTCCTGGGCTGAGGGGTGTCTCCTTGGTGGCTTCTTCCCCTCCTACCTGCATTTCCCGGCAGTGGGGGGCAGACATGCCAGGGCTGCAGGAGCCTGCCCCTGCTGCATCCCCGCTGCATGGCTGCTGCGGCCCCCTTGCATGTCGGCCGACTCCCTGCTGCATCCCCGCTGCAGCGTGCTGCAATGCTGCCATCGTGTGAGCAGTCCCCGAGCCGCATCCAGGCCTCCCACCCGCTGCGGTGCCTCTGGCCGGGAGCGCTGCAGCCATCCCGGGACACGCAGGGGACATCGCAGCCGCCCCAGTGACCCTTGTGCCCATCGTGAACACCCACACCCGCTGTGAATCCCCGCTGCCATGTGGCTGAAGGCTTGCATGGCCAGTTGACTTTTGATGCCCAAAGTCAACGCACCCCCTGCAGCACTCTTGGCTGAAAATAAGACTTATCCATGCCTTAAAGATGCAGAAAGCAGCCCAAAAAACACAAGGCAAGGTAGTTTTTAGGCTCAGCCTGGGATGTGTTTATTTTAGGTCTGACTCAAAGTGTTTGTGCACTTTGCACCGATAACGTTGTGCAGCCAGAGTCACAAGCATGTTTCCCCAGTGAGGACTTTAGACCGAGAAAGGGAAACATCCCTGCTCGGTGCTGGGGCACGAGGTGGTGTGCTGGGATGGCCAGGGTGCCCTGCAGAGGGGAGCACCCCGGGACCACTGCGCTCCTTTACCGGCGTGTAAGCAAACAGTGCTCGTCCCGGCTTTTGTTTTGGACGACGTTATAACCGAAGCCGTGTTTACCCATCGCGCTGCACCTGTGCACTAATAACCTGTAGATCAGGAACGAGTTTGAGAGGTTGCGGCAGAGAAGCAGGGGTGAGTCCTGGGGAGGTTTCCTGCCTTGGCAGTGACTCACCCCATCACTTTAGGCAGGTGATCTCACCTCCCTGGGTGGTATTTTTTGCATCAAAGAGCTAAACCTGTATACACTAAATAGCTGAATAAACCATCAGGATGTCTGGTGGGTTTTGAGATGTGGTCGGTCACAGACTGTGGGTGATGGGGGCCATGAACGGTGGCATCTCCCCAAACGCTGGTCAAGGGCCACTGCTGAGGCTGCTGTTTTATTGCTCAGGACTGCTGAAAATTTTGAAATGTCCCTGTCATTTATTCACCCATTTTCACTGTTTCCCTTGAAGGTGTCTTCTACGCTTGCTGCTTTGAGTGTACGAAGCCAGACGCCTGCGCAGCCCAGAGGATGCGGCAGTGCCCAAAAGCATCCCTTGCCGCAGGTATCCCGCGTGGCCTTTGGGACATCCCGCCCTGCTGAGGGAGTGGTGTCCCTGCAGCTCTCCCCCACTTCAGCCCCTGTCCTCGGCTTCCTGCTGCTCCAACCTGATGCAGCCACGAGCACCGGTAGCGGCACAGACTGGGTTGCTCCAATCCGTCTGATCAGGACACTGGAGCTGCGATCAGGCCCCGTATCCAGGTGATAAGGTATCCTTGGACTTTTATCATCACTGGCAAGTGATTTCCGAGCATTTTCCCATTCTTGGGCACAAGCCATTGCTCTCCATCTGCTCCTAATTCTGCAAAGCTACGTTAAACCTTTGCTCAGCTCTTTTAAATATTCAGCCATGCGACACAACCACAGCTCTTCTCTTCCAGCCCTGTTATCCTCAAGCCCTGGATCTCACATTCCCAAGCCCTCTCTTGTGCTGTTCAAGCCACTCACTTCCTGATGGCACAACCCAGGCCATAGAAGCCCCGAGGAAAATGAAGAAGTTCTACTCTCTCACGTGTTGCACTGGCAGCGAGGGGGTGGTTCTGCCCAGCCAAGCTGCACTTCGGCAAGGCAGGGCTAAGCCAGAGCGTCACAGATGAGATGCAGCAGCCCCCAGACAGGCGCCGGGAGGAAGCCGTGGGTTACTTATTATTCTTATTATTAATACAGTAGCTTTACTTATGCTGCTTTGCAGGTTGCAGACGTGCATGTACTTGAAATGGCAGACGGTGACCTGGCGCGGTGGTTAGACTGGTTGTACCAGAACTGTCGTCCTCTACGCCGTGTCCCGGCAGCCCCCAGGGACACCCGCTGCCTGCACCGCCTCGGAAGCACAGTCCCGGCATGAAGGGCAGCGCAGGGGCAGAGCTGGCTCCTCGCCTCGCCAGGGAGATGCCGGCAGGTCGCATCCTCCCTCTGGGTGAGCGCAGGATTGTGCCAAGCAGGAGCATGCGGAAATGCCTCCTGGGCTGCTCCTTTTCCTCTTTTTTTTCCACTTGCACAGCAGGTTCCCAGCCTGCAGCCCCAGCAGGCGCTCTCTGAATCAGGGTATAGATACCAAGGCACAGGGAAGAGAGATACCAGTGGGCTGGGAACTGGGATCTGAGGGTGAAGCCCTCAGGTGGGCAGGGAGCCCATCACGGAGCAGGCTGGGATGGAGCGCTGCGGAGAGGGCGGAAGGGCACGCGGAAGGGCGCTGCACCCTGCTCGTAGACCCACAGCCCAGGGAAGTGCTCTAGGTCTCTGCCAAAACGGTGGGCGCTCGCCTCAGAGCTAAAACCGGTGTCCCTACGGAGAAAGCCCCAGAGAGGTCTGATGCACCCACCCAGACGGAGCGGGTAAGGAAGGAGGCTTCAGTACAGGCGGTAGGTTGCAGCGAGTGCCCAGACCCTTCTCCTGGTGTAAAGGTAAGTACGTGCACAAGGTGTGCATGGGTCGATGATCTGTTGCGGCAGGTGGCCGAGCTGCAGGAAACACTTAAAAGGCTGTGCGGTATTAGTGGAGCTGAGGTGGAGATAAGAGAGGTGGTTTCAGAACCACGTTCCTGTAGCAGACACCACTGAGAATGAGGCACCTGGGACCCTGGTGACCCACAAAAGTAGGGCTCCGCTTCAGTCCCTACCCTCCAGCATCACTACCAACAACTTACCAGTAGTCAGCATGGATTCACCAAGGGGAGATCATGCTTGACCAACCTGACAGCCTTCTGTGATGGCGTGATGGCTGGGTGAAGGGAGAGCAGTGGATGTTGTTTACCCTGAATTCAGCAAGGCTTTTGACACTGTCTCCCATAACATCCTCACAGGTAAGCTTAGGAAGTGTGGGTTAGATGAGAGGACAGCAAGGTGCATAGCAAACTGGCTGAACAGCTGAGCTCAGAGGGTCGTGATCAACGATGCAAGGTCTGGTTGGAGGCCTGTAACTAGCCGTGTTCCCCAGGGGTCTGTGCTGGGTCCACTCCTGTTCAACATATTCATCAATGACCTGGACGAAGGGACAGAGCGTCCCCTCAGCAAGTTTGCTGACGGTACCAAGCTGGGAGGAGTGGCTGATACACCAGAAGGCCGTGCTGTCACTCAGCGAGACGTGGACAGGCTGGAGAGCTGGGCCGAGGGGAACCTCATGGAATTCAACAACAGCAAGTGTAAGGTCCTGCCCCTGGGGAGGAACAGCCCCACGCACCAGTACAGGTTGGGGGTTGACCTGCTGGAAAGCGGCTCTGCTGAGAAGGCCCCGGGGGTGCTGTTGGAGAGCAGGGTGACCATGAGCCAGCACCGTGCCCTTGTGGGCAAGAAGGGCAACGGTGTCCTGGGGTGCATCCAAAGGAGTGTGGCCAGCAGGTCAAGGGAGGTTATCCTCCCCGTCTACTCCGCCCTAGTGAGGCCACACCTGGAGTGCTGCATCCAGGTCTGGGCTCCCCAGTTCAGGAAGGACAGGGAACTGCTGGAGAGAGTCCAGCAGGGAGCTGCGAAGGTGATCGGGGGACTGGAGCACCTCTCTTATGAGGAAAGGCTGAGACCTGGGTTTGTTCAGCCTGGGGAAGAGAAGACTGAGGGGGATCTTATCAATGGTCATAAATATCTAAAGGGCAGGTGTCAGGAGGATGGGGCCGGACTCTTTTCAGTGGTGCCCAATGACAGGACAAGGGGCAATGGGCACAAACTGGAACACGGGAAGTTCCACCTGAATATGAGGAAAAACTCCTTTCCTGTGAGGGTGCCGGAGCAGTGGAACAGGCTGCCCAGAGAGGTTGTGGGGTCTCCTTCCCTGGAGTCATTCAAACCCCGCCAGGACGCGGTGCTGTGCCCCCTGCTCTGGGGGTGCCTGCTGGAGCAGGGGGGTTGGACGGGATGAGCTCCAGAGGTCCCTCCCAACCCCCACCATTCTGTGATTCTGTGACTTCTATCCTAGGGGCAAAGAGGGGCTCTGCCATGCTCAATACCCCCATGGGAAACGCTGGGAAAACTAGCCTGGGCTGGAGCCTGGGGCTGGGAATTCGGGGCCAGGCTCCGGCTGGGAGCGGGCAGCTTGCCGGTGCAGACGGCTGCGGCATGGCTGCTCCCCAGGCAGATGGTGTGCCTGGCAAACGTTGTGCTGGTGTTTACCCACACACCAGCAGTCGCGGCGAGCGAGGAGCCGGGCGCTTCAGTTGGTGGTGCTGGGGAAGGGGCTGGATGTGGCCCCGAGGGCAGGTTTCCATGTGGCGTGTCAAGACTCGCCACCGCAGGGGCTTTTGCTCCCAGGTCTGTGCAACGGGGCTGCACTGGCCCTCCCTTTGCCTGAGTATTATGATAGTTAATTAGCACAGCCACGGAAGGATCGTTTAATTGGTACTCGGCATGCTCCGGGCCCCCTGTTTTGTTTTCCTGTGCTTGTTGCTGGTGCAGCTTTGCAGGCCTTGTGCAGAAATTCACCTGCCCCACCGCCAGCAGCTGGCGACCTGCTTTTCATGGAGGGGTGCAAGTGCCTTGGACAAGACTGTCCCCAAGCCTGGGGCAGAGGAATTCAAACCTCCCCCCTCCTGAAAGGCTGTGCTGTCAAGGGAGGGGGTGGCTCAGGGGTTGGGGAACTGGGGAGACAGCGTAGAAACCTGAGCATCCTCCCTAGCCCCAGATGTGTTATATTTCTGGTGCTAATTAACTGTAAAAAAAAACCTCTCTGTATTAATACACATATGCCATGTGGTGGCTCTGCTGGTCTGACTCAAGTGGATGGGCTTTTCCTCTTTCAGGACAAGCCCTCTGGCTGCAGGTGTCCAGGAGTGGGGTGTCACCTGGAGCAGTGTTTTTGGCTCGCTGTTGGAAGGGTTTGGAGGAATCCCGGGACGTGGCTGCACTCTGGGCTGGGCTTTGCAGTGCTGATTTTAACGGACATTTTGAGCAGAAAAAAGCAGGGGAAAACTGCTGGTGAGGGATTTGTGCCACTAATACAGGGTAACATGAGTCCCTGGCATCTCCAGCAAGCACCAGGGCATCAAATGCCCCTCTGAAAGGCTCTTTTGTTGCCTGCTGATGGCTCTCAGTGGGGGCTCGTGTTTCCACCTTGGTGTTCTAGTGCAAGCAAAGTCTTTATCCCACATATTTGGCTGGATAAACACCCCGGAGAGGTACCAGCCTGCCCTGGACTGGACAGTGAGTGTTAGCAAGACGAGGATTTGAGCTGCCCTCAGATAAACACCCACACCAGTATGGCTAGTATAGCTAGAAAAGCAAATGAGCCTAAGCAATGCATGTAAGTGCATTAGCCCCCAGCAAAGTGCATGGCAGAGAAGGCATTAGCAGCCGTCCAGGCTCTGCCCTCCGAGGGGTGCAAGCGAGCCCCCTTAATTTAAGGATAGGCAAACCAGCCAGGGTTGGCAGTGCCAGGGGAGAGGAGCAAGAAATCTGCTCCAGAGGGAACAAAGGGAGAGCTGAAATGGCTCGAGCACGCCAGCACAGAAACGTGCAGCCGCCTCCAGCTCGCCCAGTCCCACTGCTGCGGAAAAGGCTGTTTCTGGCCAATATTCAGCTTTGCAGGGCAGGAACACGAGGAGTCGCTTTATGAATGTCCCCTCTGTGCTCACGGTCTCTGGGGCCCCTCGGCAGGGTGGATGACCTTGCTCCAGCTCAGGCTGGGCTCTCTCCATGCAGGATCAGTGACAGTAACTTTGTCAAGTGCATTTTCCCCCCTGCTTTCTTGCAGGTAACCTGCAGAGAAGCCAAACAATGGTTGCCAACTGATGGAGCTGCTCAAGACAACAGGTTTGTGTTTGATACGGAAAAGCACTGCGGGGAGGGGAAGGAGTGGTGGGAATTTGCCTGAGCAGGTGGCCAAGCCTGAAAATGCAAAACAGTCCATACAAGGAAAAATAACCCATACACAGATGGATTTAATAAATTATTTTTTTTAATAGCGTGGCTCTTGAAATTGGCCTTTGATTAGAGAAGGAAGGTATCGTGAGTGGGAAAGGGCAGCGCTGCCATGCACTGGGAAGAGAAGCCGGGGCAGGTGAGTCAGTGGAAAATACCATCTGCTCCGTGTGGGATTGTGCTGGTAGGGAGAGATGCAGGGAAATGGGGATTTCCCCGAGCACCAGTGCCCCGGAGGCAGGGCTGCGGCACACTGACTCACGTGAAGGGATGTCAGAGGTTGTGTTGGGCTCGTGATGGCTTTTGCCTTTGCAAGGACTTGCAGGGCTTAAGGGACAGGAAAAAATGCAGTGGCTGGTGCAGCAAGTGTAGCAATGTTGCTGTTTTATAGAATCATAGAATTACTAAGGTTGGAAAAGACCTCTAAGATCATCAAAAGTCCAACCGCCAACCCAACTCCCGCAGGCCTCCTAAACCATGTCCCAAAGTGCCACGTCTACGCGGTTTTTGAACACCCCCAGGGACGGTGACTCCACCACCTCTCTGGGCAGCCTGTTCCTGTGCCTGACCACTCTTGCAGTAAAGACATTTTTCCTAATATCCAACCTAAATCTCCCCTGGTGCAGCTTGAGGCTGTTTCCTCTCATCCTATTGCTTGTTACTTGGGAGAAGAGACCAACCCCCACCTCGCTACAACCTCCTTTCAGGTAGTTGTAGAGAGCAACTCGGGGTTGGGCAAAAACCCACTCTGAGTGTCATCTCCAACAGAATTTGAGTCCTTGGTGGCATTTAGTGTTAAGGCTGAGTGTGAGAAGGGCCTGCAAAAACACAAGTCCCAATTGCTGCTGGGGTGGCAGCCAGGGAGGGGTGACACTGAACGCGGCATTAATTACAGCGGGGTTTGCCAAAACCCAGTTACAGCCTGTGCCGATGCCCAGCCTCCAGCTGCACCCACTGTGCCGCTGCTTAGGGAGCGTGCTCCCAATTTTGTAATTGTCATATGTATATTGCATGGAAAGATTGTTTAGTCGCATCATAGATACGCATGGGAATGTGCAGAGGTTCCCTGCTTCCACACCCCAGAGCAGCCCACGACCCCGCGCATAACTGCGGCTGTTAATTGTTCGTTAGTAACAGCCTACCAAAGAGAGGGCAGAGCTGGTGGGTCGGTCCCTGCGGCTCAGCCTGAAACCTCAAGACTGTCTGGCTCCGAGGCCAAGGCACGCAGCCAGCAGCCCGGGTGAGGGCCGTAGCCGGAACGGCTCTTCCTGGTGAGCGGGTGGTTGACTGGTGGTTAACTGGAGTGTTTACAGAGGGCAGCAACCTGATAAAAGCACTTTCCAAGCTCCTTGGGAACACAAGCCCCTGGCTTTGTGGGGATGTTGCCTTTGCCCTGTTGAACGGAGCGATGAGCCTGAGTGGTTGCAGTTCCTCAAAACGGAGCTTCTGCAATCAGTGCTCGGAACTGCCCATTTGAGGAAAGGCTCTGCTTGTTGGTATGAGCTGCTTTCATAACACAGATCCCTCGCAAGCTGGGTTTTAAACTGTAAATGGGGGCTGTGATGCTTGGAGCACTGTGCGGACCCTGCTTGGAGTGGGTGACACAACCTGCAGCCCCAGCCGTGACTCACGCCTTGGACGAGGTGTGGAAAAACATATAAATTTTATGTATTGCATGATGGATTGTAGGAATTGCAGGAAGTAACTGCTGCAGGAGCAGCCTCCGGGGTGCAGGGACCCCTGGGAAGCAGGCAGGCTTGAGTCCATCCCCTTCACAGACGGGTGCACAACTCGCATGGGAAAAGGAACAAATTTTGCTTGGTTTCCACCATAGCACATCCCGTTCTGGGCTAAGCTCATCATTGGTGGAAGTGCTGATCTTCCGGAGAAGCGGAATCCATATCGGCCTGTGCAGTTCACCCCTGGCTTTCTGAGAACTTTTATAAAACCCCGACAGAAACCACAGCTCCGGAGAGGGGATGGAGGACAGCGTGTCAGTGATGGTCAGGATCAGCCCGGGCAGGCTCATGCGATGTAAAGGACTTCAGGAGAGCAAATTCCCCTCTGCCTCCTCCCGGGTCGGGTCTGCACGGTGGCGTGCGGTCTGTAATCGCTCCCAGCCGGGTGAGAGCCGGGAGATGGGCGGTTGGAAACGCTTGCGAAGGTGGGGAGGAGAGGAGGGGAGAGCCTGCCTGCCCCCCGAGCCTGCCTGCCCGCCCGGCCCGCGGCTCTCCGCTCGCTTTCGGTGGCCCCCCGCTTCTGCCCCCCCCCGACCCNAGTCAGGACTGGGTCGGGCTGGACTCGGTGCTGCCGTGCTGGGGAGCGGGAGTGGGTCAGAGCCAGGACTGGGTCGGGCTGGACTCGGTGCCGCCGGGCCGGGGACTAGGAGCGGGTTAGAGCCAGGACTGGGTCGGGCTGGGCTCGGTGCCGCCGGGCCGGGTACTAGGAGTGGGTTAGAGCCAGGACTGGGTCGGGCTGGGCTCGGTGCCGCCGGGCCGGGGACTGGGACAGGGTCAGAGTCAGGACTGGGTCGGGCTGGACTCGGTGCTGCCGTGCTGGGGAGCGGGAGTGGGTCAGAGCCAGGACTGGGTCGGGCTGGACTCGGTGCCGCCGGGCCGGGGACTAGGAGCGGGTTAGAGCCAGGACTGGGTCGGGCTGGGCTCGGTGCCGCCGGGCCGGGGACTGGGACAGGGTCAGAGTCAGGACTGGGTCGGGCTGGACTCGGTGCTGCCGTGCTGGGGAGCGGGAGTGGGTCAGAGCCAGGACTGGGTCGGGCTGGACTCGGTGCCGCCGGGCCGGGGACTAGGAGCGGGTTAGAGCCAGGACTGGGTCGGGCTGGGCTCGGTGCCGCCGGGCCGGGGACTGGGACAGGGTCAGAGTCAGGACTGGGTCGGGCTGGACTCGGTGCTGCCGTGCTGGGGAGCGGGAGTGGGTCAGAGCCAGGACTGGGTCGGGCTGGACTCGGTGCCGCCGGGCCGGGGACTAGGAGCGGGTTAGAGCCAGGACTGGGTCGGGCTGGGCTCGGTGCCGCCGGGCCGGGGACTGGGACGGGGTCAGAGCCAGGACTGGGTCGGGCTGGGCTCGGTCCTGCCATGCCTGGGGTAGGGGACAGGACTGGGTCAGTCTTAGACCCAGGGCAAGGGTCTAAGCTCGATCCCAGGACGGGACCAGGCTGGACTCAGACCCAGCCCAGGGCAGGGGACAGGACCCAGTTAGGTTTTGTTCTGCAGTGCTTAGTCCCAGCTGGGCCCCCAGCACCCGGGCACCTCGCTGGGGCTGGGACCGTCCTGGCGTGGGGGACCATGAGGTCTCTGAGAGGAGCAAGGGGTTGCTGGCCAGAGCTCGGCCCGAGCTCGGGAAGGTAAAACTAGCCGTGGGGAGGCTGCGGGGGAAGCATCCCCAAACCAGGGTGTGGGCAAGCCAGCACTAGGGGGTGGGGGTGTCAGAGTCATGTTGGTATCATGGGGATCTGTCCCTGCTGTCACCCATTCCTGACACGTGGGCTTGGAGTACCTCATCAGCCCCCGCGGGTATTGGGGTGGCCTTCCTAAGAGCGGGGAAAAGAGTAGCTGTCCTTTTGGGAAGGATCAGCTCAGTGTCGAGAGAAGGGGAGGGTGTGAGACGAGACCCATACCAAACCCCCCAGTGTCTTTGTGGCTGTTTCCCATGGATGGCAGCGTGGCAGGGCAGTCACGTATCACGAGCCCATTGCTCAAAGACGTCAGTCCCGAGGAAGGTGCAAGGGACGGTGTGTGCGTGAGTCTGTTTGGAAAGCAAACAAAGACAAAAAGAAGAAAACCTCTGTAGGGCAGGTCCATGCCAGGTGGTTTAAGAACTGAACACCAGTGGGGTTTCAGTTCTTCCTATCGTGTTGTAACTGCAAAAGAAAGAGCAGCTTGGAGGTTTAAAGGGCTCTGGCAAATCTGGAAACGTCTCCCAAGTGTTGCTTTGGAAAGAAATCCTGCTGCGAAAGTGAGTTAGCAACTGCAGCGGGTGTTGTGCAGCTGGTGAAGCTGTGGACCCCAGCATGTATGGTTAGTCACCCCAGGTGTGTGCCGGGTTGACACACCCTCCTGCACCGTGGTTTTGGGATATGGGCCGTGACGGTCACAATTATTTTAGGAAGCTCCTATCGCTGCCTGCTGCAATGATAAATTCCTGTATTGTCTTGATGGGCATGGGAAAAACTGCCATATCCTTGGGTTTGGAAGGCAAGGTCGGGTAGGAAACCCCATCAGGTAGGTGTTTTCTCAGGGACTGTGAGTTTCGGTAGCCGGGTGCTGGTGGCTGGGAGGGGAGGAAGCCTGCCGGCCCCACTCCACCTGCACTAAGCGTGGCCTCTGTCACAGCACCTCGCCAGGCTTTGAGCACTGGGACTTGTGACTGCTGGGGGTGGGTTCACTGACTTCTGAAAGCTTTGCCTGGGTGGTTTTTTTCTTCCAAGCCAGCTCTGCACATTTGTGTGTGTCAGATATAATCCCAGCACGTGTGTTCCCGTTATTGACTTAAAAACAGGCTGTAGCAATAGGAGTAGGTTGAGGTGCCTTGCTGCTGCAGAGGTTGCATGCGAGGGAAACCTGTGTCGAGGGTCGCCTGCTGAAGCTCCCCAGGCCTGGGGGAGCAGCACCTGCCATCGGTGGTGTCCCCTGAAGCAGTTGTCTGCAGAGACACCGGTATTTGCTTTTTGGAGGTGATGTGGTGGGGGTGTGTCTCTGAGCCTGGCGTAGCTGGGTTTGTTGGGAAGCACGGCCGCGTGAGCAGAAATCAGCAGCGCTGCGAGCACATCGCGTGCAAGACGGGCTGCCCTTGGCTTTGCACGGTGCAGCCTGGGCGAGGTGAAGCCGCACCAGGAGGTGTGGTCCCAACTTTCAGCTACCAGGCTCCAGCTGCTGGTGGGCTTTCAGGCTCCTGAAAGCTTCTCCGGTACAGACCTTGGCCACTGCTCCGTGGGATGCAGCACCATTGCATCTATGATGTAGCTGAGCAACGTGCAGCCGTCCAAGGCCCTGGATGTCTCAGTGTGACGGCCAGAAAGGGAAACCTCCCAGGTGGCAACGAGGAATGCAGGGGTGTGGGGATGTTGAACCCAGCCATCAACCGAAATGACTCGGAAGTATGTGAGATGCCTTTGATTTTATCTGTGGGTAATTATACCGGTTGGAAAATCCTCAGGAAGGGAAGTGCCTGGGGAAGGAGGAATGTTTAGCTGTCGGTGCCCTGAAGATAGCTGAGTGTCGGTGACGCTCAGCGTAGCTCGGCGCCACAGCGATGCTGTAAGGTGCTGCCGGCAGCCATTCTCCCATGGAGACCCCGGGAGGCCAGGGCCGGGCAGGGCTGTCCGTCGGCGCTCCCGGCCGGAGCCCTGACGGAGGGATCCCTCTGGCAGCCCAGGTACATGTCTGCCTCCCGAACGCTGCTCAATGCGTTTCTTATTCCCAGTGTATGTCTTGGGCAAAACACTGGTGTCGAGGCTCTACCAAAGCAGCTGAAAATCCTGCGCGAGCTGTGCAGGCAGCGTGCAGCGGCATAATCACCCGGCAAACCTCCATCGCTATCAAAATACCTGTGCTCGACTGGCTAAACACTGCTGCTTTGTGCCTGGCTGCCGCGCGTCGCTTGGCTGCCCGGCCGGCTCCATCCCTCCCCCTGCATCGCCCGTCTCTCCCTTTCTGCCCCGCTGGCTCCTCTCTGCCATCTGCAGCAGGTTTTGTTTGCGGGTCTCGCTCCCTGGAGAAGGCTGTTGGAAAAGGGCTGGGAGAGGCGATGCTGCATCGGGGCGCAGTGAGATGAAGGACTTGCTGAAAATCCAGGCTGAGGGTGAGGAAGGCGACACTGGCGAGGCCGATGGCAATGCGGCATCCCGGGCTAGTGGCCTGCAGCGAGGGGAGCTCTGGGGAGGGGAGATAAGGCTCCAGAGGCTCCCATGGTGTGACAGGAGCTGCTTGAAGCACTCCAGGAGGGCTGGGAAGTGCTCCGAGGCAGCGGGAATGCCGGATTCGACTTCGGAAGGCATCGGAAGGGCAGATGGATAATGTCTACAAGCACTGAAAGCTCCGGAGGAGAACGTGTTATCTGGCACAGAGGCAGGGCGAGGTCGCAGACCAAAAGCCATGGGAAGGCTGCTGGGAGGGGAATGGCTTTATCTCTGGCAGGAAACAGCAGGTTAGGAAAACTAAAAAACACAAGAACCTAAACACAAAGGTGGAAAGTGGAGTCAAAAGGAAAGCAGGAAGGAGACAAAGTGCTGGGGTTTTCCCAGACTGGTGTGCTTTCCCAGGCCCGGGTGCACAGGGTAGGCTGGTAAATCAGCTCTCTTTCCTAAACAGAGGAGAAGCAAACACCCCAAAGCCCCATCTCTGGTTTAGCAGAGCCTGGCTGGGAGGTGTTAGGCTGGCACTAGCTACATGTGTGAGCCGGGCTTGGGAAAAGCCATGGGATGCTGCTCACACAGCGGGCTGGGACATGGCAAGGGCTCGCTGTCCTCCAGCGCTGCTGTGAGTTCGTGCCGGCGCGGTCTCGGTGGCTGCGGCAGCGTTATCCCCAGGACTAAATGGCAGCATCCTTAAATATAAATTTAAAAGGACTCTTGGTCTGAATCCATTACTGGTTTGTAGCAAGCACTGCTCTGATGGCTGTAATGAAATTATGGGGAGAAAAAGAGTCTGGAAGGCAGTTTCCCATGCCTTGATGGCGAAGTTCAAGCTAATGGCTGGCTGCCGCAGAGCGATGATTAAGGCTCGGGGGATATGGTTACTGTGGCTTGTGTGATCTGTGCTAGTTCTTAAACTGGCGGCGACCTGATTGCCCGCCCGTGTCCGGAGTTACGAAGGATGCAGCGGTGGTGGCAGATGCCTTCAGCTGCGGAAGGGCCGGGTGCTGTGTTGTGCAAATGGGGTGTTTTGCGAGCCCCATCGCTGTTATTCTGCAGCCGTCAGCGTGGCTGCGGTGGCCACGGCGGCCAGCCGGGCGGATTGCAGCATCCTGAGTCTGGGAGTGGGCCGGGCAGCCTCTGCTTTCCCGTGACACCCTTGTTTTGCAGGAAGCCACAGCGCCAGGGACTCTGGGCTCCCCTCTGGGGTGGGCTGGCACCGGACCAGCACAGGGGGAGCACCTCGTGCAGAGTTTTAAGAAAACACTGCTGCTTGCCTGGTGCTTCCACAAGAGTGCAACTGAGGAGGACTTGTTAAAAAGAACATAAAAAAGATGGTGAAATAGCTCTTAAAATGTCTGCAGGGAATGTAAAGAGCGATAAATGGGGGTGCATTCCTGGGAACTCTTGGCAGGAAGGGTAAGCAGCAAAAAGTGGAAAAGCCCTGATAGTCTGCACGGGGCTGTCCCTCCAGGTCTTTGTATTCCCTGGTGAGATGCACTAAAATGGGCTGGGTATTTGTCCAAGAGAACAGGAATTGGCCAAATCGGCAGCGATGCTGCCTTTCCCAGCTCAGCTGGATATCTGGGTATTTCTCTCACTGCTTTCTCTGCTGGGGCAGGGGAATTCCCCACATCCCCTGAGCTCATCTGGCCAGAAACGTCCCTGCTGCTGGAGCAGGTATAATGTGGGCAGTGAGAAGGGCCAAAAAAACCAAGAGAAAATATTGCTTGAGTCCTGACCTTTCTGTTTCCTGACTCCGCGTGGAATTTTGTGTTGCTGGTGGGTTGAACCCTTGTGTAAAGAGGGCTCCGTGCAAGGTTACTGCCACTGCAGGGATGGTTATGGAGCACAAGCTTGCGAGGACGTGCTGCAGTCACTAATGAGTAGGGAAGGTGGTTAATGAGAAGGCTGTCTGCGTGTAAGCATGAAAATGAAGGTAGCGCCTCGCGTACTGGCGCTGCTGCGGAGGAGCTAATGTGGGGCTGTCTGTCCCCTGGAGCTGGGGCTGGGCAGAGAGGTGAAGCCCAGCCTGGCTCAGTGTTACCCCCATCTCTGATCATCTCACGCAGCCCAGGGCTGGGGCCAACCCCCCTGGGACTTCCAGCCCCTCCTCCAGGAGGTGTAAAGCTCTCTGGAGATGCCTGTGCATGAGCAACTGATCTCCTGTGGCGAGGATGCTGTTGAAAGGAGCTGGAGGACCTCGTGGCTGTGAATTGGGAAGGGGAAGGTGCTGAACCACCACCAGCCCTGGGAGCAGCTTGGGAAGAGGGTGAGCTGTGGCTCCGGCCATCTGACGTAAGCTAATATGTAGCGGGCTCCAGGCTCTTTGGATGTTTGGAGAATAGATTTATTTTCCCCCAAAATTTCCCAGAAAATTAGTCTGGTGTTTTACAACTGGTGCTGGAGTTGCACGCTGGTTTTTGGAGGCAGGCTTCAAGGGGACGCGTCGGTCCGAGGCAGTGTGCTGCGTGCCGTGCATCATGCTCCAACTCCTCCTCGGGAGCGAGGAAGCGCTGGAGCTCAGTGGGAGCAAGTTCGTTCCATGCCCTGTAACTGCATCGGGGTTTGACCTGTTCCCCAAAGTGCAGACTCATCTCTCATGATCCCATGACAAAGGTGTTGCTGCTGGAGCGTGAGCGGGAAGGTGATGTCACGGCAGGGGAAAAATCCAAAGGTTGCGGAGGACAGAGGCGCGTGGGTGCCGCCGCGGGCAGCGATGGCTATCGTGCTTCCTCATGAGTCACCCCGACGGGGTTGGCATTCCACCGGGAGCACCAAGATGTGGAGCGTTGGGGCGTCTGCGTCCCCGCGGTGGGACCGTTGTTGCGGAGGGCTGGTGCCTCCCGCAGAGGGGAGGATGCTGTCTGCTGCCGCCCTACCCGCGTGCCCGTGCCAAAAGCCTTCGGGGTGCATCCGGGCGCGTTGGCGTGCAATGCTGGAGAAAGGGCTCATCCCGAGTCCTCCTGTGCCAAATTAAGTAGGAAATGTCCCAAGAAGTCGCAAAGCGTCCCTTGGCTCTGGCAGCCTGCAGGGAGCAGGTGAGAAGTGCGGGAAGCCCAGCCGAGAGCGGAGGAGGCATGGGTGCCCCTGGATTTGCAGCCGTGCCAGTGGAGTTTAATGAGTCGGAGATCCTGGTGTAAATCATTACCAGTGCAGCGCAGGGCCGCAGGCGTGCGTGGGATGGAGACGAAGGTGGGCCTGGCTGCAGGGAAGACCCCGTGCCGCAGGTGGAGGGAAGAGGACACGGCAGACAGGGGCTGGAGCGCTTGGCCACCACTTGCCTGCCTGATGGAGGGGTGACATTGGCAACAGGAGCCCCAGTTCTGTGGGTTCACCTGGCATGGTGTAGGGATGGTGAGTAAAGGTTGGGTGCTCGGGGCTTTGCGCAGTAGGAGAGCGCTCTGGAGTGGTTTTGGTAAAGAAATTGGGGGAAATCATGGAGGAAAAATCCCTCGAGGATTATTAAACTGGTGCAACCACAGAGCAGGGAATTTCTCCCATGATGGGTCGGGGAGGATGGCACTGTATGTTTGCTGCTCCACCCGGTCTGCTTGGGACGGCCGAGGTAGTTGCCGCCGTGGAGATGCAGTACTGGCCACGGCGAGAGTTTTGGGGTGAGTCGGTGGTTGGTCTGGGGCTTCCCTGACCCCTCAAGTTGCAGCACCCTTTCACCGTGCTGACCCGTGTCCGTCTCGGCGGGGCTGGCCCTGCTGCTCCAGGCAGCGCCAGGGATGCTGGACCCGAGACAGGGACAGCAGCAGCTCCCTTCTCTGGCCGCTGACGTCGGGGCACCAGGGTTATTGCTAAAGCGATAGGAGTGTTCTCTGGAAAGCCAAAAGAAGAGCTAATTCAATGGAGAGACAGACTTGTATGTCAAGTCTCCTGCTTTAATCTGGTTTGCCTGGGCTTCAGGGCAGCACAGCGAGGGATCTGCGTAAAACTTTCAAGCACAGAGATGATGTAGAAGCTTAAATCCTGTCAGCTTCCAGTGGTGAGGTGCCCAAGGGTAGCCAGAGAGGTCGGGAACGGGCACAGAGTTTCAGGCAGCACGGGTAAATGTTAACAGCCCTGCGTGTTTTCTGTGCAATTTCCATGCCCCAAAGCCATCGCAGCAGTTTGCAAGTGAAATTTCGGCTGGCCAATGTCTGTTTGTGAAAAGCCTTAGCCGAATAGCACAGAGGTGGGAGCTCATTTGGATAAATATGTAAGGAAAAACCCAACAGCCACCCATACGGCCAAGTTTAGAAGACCCAAAATGAGAAGCAGCGGTGCTGATAAATCAGAGCCTCGGTGGTCCTCGCCGCAGCCTTGGGCATCACCAGCACATCCAGGAGTGGGGACTGATGCAGCAGGGGGTGAACGAAGGAAAAGGACATGTGATGCAATTTGCCTTGTGCATGATTTTATGAGCCTGCGCAGTGCGGTGAGCGTGCGGTGAGTTTGCATTGCAGGTGCTCTCCGGAGCAGACGGGGCTGTTTGGGAGGCGTGGGACGTAGACAGAGCTCTGCATAGGTGTCGTTCCCTGCAGCACGCTCAGTGCTCCGCTGGCAGGGGCAGGCGGGGCGCAGGCAGGCAGAGGGCAAAGATGTTGTGTAGGAGGACGGAGGCCGCCCCTGGGGCCGGCGGTCGCAAGCTCAGAAGCGCTCAGGGAGGATGGGCTGCCAAGCTGCGATTGCTCTCGGGATATTGGTGAGGACCTGTCGGATGTAGCGTTTGCCGCATCCTCGGCAGCTACTTGCTAGGACCGAGTTAAAGCCAGAGGCAGGTTAAGGGGGCAGGGGATGCCTTCCCCAAGGGGCAGACGGCGCTGCACGGCAGCGGCCCAGCGCTGACTCTGGCAGCGGGGCTGGGCACGGCAGGCTTGCCCCTGCCTGCCTGCCGGCAGATCCCGTCAGGCAGGGCTTGGCAGCTCGTGTACACCCAATAACCCCGGACAGGCCACGGAGCAAAGACTTTGCCCTGCCCAGATCTGCGTGAATGGCAACAACCCCGATGCGGGGCCAGGGCTGCATCTGATGGGGCTGGGACATCCCCCGGAGAGCCTCCGAAGCAGTGCTGGGGCACAGATGGTGAGTGGGCTGCAACGGGGAAGTTGCTCTGCAGCTTTCTCCTCTCCTCTCTAGGCTTGTGTGCATGTTTCTTCCTGCAAGTAGCTGGAGCTGGTCTGTTTTTCTGGGAATGATGGTTTATTCTGGCCCTTGACCCTGTGAACTAGGCTTGCACTCGAGATAAACAAGCAAACATGAAGCTTGGGACCGTTGAACTGGACGGCTGTGCTGAAGGGTGAGAGCATATATGGAGGCAGGATGCAGCAGCAGCATATCTGAGGGCGACTTCTAGCACAAACGAGCGTCGAGAAGCCGGGGCTGGGGAGGAAAGGAGAATACCCTGGCACGTTCACGTAGCTGCATGTGGGTTTTGGCACATGCGTAAAACTGGGAGGCTGCAAAAGAGGCTGCTGCGAGGCTTGCTGGGGTGGAGATGGGGGAGCTTTGCTGCAGGGATCCGAGTTGCTCACCCATGGTTTGCAGGAAGGGGTTGCACTCGCAGCTGCCATCTTTGCAAGCTGAGGTCAGGGAGGTTGAGAGCGGCGAGGAGATGTGGTTCCGCGTGTTTATTTTTGGAAAGGGAGCACATCTGGTCCTGGTGACTCTGAAAACGCAGACGTTTGATCGGGACGGTGGAGGAGGAGTTCCCATCTGTGGCCTGGCTGGTCGGGAGCGGCAGCGCTCGGACGGCCCCGAGCCCGCTTAGCCAGCGGGATGTAGCCAGGGGACTCGCCGCCAGCATGTGTTACTCCAGGGTGGGCGAGCGCTGGCCAGAAGCGAGGCAGGGGCTGTGCTGAGGGCTCGGTCGGAGCAGCCCTTGCTGGCAGTGGTCGGGGGAAGCCACAGGGTTGGCTTGGCTGGGAGAGCGGCAGTTTTGCTTTCTCTTCTCCGGGCAGGGAGGCGTTGCAGAGCAGGCAGCCAGCGCTGCAAGCAGCCCTGCTCCAGCTCGAACAGGGGGAAAAGAGAAGTTGTACAGCTAGAGAATTGTTTCTGAGTGGTTTCAGGTTAGTTTGCATTGACAGTGGCTGTTTGTCTAAGGCAGCACAGCTCTGTAAAGCAGGGAGATTTTCTGTAAGCTGTGAACTTTTTTTTTGATGGCTTTTTTTTGGTGCCGTGAGGAGGTCAGTTACTGTGCTCCTAAGGATGGTTAATCTAAGTCCTTAGCAAATGTTAGTAATTCTGTTCTTTCCTAAGGTTGGCAGAAAGAAAGACAGCCAAGAAAGTAGCAAAGGGTGGTGATGAGAATGGCCAGCAACGATCCTGCTGCCAACTGCCGTGTTATGTCCTGACGTGCTCTCCGCAGGCGTGGTGCAATTAGATTTCCAGCATTAGTGGAATAAAACAATGTTATCGTGGCCACCGAAATGGTTGCTGCGTGGCTTTTGCATCCCGCTGTGCCCTAACCATCGCTTTCCGTCTCTTGCCAGAGCTCAGCGCCTGCCTGGGGAGGGGACCGCATGCATGCTCGCAGGCCTGCGCCCGCCCCGACCCGAGCCATGCTGTAAGGTGGGGGCAGCCCGGCCAGCCAGCAGCAGGAGCGATGGCCCAGTCGCGGGCCAACGGCTCGCACTATGCCCTGACGGCGATAGGGCTGGGGATGCTCGTCCTCGGCATCATCATGGCCGTCTGGAACCTCGTCCCCGGCTTCGGCCCCGCCAACAAACCCACCACCCACGCCGGGAACAGCAGCAAGCCCGACCACAGCACCGGAGGCATTTTGAAGAGCAAGACCTTCTCGGTGGCCTATGTGTTGGTGGGGGCAGGCGTGCTGCTGCTGCTGCTCTCCATCTGCTTGAACATCCGGGACAAGAAGAGGCAAAGCGAAGATATTACTTGCGTGCAGCATCAAGTATCTGCAGAACCCTCGCACCAGGAGGACAGGTGAGCCTTTCGGGGGAGAAAGGGAGTGGGATTGAGCGTAGGAGTGAAACTAAGAGCTGTTGTTCTTCCTCAAGGAGGTCAGCAGCAAGGAGAGTAAGGCTGATAGCAGCGTGTGCTAAAATAAAGGCAAGCATGCCTTGTGGTTTAGGGCTCACGTATCCTTTGGAGATCAGGAAGGAATGACCCCAGCTGTATTTATGGTGCTGTAGGTGAAAGGAAGTGTTTGTGTGTAAGCTGGGCTCTGCATGGAGCCATGGCCAAGCCAGCATTGCCGAGACGCGCCGCTCCTGGCTGTCGGTACACAAGCAGCATGTTGAGGGGCGACGCTGGGAGCAGAGGTTAATGGTTAACGCAGAACATTAATGTTAAGAGCTTAACGTGACAAGCCGGGCGAGGGGCTGTGGAGGGAGAGGAGCAGGAGACGTAGGGTGTGCTGTCTCACGGGGTGCAGCCAGAGGTGCCAAGCAGCCTTTCAGCTGTGGCCGCAGCGGCGGCTGGAAATGGAGTTTAGACCCGGAGGAAGTCTGCAGGGCTCTCCTGTTTGCTTGGGGAACTCCAGCGAGCAGAGCAAAGGCTGCTGCCGCAGGAGGCACGGTCTGAGCAAGCACAGGGTGCAGGAGAAGTCCCTGGCCGTCTCGGCAGTGCGGGGAATCGGCGCGGTCCCCGGTGCGGGCTGTGCCGGCGCAGAGAGAGTCAGGGGGTGTTGGGACAACGTGGGTGTGAGGCAGCAGCAGACGACGATGGCTCCGCTGGCTGCTGCCTGGGGAATGCTGCAGGAGAGAGCTGTCGGTGACAGCAGGGAATTACTCTCTGTGCAGATCCACCCAGAAGACTGTTTTTCCCTATTAGATTGTAAAGGTAATCTCATAATGCAGAAGAAATGCCAGGTATATGTGTGCAGGCTGTGTGCAGGCTATGTGCAGGTACCTGTGGCATAGATGGTAACGTACTGCAGAGCTGAATCTCTTTGCAGAAAAACTCAAGGTAAGGTAGAAGCCCAACCCAAAAGACATCCGAATGGCAAAGACAGAGGGTGATGTCCCCTTTCAAATGTATTTTGTCTGATCGTGGAGAGGGGAGGAGAGAAACCAGTGTTCTCCTGCGGGAAGAAATCACTGCTGTGTAATAGAAAAAGAGGTTTTGTGGGCAAAGAGAGTGATGATCAAAGGCGGACATATGTCACAGGGAAATAAAAACGTGTCTGAATATAGGCGGGGTCGTGATCTGTTCTGTCAAACAAAAAGGAATGGGTATATAATGTAGAAGGGCAAATAATTCATTAAGGTTTGGGGGGTGGTGGTTTTATTCTCGCTGCTCCATCCTCTACCCACAGTGAAGCTGAAATGACGCACTACTGATAGCCTTAATTTTTTCCCCTTCTAGTCAAGAAGAGGATGAAGATGTGTCTTCCCAGTACTACGTCCCCAGCTATGAGGAGGTGATGAACGTGGGCTATTCTGAGCCCAGAGACTCGGACAGGAGCAACAGGATCAGCGTCTCCCTGCCCTCCTATGAATCGCTGACAGGGCTCGATGAAAGCACCCAGCCGTCGGGAGCCGCCGGCGCAGAGCCCGGCACGGAGCGGCAGCCCAGCCGGCACAGCTCGCGCCTGAGCAAGCGCCTGAAGCCGCTGAAGGTCCGGAGGATCAAGTCAGAGAAGCTGCACCTGAAGGACATCAGGTTAAACCTCCCGCAGGGGAACAGCACCACCCCTATCACGATAGAGCCACTGACCCCTCCGCCCAAGTACGAGGACATCCAGGAGAAAGTGCCAGAGAGCCAGCAAATGCCTTAAAAAAGAGGAATCTGTGATGCTGCTGGGGTTTCTTGGTTTTTTCTTTTTAAAAACAACCACACTAAGAGGGGCTCGGTCTGTGGGTGCAGAAGCGGTCAGGGCATCCTGGAAGCTGTGATGTGGAGGACACGACGGGTGCATGGTGCTGCAGCGTGGGGAGGGGACGAGCTTTCCCTGGCTTAGGGTTTTACAAAAGGCTGTGGGGCAAGAAACCTGATTGCCAGTAGGTCTGCTGCTCTGAAGTAAATGAAGGCTGGAAGTACCGACAGTGTAATTTGTGGTGTTTTACATAAGGACGACCCAATGTACCTTCTCACCTCCTCTCCCCCTTACCCCCAGCAAGACTTTTCCAAGCCACCAAACTGATATTGAACAAGGATTTTTCCAAGTGGAAAAGAGAACCATTCCTTTTTTTTTTTCTTTTTGATGTCTTTTCTTTCTGAGTAAGGGAAGCTATGTTGCCGGAGTAGCATTGCAGCTTTCCCTTGCTTCCTTCTGGGCTTGGGATGGTGGCCCAGAACCCAGCTCCCACCAAGGTCTGTGCTTGCTGGTGGGAAGTGGGATGAAACGGGCCCTGTGCTCCTCGGGGAGAGGATGGATTTCTTGCCTCGGTTGCCTCCTCTGTTGTGTTTTGTGCTCCGATGCGAAGGGACAGTCTGTTTGAGGCAGGTGGATAAATCCAGGGGGTTGGGAGCTGTCCGAGTGCACCGCTGCCAAGATGTGTGCAGGGTGAAATGACTGCTGAGCGTGCTGTATGAGCAGACCAGGTCTAAATAAATATTTTGTACGTTGTGTTTGTGTGTGTGTGCACTCGTGCGCAGCTGGCCCTTCCCAAGGTGTGCAAGCCGGAGCGGTATAAAAGGAGCTGGCTGTTTTAGGGCGGATGCTGCTCTGCGGGCATCCCGGCCATGCGCTGCCTCCCGGGTTCCGGCAAAGCTGTCAACAGTTGTCAGCATGTTCAGCCACGGGCATCAAGCAACTCATCGAATGGTGTGAATTTTGGTGGTGTGGGCAGAGCTGAATCTTCCATGAATTCGTAGCAGCTGTCAGCGTGGCCAATCTGCCTCTGGGCTGCCGATACAGATGTGGCTTTGTTGGAATGATGCCGATGTCGATGTAGGTAAGGACCATTCAACAGAGGTTGACTTGGCCATATGGTCGATATAAGGTACAAGAGGAATGCAAGTGACCAAAACGAAGACAAAGAAGAGATGCTGGTCCAAATCCGTATAACAGTTTATCTTGATAGTTATTATTTCATATGATATCTTTTAATTTCTGTTGTTGTATCACAGGAATTTCACTTTGCAGTGCCCCAAGGCATGATCTCAGATGGGCAAATTAACATCATTAAATAAGGGACTCCCTTACTGAAGAGAAGGGGGGAAAAAAACTAGAAGAATATACACCAGACTGAGGGATTTGGGGCAGGGGGTCCCCTGTGCTTGTTGTTGTTGAGGGGTTGGAAAGGCAGTGCAGCTCCTTGGAAGTTGCTTCCCAGGCACGGGTGCCCCTAAAAGCCTGCCCGCAGCAGGAGGCAAGGCATGAAGCCCTCTCTCCCCGGTGAAGAAACACAACCCTAACAGTTGTCTTAGAAAATCTGGGTAAATAATTGGGTTAGTAAAGTGAAGCCTCTTGTCTGAGCAGCTGGGAGCTGAAGTTTTATGGAGCTTCTTTACCAGAAAGTCCCATTTAATGAACCAGACTGGCGAAAGTAGAATCTTTCCCAATGTCTCATGTAGGAAAAGAGCTGAAAAAAATGACATAAAGTGCAGTGACTGCAGTGAAACGGGCTGTGACTAATGTAGTAATTATGTGAAAAATGCTCAAATGGCTAATGAGCATCGCTGGCTACTTGCATACTTGCCCTCTGACGGTATGTGGAAAGCAGAGGGAGAAGTGGGATGCCGAGAAGTATGAGTCCTCCCAAACCTGTGACCGTCGCTCTCCTAGGATGGCTCGTCCCTGTGTGAAGTTGAGGTGGCACTGTAATATATTTTAAGAGAACAGTTAGTCCTGAAGGTGAATATGATAGAGAGGTTTTCCCCAGATAAGGCATGCTGGTAGGTGAGAAATCAGGATGTGTTTCCCATGCAGTTTTTCAGACTGCACGTACATCCCAGTGTCTTTGGAAGGTCACTCACGTTCAATGGCAACTCACAAGATGTGCAGACCTCTTAGTAATATGACCGAGGAAGCCTGGTGGTTGTTCGTTTTAAAAAGCATTGCTACAGTGCTGGATTGGGGCTGCAAAACGTCCGCTGCTGTATTTAGTGCAAAGCCCTTGCAAAGAAAGGAAGGGACAAAAACGGTGGCAGTGGGGGCCAGCGTGGGGGGACGTGCTGCCGTGCTGCCTCGGGTTCCCAGAGGAGCGCTCCTCTGCAAAATCTGCTGCTTCTGCCTCAAAATTAAGCATGATAAAATCTTGCAGGACTTGCTCGTTGTTCTCCTGCAGGAGTTTTTTTGTTTGCAGGTTTGTTCGCAGGTGCTGGCGGTGTCCGACGAGCCGGGGGTGCCGAATGGCCACGGTGCAGCTGACCGTGCCCCCGGTCAGCAGAGCAGCCCCTTTGTCCGGGGTTGGCATTCGGGTCCTGCCAAGCATTGGAGCAGCCCTGGGCATAGCACGAAACCTTTGTTTGCAGTTTATTTGTAGATGGGCAATTTATTTTTGGGTGAAACGCTGTGGTTTCGCGTGCATGCATCTGAACTGATTTGCTGTTGACTTGCAGCCCAGGGGGGTGATAGCCGCTCTCGCAGCACGATGCCCGCTCCTGCTGTCTGTATGCCTGCAAGTTTGGCCGAAGGGTGAATTTGTACTGCGATTCCTATGCGCTTTGGCCAGATGATGTGGGAATTTCTCACGCGTGGGAGCAGGACTGGGCCAAAAAGTGATCTTGGGGTTTGCTGTTAACCAAAATGCATGGTTTAGACTAATTTCCAGCAAGCCTGGGCTGCTTTTTAAAAGGAATATACTCATGTTGTGTATGGCACAACACTGGGGTTGAGGAAGATGCTGTGGTTTGGGGCAACATAGGGCTGCCACGCTTCCCTCCTTCCCAAAATCCATGGGGGGACATGGGTGCTGGAGCTGCACCCAGCTCAGCATCCCACCCGCCTCCAACCAGTCAAGTGCACTGCAGTCGCGCTTGAAAGATGCGCTAATGGAATTTGGAAAGCAATGCAGGCGAGGCATGGGAATTAGCAGAGTGCAATGGCGGGAGCCCACACTAATTAGGGGCTGTCATTTGGGGTGCTGTTTGCTGGTGGCGAAGGGGAGACGGGTGTGGACGGCAGTGGGGCGGGAGGTCGGGGTCAGGTGCTTGGATGGGGCCTGAAAGAGGCTCAAGTGTCACCGAGGCCAAACCGGAGGCTGCTGGGGGGGCGTGTTGGTGAAGGGTGTGTTATTTTTCCTTTTTCTGACGAAAAAGGGTGTGTAGCAGCCTGGGACAAAGGCATGTTGACGGAGAAGTGTGCTGATGGGTGACTGTGTCCCCATCACCAGACGGCAACGGTTATCCGCTTGCCTGAGGTTGCAAGACTTGTTTGTGCATGTGTGCACGGTATTAAATAAAAAAATAAATAATAAAGGGAAAAAAATGTTCACCAGCAGCTTGCATGTCCCTCCGTGAGTTTTTTGATACGTGGGGAAATGTTGCTGTGTGTGTCACCCACTGGTAAGGAGAGCTGTGGCCGGCACGGAGCTGTGTTGTGCTGCTGGGCCAGTTGCTTGGAAAAAGGAGAAGGAAAAAAAAAAACAAACCCAAACAAAGAGAAACACGCACCCAGGAGGGTGGCAGCAGGCTCCGGCACCGCCAGGGTTTCCAAGGCTACTGCGAGGCTGCAGCCACGCTGCCGGCCAGGGCAGAGCTGGTTTTGGGTTAATTTTATACAATTTCTAGTGGACAAGTTGGTCAAGACCGTCTTGGCTCAGTTGCGTGTGTTGGACAGGGGATTATTAAATGAATAGGTGGGGGTTTTTTAGCGCAAGCCTTGCAGGTGAAGAGGCAGGACGATGCGAGCCTTTCTAAAGAGTTCGGAGGGATGTTTTCAGCTGAAACCACACACGACGACGATAGGCAGGCACGAAGGGTCCGACATCGTCCTGCAGGTAGGGGCGAGGAAGCTGACCGTCATAAAATGGATGGTGGTTTGGATGTAGGGAGTGGGATGCACTGGGATCCTCCGTGCAAAGCGTAGGGGCTACAAGCTTGCTTACATGGAGATGTAAAGCAAGGAGAGGGGGGCTTGGCAAATCAGTAACAAAACCTGAGCTGCTTTCTGGTAGGTTTCCCCACTTGCCTGTTGATTGCCCGTGCCAGTCCGCAGGTGTAGCAGATCATCACGCAGCCCTCGAATTTGCCGCCTCGGACAACAGCTTTGTCCTTCAGGACTTCAACTCCCCCCACGGCACCTTCGTCAACGGCTGCCAGGTCCAAAACGCGGCTGTCGGAGTGAGTCCGGGGGATATCCTGCGCTTCGGCACAGGAGGAGCATCCTTCGAGCTGCTGGTGGATGGGGCTACCCAGGTAAGGGTGGATGAGGGGGGCCAGGGAAAGGTGGGTGCTGCTGCCCAGGGAAGGCCCCGGGAGCAGGAGCGGGCTCCCAGGCTCATCTGGGCATCCTCCGGAAAGGTGGGGTGGGGGAATGAAAAGCTTGAGCTCCCTCTGCTGAAGAAAACTCGGGCAATTCAGCAGGGAAAAGGAAAAGCACGGGACAGGTTTCCCAATAGCAAGTTGGACATGAGCAAAGGTAGGTCTGGAAAATGTCCTTTTCCTCTATTTGCATTTTACGTTTCCTAAAAGCTACTTACGAACAGACAAGTTGGGTTTTGGATCAGACCTAGAGCAAACTGAAAGGTGCAGCCCTGGCCGGCACTTTGCTCGGCAGCAGCGTGCGCAGCTGGAGATACGGTGGTGCTCTGCGCAGCACAGCCGGGGCATCGCAGCCGAGGCTGGAGTGCAGGAGAAATCTAAAGCAATTGTAAACTTGGAAAGAATGTGGTTGAATGTAGTGGCAGTCTCCTGTCTCCGGGAAAAGAACTGTTCAGGGATGTCTGTGGAGGTCATTGAGTTCTGGGGTTATTATACAGTTAAAGGTTGATAAGTTCTAGTATTATTTCTATTATTTTGGCTCTTTAGGACTCCAAGAAAATAACTACCGAGACAGAGTCCTAAAACACTGTGTACATGCCTGGTAGTGGGAGTCACGGAGCCTGATCTCCTGGCAGTGTCCAGGTACGAATAAAAATTAATTGGAGTCAGCCAGTTTGTGTGTCCAGACACTGGGTTTGGAGGTCTTGGCAAGACTCCTGGTGTAGCAAGCTGACTCGCTGAATCCAAAGTTCTCCAGAAAGCCTTGACCAAGAGAAATTAAAACAAACGCCCAGGTGCATGACGAAGCCGGAGCAGCTGGGGTGCCAGTGCTGGTGAGGTAAATGTGTTGTCGCTGGAACCATCAGCATTTTAATTGCCAAAAGTATTTGTGTGGGATGCGCCCAGAAAGCAGTTTTGCACCATGATGCAGAGGAAGCCCTGTGGGTGCCCCTCTTGGCTCTGTGATCCTCCTTTGGTGGAAGAGATTTGAAGGCTCTTCAAACCGCCTCTGCATTGCACCCTGTGAAGTGTTTATGGTGTCTAATCAGGGAGATCTCTCTCATTTTCAGTAGTATTAGAGGAACACGTTGTAAAGTGGAGCAACACCCAGGTAGGTGTCGCATCCCTGCAGTGCCTCAGAGCAGAGGACACGCGCCCGGAAAGGGCCAGTGTAATGCTGCGGTGGAATCCAGCCGTGAGCAAGTGCCCAGGGTGGCATCGTTAGCAAAAGCGACGGCGCTTAGATGTGCTCTGGGAGACGGGCAGGTGCTGGAGCAGCGGGGAACGTGTGCTGGGGTCTTTGGCTCTCTTTCAGTAAGATGCCACGACAACAGCCGGGTGTTGGAGGTCCGCATCCAGGCCAGGTCCGAGGCCACGCTGGCAGATGTTTAGTTCTGTTTAGCTCAGCCCTTGTAATTGAGCGCTATGGGTAAGCTGATGTGTGGCACCTTAATGGTGGCTTGTCTCTACTGTACTGGAAAGCTCTGCTTGTAAAGAGAAGAGTGTCCTAATTACATGTCTGACAGGCATGGCGTAATGTCTGATAAACGCGATGGCAAGCCAGGAGTGCCGTGATGAGAGGCTTTGGTTCAGCATGGTGAACGGGAGAAATGGCCGGGCAGGGCCGCTTGTGTGTGAGCCGGGAGAGGTGTGAAACGAGGGCTTCCAGATTTTGCAGAAGATGCACAGAATGAGGGTAGTCAAACCTAGAGGGAGAGAGAAGAGCTCAAAAAAGCAACAAACCCTAATAATTTCTTTCGGTTTCAGCAAAATATTTGGGATTCCTGATTTAAATCTGATACTTGGGCAATGGAAATGGGAAAGGACTAAAATTCTGCTTCCACTCAGGTCTGTGCCTGGGTTTTGTACAACATAACGCACGCACATCAGAGGCTAAAAACCTTCCTAAAATCTTGCTGATATTGTGGTCTTTTTCCACTGCAGACGTCCTATCCCCCTGTGAAACGTCGCACGGCATGGACCAGGCAGCTCCAGTTGGTTGCAGAGCCCAAACCTTCAACGCCTGCATCTCCTCCCCACCTCCCATTGCTGCAGTGGCAGCATCCCCCCGGCTCTCCCAGCAGCTGGGCTCCCGGAGCAGCCGGCCATGTGCCCCATCCGCCACTGCGGAAGCGACCCATGAGTGCCTGGGCTCGGAGCGCGACCACCGCCGTCCCAACGGGCGCTTTCAGTAGGACCTCCACGGCGAGGCCAGGTACTCCCCAATGCCAAAACTGGCGGTTCATAGCCTGGGGTCCTCTCTGAGCAACTTAGCATTGGGCGGAGTCGATCCAAGCAGAGGCGGTTGTGAGAAGTGACAAGCATCAGCAGCAATTGGCTGTGATCCTTGTCCAGTGGAGCTAATCGGAGACCATATGTGGTCCTTGGTGGCATGTGGGTCAGTTAAGAAATAAGCTGTGACGTCCCAAGGGGAATGCCATTGCCCTCATAGCTAAGAGTGACATTTCCTCTTCTTTTTCCCTTGTGTGTGATCGGGAAAGGCGATGACTAACTTCATCTGCACTGGTGATTCATGCGTTTATTCCCATCTCCTGTTTGAAGTGATGTTTTTTCCTCCTTTGAAGTGCAGTTACTGGCTGCCTCGAGTGCAGGAACTTTAAACGAGGTTCATAGCTGATATACTTCTGAAAGTGAAGCATGCAGTAGTGGTGGAGCAGAGGCAAGGCTTTGGGGGAGTAGTACAGCTGGAGCATGAGACTTTTGCCATGAGCATAGCTTGTTATGGCCCAGTATGCATCCCAGTTGTTTTCCTGGTGTGGGGTTGGGTTGTTTGAGCAGTCATAAGCAATACAAAGTCAATAGTGAAGTGCCAAAGTACAGCCGGTGCTCCAGAGCAGAGGCAGTACTGTGCGGTCCCAGCAGCATCGCTGAAGGACGCGTGCATGGGCAAAAATTGAAATTGTAGTGAAGGTACAGGGAGGGAAGCACATGCCTCGAGTTACCAAGTACTCATCTGATTTTGGGGAAATAGAGCCAAAAGGATCCACATGTGCTAATCACAGTGAGCATAGCTACTCGCCCACAGCAAGGCATAAAAGCATAGCTTCTTTCTGTGGGGCTAGGCAATGCTGAAAAATCAGAGGGGTCTTTGTCTGCTGTGTCTCTGCTGTCCTTGAGGCTTTTTTGGTTCCCACAGGTGTATTATTCCTTGCTGTTGTGCAGACTGTTTGCACTGTTTGGGTTTTTTTTGTGCCAAATAGTTGGTTTCTCTTCTGGTTGTGAACTGAGCTCATGGACTGTAAAGAGGCCGCTGCCTTAGAGTTTTGAGACAAGTGAGAGGGGTGCTGCAAGAAGTGTTACTGCTGCCTGCAACCAGTTCTCATGCTGACGTTTGCTGCTGTGGTGTTTGCTTTCTTCCAGTCCCGACAAGCGTCTCGGGCGATGGTGCGAGCGGTGTTGGGGGAACCCCTTCCCTGGGGACTCACGGCGCAGATTTCCTCCCGCAGGAGAAGGTGATGCCGGGGAAGGTGTGAGGGATGCCATCCCTGCCCTGGTCTTTGGCAGAGCAGGCAAACCCCGCCGAATGGTTGTGTGTCCGACCGCGTGTCCCAGCAGGGTGCAGGGACTGTCACCAAAGGGGAGCATGCTCCCATGGATGGGGACTGCTGGGTGGACGGAGGACGTGGGCATGGTGGGGCGTGGGAAGCCAGGGCGAGCAGGTCCATGTGGTTGATGGCCGTGAGTCAGTACCCCCTGGAGCAGGCAGCCTGCTGTCTCCGTAGCCTGAGAGTGACAGACGGCATCTGCAATCTGCCCGCAGGGTGAAAAGCTTCTGCAACTGGAGAAGGAAACTGGTCGCCTTTCTGGTTTGGAAACAGAATCGAAGCAGAAAGATGCAGTGATAAGAGATCTGCAGGATGAGATTGCAGCGATGGCAAAGACCCTGGCTCAGGCGGCGGCGAGAAGTGAGGTAGAGCTGACCCAGAAGCTGCTCACCTTCGACCGAGAGCTGGGAGCCAAAACGGAGGAGATCAAAGCCTTGAGGGAACAGGTACTGAATGCTTCAATGGGCACTGAGCAGGGAAAACACCTCTCCAATACAGGTGTACTTTTAGTTCAACACCCAGTTTTAGGAGAAGCAGGCTGCATGTCTGAAACCAAGGGAAAGGGGGGAAGTTTTGGGTTTTTTTCTTCCAGTTGTTTTGTTTTGTGCATTTGCTTGCTTTCTGTGCAAGCCTCCCTTAAAGAAGCCGGTAAATAGATATCCCGTGTATGCAGTAGGATCTGTAATGCTGTAGTGGGGAGGGAAACAGAAGCCTAAGCAGCTTCTGGTGGGGGAAAGGCACGCACGGCCACCTCAGGCCAGGCAGCCGGACCCTCTGCTTCCCCCTCACCCCTCTTGCCCCAGGAAGGGACCGGGCAGTTGCGTTTGCAGGGGGAATACCCGTCCCAAAGGCAGCGCAGCCCCTTGGTGTCCTGGTGGAAATAGGCGGCTGGGTGGAGGAAGGAGGGCTTATAGTTGTCGTGTCCAGGGATACGTTAATAGCACGCACCCACGTTTTACGAGAGCTCAGAAAATGTCCTGGAGAGACAGTGACGGGGTCCTCTGGAATATCTCCAGCGTGGGAAAAGGGCCGATCCAAGGCGCTGGTCCGATGTGAGGCAATGCAGCTCAGCAGCTGGGCATCTACGCCAGCCCATCCCAGCTGCATCCCGCCCTCCCATACCACACTGGGTCTGCAGGAGGCTGTGAAGTGCTTTGTGCTCGTCCTGACTGTCTGACTTGAAGAGGAGCTTTTGCTAAGCAGGTTCCTGGTGGAGAAAAGGCGATATAATTTCGGGGTGCTGTCAGCATCGCTACTGTTACTGAGAGGAGACAATGTGTGGTGCCTGTCTTCCCGGCAACTTTCCTTTCCCTGGCAAAAGCCTCTTCCACCTGTGGATTCACTCTTCTATACCCTCCAGTAATTGCTTCGTGAAAGCGGTGGGAAGCATCTTTGTGCTGTCTGTGTGGCAACGATAGCCCAAGTGGATAGCACAGGCTCTTCCCTGCTCCCGATTTGCAGTAGGGACTGTAAAAACTGCCTTTGCAGCAGAAACACGAACGTCAGTTATTAGCGGCTCTGGATCCGCGTTTGTGGTAATAAATGTGCATGCCCTGAGAAGGCAATAAATCTGCAGGTGCGTCTGCCTGCTGCTGCGTTAGCAGTGTCACCCAGGCGCAGCCACGCATTCCTGGCATGGCAGGCAGCAGGAGACAGTGCTTCCCTGTGCCATTTATAATAGGATATGAGTGGGATTTAAGGTCATCCTATCCGAAGCAATGACGGCTGAGAGGTAGTCAAAGATGCTAAAGACCCCATCGGAGTGTGACCTGGAAACACCAGATTTCCCTCTCCGAGAATAGAGTTAATAAGTGATCCGGCAAGGAATGCAGGTGAATCTGTGTTTTGCAGATCAGCAACCTGCAGAAAGGCTCGAGCCAGGTTTTCAGCCATTCCCTCTATGAAAGAGACCTGGAGATTGGAAAGCTGCGAAAAGAAAGTGAGAAGTTGAAGAGGGACCACACTTTGGCTGCAGGTATTGTATCCCTGGAGCTCCAGGTAGGGGCACGAAGTGGTTTGGGACTGGCTATTGATACTGAGCAAGCATTGGCAAAGCTGTTGGGCAACAAATGAATTGTAGCGGCTCCTAGAAGTCGCCCTATCTCTGACTCGGTGTCCTGAAGCTCTCCGGCAGTTGCAGGCAGTGACTGACATGGAGAGGGACAATGTGGGGACCGAAGGCAGGGAGTGATGGGACCAAGAACTTAGGAAAAAAAGCCTCAAGCACTGATTGCAGGGCAGGCTCTGAGCTGCTTGAAAGCCGTGCTGTTTAATGGGCTGCTGTGCGCCCTGTGGGGGAGACCTGCCCACCCGAACGGCTGCGGGCTGCACCTGGCTGCAAAGGCCACCTCGGATCACAAGCCTTTTCCAATGGCCTTTATCGCCGCCTTTATCAGGCATGAGGAATGTAGTGCGTGCACAAAATATTGGCTTTTGTAATGCATTCAGATTAGCAAAACCGTTCTGCTTGATTTCATTGCCCGAGATAAGGGAGCAGTATCAGTGCTCGGCAGGGAGGAAGCATCAGAGCTGTGGATCTGACATAGTAAGGCAGCAAAACCAGATGCGTCAGAGCTGCTCATCCTCCAGGGAGCATGTGCTACGAGGCCCCGAGAAGCCTGTTAGTGATGTTGTCACGGAGCAGTGTCCAGCACGGTGTGCCAAAAGCTGAATCCCCTGTTCAACAGTTGTCAAAGAGGGAGCGTGGCCGCTCAGCAGCCAGAGGGCTTTTGCAGAGGCACGCTTGGGTAGCCTCTCAGCAGAGATGTTTTTCTCAGGTCTAGTGACCAGCCTGCAAAGAGAGATTGCCGGGAAGGAGCAGAAAATCCAACAACTCAAGCAAGAGGTTGAAAAAATGAAGAAGGAAAACAGAGAAAAGGACAATCAGCTAGCAGTCGTTTCTGCCAAGGTTAGCATCCCTAATGATGCGCTCAGTAATTTACAGCCTCGCATACGGGTCAGCACGGGAAACTAGCATGAGAAGGGTCATGCTTCTCTCTGGTAAGGAGCGTAGCAGCTGTATTTGTGTGGCTGTTTATCGGGGCAGCTGTAAGCGGAGGGTCCTGGCTGCGTGCAAATAGGAGTTGTGGAGCTGCACCACTGGGACGTAGCAGCGATGGGGCTGCGGTTTTCCCTAGGTGCCGTGCAATGCCCACGGAGCGGCAGCGCCTTCCCCAGCTGAATCCCTCTCCTTGTTCTGCATTCAGGTACTGTGTGCCCTGGATTTCAGTGAGCACAGTAGCTGTTTGTACGCACAAAGCACTTGTGCCAAGATCCTCCGAGGAGCCATGGAAACCCTGTCTTCCTGTGGCTCCCTGCAGCCCAGCCTGGGTTTTCCCTTAAAGAAAGTGGCCTGTGCAGCAGGTTGTTTCTCTGTATTTGCCTCAACTGGCAGAGCTGCATCGTCTGCATAATAAGCACAGAACAGGCGCTGTGTTTTGGCTGGCTAACTAGGCACTGTACCGGGAGGTCCGAGTGATTCGTTGTGAATTTTAAGTAATGGAAAAGATACATGGGGCCCCTGGGGTGCAGGTGGGGGTCACTGTACCTGCCAGCCCATCCCTGGCTGAGCATCCTCCCCTAGCAGCTCTCAGAAAATGAAGGATGTGGATCAACCCTTTAACGGGTGGAAAGGGGATAGGTATGAGCACTCGAGCCGTCGTGTGTGGGAGGGGGACCTGGCATCCCGGGGAAGCATCCTGCTGCATGCCTGGTGGCACTTGGTGGCCCACAGCGCTCGCCTCAAGGCAGAGAGCACATCCCAGAGCATCCCTCTGTGGTTTTCCCCGCTCTGTGGATGTGGGAAGGCCCAGAGGAAGGCAGGAGCTGGTGCACTTGGGGCAGGCGGAACAGGGTCAGTCTCTGAAGCACTGATACCCTGAAACGCAGAACTGAAAGGCACAGTGTGATACAGTGATGAATAGCCTGGAAATGCCTGCTACGATCCTGGCCAGGTTACCGTGGATGTTTTTCTTTAGTGGATTTGTTTTCTTTTTTAGTGGATTTGTTTTCTTTAGTCCTTTCCCTCCGTCCCTGTTACGCTATTTCTAAGGCCAGAATTTCTCTCTCTTGGGTACTCCCTGCAGATGTTTGTCCTTCTCTTAGCCTGGCAATGCTTTAATCTGGGCATTTCCAGGTGTGAATTCTCTGGTGCTTTCTGTGCCTTGATGGCCCCCTCATGGGCACTCTGCCACCCATTAGGTATCTGAGCACTTAGCTGGGCTTGTAGCACTGAAGTACATGTTGACATTTGCTGCAGAAGGGGTGGTATCTGCCTGCCCTGATGATTTTTTTTTCCCCCCTCGGTTGCCATTCATTCTAGTGCTCCAGAATTAAAGAGGAAATGAAGCGTGAACTTGGAGGCCAAGAAGTAATTGCATGCCGAAATGTGAGTCGCAAGTCATTTGGGGTGATGGCGCACACGGGAGAGCAGCGCCTGCAGGAATGCATCCTTGAGAGAATAATTAACTGGGCATTTTAAGGGAGTTGTTTTGAATCCGGTTCCTGTAATAGAAGGTACCCAATGTGCATAGCGAACCGGAGAAATGTAAACTCCTGTAAAAACTGTAAGACCGCTTTACAATGCAGGAGAATGGTGTCAACAGTAAGATTGACATTCCACTTGAAAGCCGATCTAAGCACAGTAAATACAGGTCAGAAGAGAATTCCAGGGTAAATGAAATGGGATAGATGGGGAAAATGTATTGCTTATTGTTTACAATCCTCCCAAGAGGCAATGCCCAGCTCCTCTGGTGAGACCCTGCGCTGTCCTGGCACTCTTGCAGCGCATCGGGGAGCTGGAACGTGACCTGGAGGGGCTGCAGGGAGAAGTCCAGAAGTATTGTGCCGAGCAGGAGCGCATCCAAAACCAGCTGGCTGAGAAAGCCAAGGTAACCATCCAGCTCTGGGGTATGTAGCAGAGGGCAGGGAGGGACGGGCACAGCGGGTACCTCGGCCGCCTGGCACGGGTGGCAGCCGCGTGGGATGAGGGCCAGCAAGCCCCAGGCATGCAGGCTGTACAGGTAGAGGGTCCGAATATGCTGAGCTCTTCCACGGACCCCGAGGGAAGAAGGTAACTGGTGCAGCAGCGGCTCCCCTATGTGAGTGGTGTGTTAGAAAGTCGAGGATGCATGACAGCCCAGGGACCAAACCCTGGCCAAAAGCAGCATTAAGTGTCTGATGCTGCAAATCCCCCTGCAAAAGGATTGCTGCCCACCTCCTGCTATTTCAAAGCTCTGTTTGGAGTCATCTGATGTGAATAGCGGATAGTTGGGGTAAAAGTGCTTATGGCATGAGTTTCTGGTATTGCTTTGATATGCAAATGCTCTCATGGTTGCAGACTGAGAAGGAGCTGAAAGAAGCTTGTGCCAGGCAAGCTCTGCAGCTGCAGGAGATGGGGCGCAGGGAGCGCCTGCTGAGAGCCGACACGGGGCGGGCCAAGGAGCAGGTAGGGAGGAGGCAGGGATGGGAGCATCCTGCAGTCCGGGCTGTAGGCAGCAAAAGTACGGGTTTTCCCAGGGGGAAGGACATCATGCTTGAGCACAGGAAAGGAAATGCAGAGTGCTGAGCACCAAACCCTGGCACGGGGCTTAACTTGTCGGCAGATGCAGTATAATAGGCTTATCCACAGGATTTGTGTAGGCATCATAGAAGGTGCAGCAAGTTTAATAGGATACAGAAATGTGCCACGCTCTCTATAATTATAGTTATGCTGTCTGGGACCCATGCAAACCCTCCTCCAGGCCGAGGTAATGCTGCTCCAGGCAGACAGAGCCCTGTGCAGAATATCATCATGCTAGACCTCCAGGATAAAGCCGTGCTTCACATAAGAAGGTTGTGCCCCCCATTAAACTGCAACGCAGAGTTTTACTAGCGTGAATTTGTTAGGAACCCCAGTCAATGAGAGGCAGAAAAAGCTATGAGTTGCTTGATTGTGTGTTTGGAAAGTAACCCCGGATTTCGTGCAGAGTGGAGCTCCAAAGGGCAACCCCCAGATTTTAAGGGCAGATGGAGACTTTTGGGTCCACCACGTAGATTAGCACAGGGACAGGTGTTTGTGGAAGCCCCAGGAGGATTCAGCACCAGCTGCAATACAGAAGCATAAAGCACTAACGTGGGTGGCAATGATTGCCATCTCCTGTAGAGAGGCTGGGGGTGGCATCCCCAGCTGTCCCCAGCCTGCCCCGGCTGTTCCACAGGAGGAAATAGGAGTCAGCCTTCAGAAATCCCCGCTGGAGCAGGGGATGGAGTGACTGCCTGGCTCAGGCAGTCTGTCCTTCGCAATGCGTACCAGCCCTCTGTCATCGTAATCCTCCCGCAGCAGTAGCAGGGCAGCAGGAGATGTTCAGAAGCCACGTTGTCCTTGGCAGCGGAGAGCCGATATCTTCCCCTACGTGTGGTACCGGTGATCACACCGTGCACCTTGTAGGCAAAGGGGCGGGTGCGATTAACCACAGTGCCTCGCTGCCAGCGGGATGCGAGCCGTCAGGGTCAAAGGAAGGGGTGTCAGGGAATCCTTGCGAAGTTGCATGGTGAAAAAGGTGCGGGAGGTAAAGCGATGTCCTGAGGGGAGGGCAGGAGCATACGCAGGGCCTTGGGGTTGGAGATGGCAGGTGCCAGGATGCCCTTTGCATTGCTGTGTGCAGGGTTGGGTAGAGGAGACCAGCAGAGCTGATATCGATTCTCTGTGATTTTTGTTTTCCTGTGTCGACCTCTGCTGTAGCTGGAGTCCTTCAAAACCCAAGTGATGCGAGCCTGTTCTCCAGCAGCATCAGGCATTGCAGGAAAAGCTGTAGCAGAGCAGCAGGTGAGTTTGGATACCAGTGCAGGGAGATGCTCGGTGCCTCCAAAGCCCAGTGCAGCTCGAGACGTGAGCAGTAGTGCTGGTAGCATCCAAGCTTCTCCAGATCATAAGTCTTGCCCCAGCTATCCTAGGGTAATGATGCTGCTCTGTGATGTAAAGGAGATGTGATTATTTTTTGTCCCTCAAAGCTTGGATGGAGTCTGTGGGCTGCAAGAGGGACCAGGAGTCTGATGTGGCTACCAGTTTGCAGCAAGTGTCTATCTTTGCTCGCTGAGACATTCAATGGTCCCTCAGCTGAAGAAGGGTATTAATATAACACCTTATTCTCCTCTTCCTTCACATGCTTTTTCCAGGTGATAGAGAAGGTCAGGTGGATCTCTGATGAGAACCAACAAAGTCACGAGAGAGAGAAGTGTCTGCAGGAGGAATTAAGATCGAGGCTCTTGAAGGAAAAGGAGGTGTCCGCAAATGTTGAGGTGTTCAAGAAATCCCTGCGGGAGCTCCAGGTCAGTCCTTTAAATACTGATGACCAACTGGCAGCCAGGAGATGAAGTGGCACCAGGGCGTTTGTCTGGCCTGAGGATAGGTCAGAGAAAAAAGATGCTCGTGCATCAGCACTAGCCAGTGCGCAGCTCTCCAGCTCGGCGGGAGGTGAGCGTAGCCCCAAGAAGGGTTGGTTGGGCACAAATAGGAGGCGCCACAGAAGTGTGTCCTCCCCTCGGCCTGCCAGGAACTGTTCCCACCAAAGATATGGACCCACGAAGAGACGTGTCACACCGAAGTGTTCACGTGGTTGTGTGCAGGACTTTTCCAGAGGTTGTGTTAGCTGCCAAGTCCCAGAAGCCCACTAACTGTGGAGGCTATCTTGGTCACCGTTGTGTTTTTTGCAGGCCTGTCTGAGGAGCTCCTGCAGCGGCGACAGCCTGCGAGGGGAGCTGGGGAGGCTGGAGGCGGCGTGCCTGGACCCCTCCGTCTCAGCCATCAGGGTGGCGGTGGTGGAGATGGCACGTGTCCCCCTGTCCTGGCTGGAGGGCACGGAGCAGCTCCTGGCCAGCGCGGGGATGGACCTGGGCACCTCCGGCAAAGGTCCGTGTCCCGCTGGGTGTCCCTGGGAACAAACCCGCTCCAGGTGGGATGTCCTAGCTAGGCAGCCGTAGGGGAGAACGTCCAGTGTGAGCCACCGCTTGGGGATGCCAGGCGCTCACGTTGGTGCAAATCTTGGGCGGTTTGGCCAACTAAGAAACCTCCTCAGGCAGCGTGCAAGCTTATTCCCTGCCATGTAGCCAGTGCCACCGTAGGACTCTGGAGGGTTTGTCTGTGGGATGCACCATCGGCGTGTGGTGGGCCTGATCTACTGACATCGTGGTTAATCACTGCAAATGGGTTTTGCCTCGGTGGCATATAGGAAACGCTCCTTGGCTACAACCGTGGCCATGGTGCGGGCTGAGAGCTGAGCCCCTTGTCTCGAGGTTGTGAATTACTTTGTCTTCCCTTTCCCGCGCCGCCTCTGTTGTGGAGCGGCAGAGCAATCGCTGCGTGCAGTTTGCCGAAAACAAGTTTAGGCGAAGAGCGCGTGGAAAGCAAAGCGTAGGTCTGTGTCAAAGCGTCATGTGTTGCAGAGTGTCACTGCAGAGGAGTAATGGCTCTGACAGCAGTGTGGGAGGGGAAGCATTGCTCTCATGGCAGCGCTGAGCATTGCACAGGGGTGCAGGACGTGCCACGTGCTGGGCGGCAGCGGGGTGGAGCGGAGCAGTGACAGTGAGGGTGCAGGAAGAGCTGGGGTTAGCAGAGTGGTAATTATAGCACCAGGAGCATCGTGCAGCAACGAACCATCCTTGGCTCTCGCAGAAGTGTCAGGCTTAGAGAAGACAGGGCGACGTGGCAAAATGGGTGACGGTGTGTGACAAGGAAAACGTCTCCTGGTGGGAACAGGCAGCTGGGCTGTGTGCGCAGCCAAGCTCCCTTCCAGCGATGTCTCAGCAATGGCAGCCATCTCCCAGGGGTGGGAATGTGTCGTGTTCCGATGAGTGCGAAGGGGAAACCCTGGGCTGGCTCCTAGGAGCCTTTCTGAGGGGATCTCTGAGCCTGAATCCCATAGCCAAAGGCTAGTGAGGGTCTCTGGGTGCAAGGCAGCACCGCTGCCCACGGGCCTCTCCTTCCCCCATAGCCGACAGCAGCGATTCCACCGCCCCAGCCTGGGAGGGAAGCCCATGTCAAGGGTGTTTTCTGGGTATCCCAATGAGCACAGCGCGTGGCTGTGTGAGAAGTTAGCGGCTGTCCCTTCTCCTCCCTGCTGCCTCTGGAGGAACGTGGACCCCGACCGTCAGGCGAGGGGGGTGAGGGCCAGGGCTCAGGGTCAGCAGTGGCCAAAGCGAGTTTTGCAAGGAGGCAAGCGGCATTTCAGGGGTGCTCCAGGTGGTATACGTGGGCCGTGTGAGCACCCCGTACAGTGAGACTCTGTTGACTTTTGCAGGGCTGTTGGCTGCTTTTGGGAGATTGTTGGAAATCAATCAGGAAACCGCACAGAGGAATCAGATGTTACAGGTACAGAAATGCGTATGTAAGTAAACTGAGGCAACTGGGGATCTTTGTCGGTAAACATGATGGTAGTCCTAAGCGAGCCGGTGTGGGACCTGAACTGGCAATGAACGGTAGCAGAGGTGCCTGGGTCAGCGGTAAATGCAGGCGAAGGGAGAAGACGAAGCCCGCTGACAGCGTGTCGGCGTCTGTGTCCCTAATGCGGCAGGGATGGAGAGTATATCTCTTTTTTTGAAATGTTTGTTAGTGAATGTACACAGGATGCTTATTTCTTGCCCCGCTGCTAACGCGCCTCCTTTACCACCTCCGTATCTGCTGTTTCCCCATAGGCCCAGTTAGGGAGGGTCCAGGAGTCGCAGGCAGCTTTGCTGCAGGAGCACGTGAAGGAGATGGAAGCGAAACACGAGCAAGACCTACAGATGAAAATCAAGCAAATTATATTGGAAAAGGACAAGGAGAACAAAGAGGTATGAGGTTTGAACACCTCCCTGGAGGTGTTCAGAAAACCTGTGGATGTGGCACTTCAGGGCATGGTTTAGGAGGCATGGTGGGGCTGGTGTTGGACTTGATGATCCTAGAGGTCTTTTTCAACCTTAATGATTCTATGATTCTATTCTATGATTCTGTGATGGTACGGTTGTTTTTTGGGAAAATGACTGTTATGGAAGAAAAAAAGGTGTCTGTCATAGTGTTGCCTAGTGAGAAGTCGTCTCTAGCCCCGAACTGCCTAGGTGCAGTCCCAAGAGCCTGGATATATCAGATATCCTCCTATATTGATATGGGTGATTTTAACTCCCCAAAGTATCCACAGTGGAAGCGGAAAGCATCTGGGTACTGGCAGGATGCACCGCTGCCAGTCAGTCCCTGGGAGAAAGTGGAAAGCAAGGAGCATCCTCCTGACATGTGAGCTTAGTAAGACATGGCATTGCCTGTAGGAAATGAAATGCAAGGTCAGGTAGGCTTCCTTGCAAGCCTTTTGCTCCCTCCCTTCCCCATGCTGAACTCCTTTTAGGTCTGTTTTGGCTGGAAAGGTATATCCCCTGCGGAGCAGGGGGGGCGGCTGCCTGGCGGGTTCTCGCTGGGTCACCCTCAGACCCGGGGAAGCCCAGGTCATCGAGCCGATGGCGCTGGTGCAGGACATAGTGTTAGTAAAGGTGTGAACTGGTGTTTTGCTGTGTCTGTATGTTGTGATGGAGACAGCATATCGTGGTGGTCTTGTAAGACAGTTTCTAGCGTGCTTCTGTGTCTGTTGCTTTGGGAATGGTTGTCTCCTGGCATCAAGTTTTCTAAGGAAGCAGGTGAGGAGCAGCTAAGCGGCTCCTCCTCGGTCTCTCTGCCGCACTTTTCGCCAAGTGCTCTCATCCCCTCCCTCACCAAGTTGCCTCGTGTCCTGCCAAGGTGTTCTCCCATAATGTGCCCCTGCTCCAGAGCAGGGACCCTCCTGGTTGCTTTCCTCGTTGGAGTTGAGGTCTTTTGCTTAACGGGGTGATATTTTTCTGTACTGAACCGGTGGATGGTCAATTGTCAGATTTTGGAGAGCGCTGTCGCCGAGGAGAAGGACAAGTGCAAGCAATCCATGGAGGAAGAAAAGAAGAAGATCCAAGACCTGGAGAGCCACCTGAAAAGCATGACTGAGGTCAGTGGCACGCACAGGAGGGGAAGCGGAACCGCTCACACTAGGAATAAAGAAATCTGAAAGTGCTCTGTAGCATGGTGGTCCGTTTGGCCACGGGCTGTCAGTGGACTGTGGGATTTTTTCCCCCCCAAACACATGTAGATGCATATCTGCAGAGAGAAAGGTGGGTTCTTGCAAGCTTGTTAACCTAATGACTGCTAATTTCCTCGTGTAGGCAGTAGCAAGGAAGTCGGAGGAGCAGGAGGTTACAGACTGCAAACTGAGAGAAGCTGTGCGCAAGCTGGAGGAAGCCACGACGCGAGAGGTAGTTCCCGCAAGCCTTGTGCGCAGGCAGAGGACGTGGCGTAGATGCAGTTGCGGTGAAGAAGGCTTCCTCGGTGCCTGCAGATGAGGGGGCAGGGCACTGCGGCCTCCCCCCTCCCTGAAATCCTTCCCTTCCCTCTGTCCTCCTGACTGCTAGCCAGGAGAGACAATGCCGATGAGGGATCCCGAAGGGAAAAAGGCCACAACGCTTCAACCGAGATCACACATCTTGTTTCCTAGACGGAGTTGCGGCAGTGGGTAGTCACACGAGATGAGCAGCTCAAGACTATTCAGGAGGAGAATGAGTTACAGAGGCAGAAACTGCAGGAAGAAATACTGGAATACAAGGAGCAAAGCAAGCAGCATTCTCTGACAATCGTGGCTTTAGAGGACAGGTTGCTGGAGGCCAACCAGCAGCAGAAGACACTGGAGGAGGAAAATGCGGCGCTCATGGAAAAAATGGAAGGTAGCTAAGGGTTGCGTGGGATGAGTCTGTACTGGGAACCTTCTCAGTTAGCGTGGAATTGATCTAGAGATGGAGTTGTGCATTTTCTGCTATGGAAAGCATTGTGTAAGATGGTAGTTGGAGGTTTGCCTGCATGCCGGACGAGCTCCGCGAGTCCCTGAAGAAGCCATTTCACAGGGAGCTGCAGTAGATTGTTCGGTGGCTTTGAGGACCATTGGTAGGGCATCATGGTCCTAGACAGGGCTTTCCCACTGGAGAAGGGCTCTTTGCCCTCTAAAGCGATGAGACTGGAGCACTTTGGGCTGTACCCAGGCATAAGGGAGATTCCCTGTTGGAACTGGGCCCTGAGAGATGAAGCTTTCCAAAAAAGATGGTCCTCAGTCTTCAAAGGTGTCATGAGGAAAGGGGACAGGTAGCAGAAGCAAGCAGGCCAAACATGTCTGCGTTACAGAGAAGTAATTGGCCTTTGCAATTGTGTCCCACAGGGTTTCGGGCTGATTCCTGCAAGTCGACAGCGGGAGCTTGGCTGGAGGTTTCTCCTGCCGCGGAGTCGCACAGTTGTCTGAGGTAAGCAGCACTTGCTGCTGGTGTCCTTGGTCAGAGGGGCTTGGAGAAGAGCACTTACCGCTAGGAGAGCGTAAGGAAGACCGAGGGGCTGACTACTACTTGTCCTGAGATCTTTTTGTCTGTGATGGTGAAAAGATTGCTTTTGCTGGGCTGAGATGGTCTTAAGTGCACGTAGTGTCACAGTGACGCCGAACAGCGTGCGAGTGATCTGCTGTCCCGTCCGATGGGCGACGTTGGTGTCTGAGCCCTGCAGGATGCTGGAGGGAGGCGTGCGCAGGCACTGTGAAGTGAGTCTTTCAAAAATGCACTGTGAGATTTGCAATTATTTTTCTCAGGAAATTCAGGGAGGAGCTGGCAGCAGCGCAGAGCGTGCTCCTGTCCAAGGAGGCCGTCATTGCCGGGCTCACCAAAGAGCTCATGGAAACCAGAGCCAGGATGTCAGATATGAGAGGTGGGTGAAGCGTACTGCATGCTTTCCCTCTCCCCGTGCCTTTTCCAAGCAGTAACAAGGGTAGGTCCTAGTGGGCACATGCACATAATGGGAAATAGATGTCACCATCCTAAAGCAACGCTGTCGCCTTGCTCGGGGCAAAGCATGTGCTCCGTTCCCTTTGAGTAAGCGAGTTCCTCCCTGTCCTTGGCTAAGCGATAGCAGTGACGGTGAGCGAGGGTGATCAGATGGAGATGGGGGGGACCGTCTTTCTCAAAAGCCCACTGGTGTGCTCCTTTGAGCCTAAGGTATCCTAAGCCAGTAGCCTGGGAGAGCCTTGCCTGGGCTTCCTCGGTGAGCACGGCTGTGCTTTGGGGAGGCTTTACAGGAGTACCCAGCAGAGCGGGCAGAAATGAGCCTGAGCCTGGAAACTAAGGGATGCTTGCTCTTGCTCCCTGTAATGGTGCAACGTAAAAGTAGCGACAGTGCCTATGAGGAAGGTAAGAAAGTAGAAGTCTGCAAGTTGGGTCACACCAGTGAGCCCGTCCTTCTCCAATCTGAAGGAAAATTGCTGTAGCAAGTGCTTACTCAGGCGTAAGCCCGCACAAAGAGTCTGACCTTACGACTGTGATTTAGTAAAGTGAGGTCTGTTGGCACGGCCCAGGAACCGAGGGCTGCTATCGAGCGCAGGGCAAGGGTCTGCGGGCATGAGCTCCATTACTGCTGACAGCCCCTGTGAGGGCGCGCTGGGAAAAGGGGATGCATCTGTGCTTGTCATTTCACTGAGACCTGCAGATCTCCCCGGGCCGGGTGACAAGACAGCCGGAAACCCACGAAGCTGTTGTGTGCTTAGGGGAGCTGAGCGAGGAGCAGAAGGTGGAACTAGAGCGGAACCAAAGCCGGGTGAAAGACCAAGAGCGGGAACTGAACCTGCTCCAAGAGAAGCTATCCCAGATGTCCAGCCTTGTGGAGAAGAAGGATCGAGCCCTGAAAGCAGCAGCTGAAGAGTTAAGGTACACGCCTCTGTGACCCGAGGTGTTGCAAAAGCTGCTCTGTAGATTCCCGGCAGCCGATGGCATTTAAGTATCTCCCTGGGAGCAGGAGGCAAGTTTGAGAGGGTCAGAATGGAGCTCGGCAACGTTGCCTCTATGGAAGTGCCCTGTGAACTAAAACGGGTTTGGTGGAGCTCGTGCCAGTAGACATGTAACTAAGTCTCTTGTAACTAAGTGAATGTTCCCACCCACGCCATAGTAGTCATCGGTGGGTGCCCGAGGTGCTGCTCTCCACAAGCTGTTTGGGTGACCTTCATCTATCACGGTGTCCCACAACAATCTTGTCTCTTGGCACAGGCAAGCCCAAGCCCGCTGCCAGGCACTGAAGGGTGCCTCCCGAGAAGCGGCGGCAAAGCCGGAGGATGCTCCTGGGGCGCCGGTGCAGGCAGATGAAGCCTCCGAGCGGGTAAGTCCGCACGGAGGCTGCCGAGGTCTGGGTTTGCTGAGAGTAGCGATCACGCGCATCTCAGCGTCGTGGTGAGACCTGGCAACAGCCGGCCAAGCCTCGTGTCTGCTCAAAGCTGGCTGAAGGCAGGAGCGCAGGATCGCCAGCCGCCCTCTCCCTAACCGAGGGCTGCCTGTGCTGCCTGCGCGGGCATTGCCGCTGGCTGGTGAGCTGGTGTTTGTACAGCACTTTGGAACTGCGAAGTGTTGTGTGTGCTAATGACTGTGATAATTGCCAATTAGAGGGGATAGCGGCATACTCAAAGACCTGCAAGTGTTCCCTCCGTTTCCCAACATTGTTCAGCTGTAGATGCTGGCTATACTGGTGACACAGAAGCAGTTATGGGGCTGAGCATGCCAGGGCAGGTGTAGCTTTTTGCAAGTTCAGGAATAAATGCTCCTTGTCCTCCTGTGCTGAATTCCCAGTTGATTTCCCCGGTGCTGGAAATGGGAAGAACTGAAAGGTGGTTGCAGCAGCAGATGGAGGGACTGTAGAAATCGTACATCCTGTACCACAAGAGTGGCAGACAGCGTGCCAGCGAGGAAGGCTGGATGTGGGGGTGCCAAGCGGTGACTCTCAGCCAGATGACGAGCGGGAGGTATCGCCCGTCCTGTTCTGCACACAGCCATGGGGAGCGCTGGAAGCACAGCCCACCCCAAGCTGTGGTTCAGGAACAAACCGTGTCTCACTGAGCAGTGCTGTGAGGCGACGGCGGCCAGAGCCGAGCGGGCAGTTTGCAGCCAGCATTAGCTGTGTGCAGGGTGCGATGATGGGCCAGCCCCATCGCAGATTCTTGGATGTTTGTCATAACGCAGCAAGCAGGATGGGGCTGGGATAGGGAAATGCATGTGTCTGTGTGCAGGGGCGTTGCTTAAAAGAGAATAAGGCATGAGAACCTGTATAAATGCAGGCCACAAAGTGTATCAGTGTTTGTACATAGGAAAGAGTAAATGCTCCATGGTAGTGCAAAGTGCAAGAGAAAAATGCTGCCGTGGCTGTTCTGAGACGCGTACCATTCCTCTCCCAGCCCTCTAGAGCACTTGCAGGGCTTATGTCCTCACCGGAGTGCAGCTGGCGCAGCAGAGCATGGAAGGGGTCTCTGACGCTGCTCTCCTACCCCACAAATCCACGGAGAGGGTGTAGGGTGAGACGCTCCGCGGGCCTTGCTCTTGACACATGCCAAGTGACCAGCGTCTTTGAGCAAGGCTGCGTGTAAGCCAGGTGTAAGCTGAGCTCGTGTGGAGCCAGATGCAGCCTGGGCGAGAACCAGCTGGGCTGCTTCTTCCAGGAGCCAGCGCTGGACTTGGCTGAGCTTGGTGCAAAATGCCGAGGCCTCCGGCACGAGGAAACAATCCAGCGCCAAAAAGAAGGCTTGGCCGAGCTCCGGGAGAGAATAAAGATGCTGGAGAAGAGGCAGCCCTCAGGTAAGCGTGGCTGTTGCTAGAAAGGGAAGGTGTGCCCGTTTGCCTTTGGCAGACCCCAGGGTCTGCGCCGGTGGAGCACGTAACGCTAGGGAAGGCGCAAGGGGCTGTGCCGAGGGGCTCAGGATCTTCACTTCTGATGGGCTCAGGCTTTTCTTTTGCGAAGTCAGGTCGCGTGCATGCATGTTAATCAGTGCAGGCAATAGGAGAACATCTCCATAGAACCTGCAGCTCTGCTACGGGCTTTAGAAAGGCGCTTGGTGTCATGCGCAGGCATCAAGTGTGGGTAAGTGTATGTGTGTGAGGAGGTGGCATTTGCAGGAGCCAGCAAAGACAGGCAGCTGGTGAAGGGTTTTGCAGCGGTAGCTGCCGTGCAGTCAGAGCCAGAAGCGAGCGGGCGCCCGGCTCTGTGCACGATCACTCCCGCGCTCGGGTGCTGCTCTCCTCAAGGCAGGAGAGAGCAGCTGTCACCTAAAGGAACCAAGCCTTGGGTGTTGTGGTCTTGCAAAGCCTTGCAAGTACTGTATGCTGTGAGAATCTTCTGCTCGCCCTAACTCGTTCTCTCTCAGTCCCTTTCCATCATGTATACCCCTGCAGTACGGAAAAGTGGTGCCGTCTCTGTTAGAAGCTGAGTAGAGTAGCAGTTTGCAGTGCAGTCTCTGAATTGCCACCTGAAAGATAGGTGTGCATCCTATGTACATAGAAAAAGCAATGCCCAAACACTCGGATAGCAATGTAAAGCAATGCCCAAACACTCGGATAGCAATGTCTGCAGGGAAGGCTGGTACAGGCCTGTGCATCTCTCCAGGCACAGTCTCCGTAAAGGGAAACATGGGGAGCCTCAAAGTGGCTGCGGTGTGAAGCCACAGCATGTCCTATGGCGAGTGGGACAACTCAGCAGATGTTTGTATGCCACCAGCTGTCGTGAACGAAGGTTCGGAGCCACTGGTGATCCTGACAAAACATTTACCGGAGAAAATAGTCCAGAAAATCGGTCTCGGGAAGGAACCTGCGCCCGTGTCGGAAGCAAAACTGAAGGCTGGCAAGGTAAGAAGGCAGGCTGTGGTCCATGGGGCTTGTGGCTCCGTTGGAAAAGTACTCCCTGGAACAGGGAGAATTAGGCTGTCAGATATAATAACTGAAATGCCCGGGGAGGGCAGAGAGAGAGAGGGAGGTGTAAAATCTGCAGCGTGCATGATGCAGCCTCATGGAAGGCATTGCTTGCAGAGGGCATCGCCGCTCCTGTCAGGAGCTGTACGTTGCCCAGCTCCCTTGGTGCAGCGCTGCTCAGGGATGCCGCAGGCTGACCGGGCTGGGAGGCTCTGGACCGCGGCGTTGCCAGGGTGGTTTTCCCGTGCAGCAGAAGGGAGGCTCGAGGCAGCTCAATCCAAAGCCGGGCGATCTGTGGGCTCCATTGGTCTTTCCTTGTCTGCACAGGTTCCTGGCCGTGTTCCTAATGGGGGCTCGCCTGGGGAGGCAACGAGCTCGGAGATGGCTGATGCGACAGACCTCGGCGAGAAGATGGTACGTCAGCGATAACCCTGTTAAAATGGTACCCCACGCTTGTAGGGGGTAGATCGTTTTCAGACACCTTGCAAAAGTAAGTGATTGGTGTCGAGGCTCTGTGGGAACATGGTCAAGGATGAACCATGTATTGTGGGACCCAGGGCACGCCGGGCATCTGCTGGGATGTCTTGGGACCCCGGAGCGTGCAATGGTGCATCCTTCTCCCCTTCCCGCCCAAGGTCTTTGGGGGTGTTCCCTTGGGCAGTCAGGGCTGCTCCTTGAGGAGAGGTGGGCTTGGTGAGAACTGAGACCTTTGCCAGCTTAGATGCCTGCTAAATGGTGCGAGGGGGGCTGCGGAGCGATGGAGGTGGCTGCCAGAGGGAGGTGTCTGTTGGTAGCGCAGTGGGTGGGTTGTGAAAGTGGGTCTCTTCTCTCCAAAAAGGGCAGAAAAATGTCTGGCAGGGAGAATGGGTCATCCTGAAAAAGGGAAAATCCAACCCCAAAGAGTCGTGCGGCTGGGAATTGAACACCAGGTGTGAAAGGGGCTGGCCTGGAGCTGGGGTGCTCCTCGGTGCGGTGTGTCACCTCTCCAAGTGCCTCCAAGCGTGCAGCCCAAAGGCACAGATGAACCACAGCCGGCCATGGTTTTAGGAACGCTCAGAAAAAGGTCACCCAGGGAAAGCACACGTGGAAACAAAACAAAGGGGAAGGCACGCAGCAGTTTCCTTGTGACATTTTCATCTCCTTAGTAGAGCAGAATGAAAGCAGATGGTCGAGCGGTGTGCTGTTATGTGGCAGAGGAATTGGCAGACCTAGTAAATAATGCATTCCCTATTCTTCTTATAGTACCTTGACGTAATTGGGGCTCTGGGAAGCCTGATGAAGGTGCAGGAGCTGTCAGGAATACAGCCGCTGAAGCACCTTCCTCAGGAGGAGAGGGAAAAAGTGGGACTGCAGAGGCGGAAGTACCTGGAGCTGCTGTACAATAAGGTCAGGAACCTCAAGAATTGCCTGGAGAGAAAAGAAGAAATGCTGAAAGATTACGAGGGCAGCATGGAGCAGCTCAGGTACTGAAAGCCAAGGTGGCTGTTACTGGCCACGGGTCTGAGTGAGACCGAGTCCGGGAATGCAAAGTGGTGGGGAACTCAGGCAAAGGAGCGGTGCAGCCCCTTGCCAGGCTGTGCATCTGCCTGGGTCTGGTCATGTCGTGGCCACAGCGTGAAAATTAAGTGTTAGAAGAAACAGAGACATGTCCTCTCGGTTCTCTGCAATGGTGCCTTGCAGGGCCCTATGCAGTTAAGCAATGTCAGGGTTGGGGAAACCTTGGTGGACTCCCCAGTCCGGGGCAGCCGGACCCTGTGACAGCAGTGACATCGGCTGGGGTGGAGGGACAGCGTCAGCAGGACCGAGGCAGGCACGGGAGCCGACGGGAAGGGCTGTGCGGACCGAAGGTGATGGTCCCGCTCCACGAGCTGCCGCGCAAGGTGAAGTGTTAGGGAGCAGGCAGGAACCCGTGGGTGCACTTGTGCAAGCCCCACTGCTGCTCGCTGCACGAATGCAGGAGTTTTTTTGCCCGCAGCACTGGAAAAAGTGGTGTCAAAAGATATTTCTGGGCTGGTGTAAATATGCTGCTGTACGCAAGGTAGGCAATCTCCAAGCCAGCAGTGCTGACACAGCCGCCCAGAGTCCCTCTCCGGACTCATACGCTGAGCAGAAGGGATCACAGCCATTGCCACATGTGTGGTGGGGTTGGGGAAGCCTCAAAGAGGCGGCATCTTGGTCTCAGCAAAGGCAGGAGGAGAGGGGTCTGTCCAGGGCGTAAGGAATCGGAGCAGGGAAAATGCATGCTAAAGCATGTGCGGGTCCTCAGAAGGTGGTAGCAGCTCTCATGTCATTTAGCCTCATCCCGTGGCGTAGGGGATCACAGGAGGGACACAAGCGTGACAGGGTGTTGCTCAAAAGCCGTCTCTCCCAGGCAGAGCCCAGCTGGAGGTCCGAGGGGTCGATGTGGGTGACAGACCCCCCCATCACCTGTTTTGCACAGGCTGAACCAAGCATCCCTGCGAAGGTGCCAGGTGGAGATGTCCAAACTGGAAGAGGAAGCCTACAGGGAGGCAGAAGAGAAGGCTCTGCTGAAGGAGGCTCTGGAGAGGACGCAGCTCCAGCTGAGCCAGGAGAAGAGGCTGCTGCGAGCAGCCAAACTGCGCAAGGAGAGAACAGGGGAGCAAGTGAGCAAGGCCCACAAGGACACCGGCAGCCCCAGGAGCCAAATGTCCCCATGCCCGAGTGTTCAAAGGCATGTCACAGTGGTCAGCAGGTGCCTCCAAGTTCAGCGAGGTGCTGCAAGCTGTGCCTGCCCCGGTGCTGTAGGAAGGCACAAGGGATGCACAGTACAGCCAGCACGCTCAGCTGTTGGCAAGATGCCGGAGGCAAGGCCTGCAAGTAGAAGGAAGGTGACTCCTGGTCTTACTCAGAGCCTTGCAGAGGACAAGGCGAAGGAGCCGCCAGGCTGTGGCCATTCTCCGGAAGGCAGAGTTGGGAAGGCACAACGCCCGCTGTCGCCTGGTTGCACGCAATGGAAGTGAGGCGTGGAGCGGTGAGCGAGTGGGCTGTCTGCTGCGGCGGGAAACATCTCCCCTCGCAGGTGCAGACACGTGCTTTTGCTGTCTCCAAGACTGGCTGGTCAGGAGGCGTTTGGTAAATGAAGAGCCGGGGCTGTGGTGAGAGACCCCTGGGGCATCAGTGGGCTGAAAGTTGCAAGAGCATTGGGGATGCATCTCGTGCGGGACACCTCCATGGTGTGCTTGCTGCAGGCAGCAAGGCAGAGGAGCCCAGCGTGGAGTCTTGGCAGAAGCCAAGAGCACCGTGTAACGTGCTTACGTAGCTTTTGCGATCGGCTAAGAATATGTGGTGGGTCTGGCGCAGTTTTCTGGCTGTCGAGTACCGCAGGTGGCTGTGCCCTTCTACAGCAGCAACGGGGCAGATGCCAGGCAAAGAGCTCGGAGCTCCGTGTGATACCCAACGCCTGCACTTTGTGCAACAGCCAGCTCCGTCTGTCAGGGAGCTGGGATTTTGTGGACTGTCTGACCGTCCCAAGAGGCTGGGCGTCCCGGGGCCCTGCTGCTCAGCTGGGCTCAGCTGCACGGCTGCATCCCCGCAGCCCAAACTGGAGGGCGATGCGTGCATAGGTGGCTGTATGGATGGGTTTGGGCTGTGTAGGGCGAGGGAGAAGCCCTACAGGTCATGCTTGTCCTGCAGGCAGTGCGAGGGCCATGCCAAGCTCTCGCAGGTGAACCCAGTGTTTGATGTCTCTATTCTGCAGCCTGGAGCCAAGAAGCCTTTCTGCTCAGGGAAGCTGAAGGCCAAAGAGCACATGGCAGAAGCCGTCAAGACAGCAAGCCCGTAGGAGAGGCACCACGTGGGCCTTTGGTAGGCAATGGTCTGCGGTAGGAAGGGGTTGTTGCGCTGTGGATTCTGTAACGTTGTACATGGTACGAGGTGTGGGTGCGTTTGGAGGAGCCCCCGTTGGTATCCCGTAGCTGCTGGGCATGCTGGTGTGACTCAACGGTGTGTAGGACCTTATTCTCCCACAGTATGCGTCCCATACTGCGTGATGGGGTTTATGGCAAAACAAAAAGTTGTGTGGATACAGCCCAGTGTATATGTGTGTGTGTGTATAGGTATATAAAAATATGTGTGGATACAGCCATATAGTATACGTGTGAAGTCAATTGTGTGAGGTCTGTCCTGTCCCTGCTGATCCCAAGGAATCGCACCTGCATCCCTGGGAGAGCCCACCGGTGGCTGGGGACCACGGCAGAGAGGGGTACGGGCATGGGAAGCCTGCACAGCCTGAATTGTCCCTTGCCCTTGCAACTCCCGCATCCTCCAGTCCCCGTGGTGTCACGGGGGAGTCGGAGCATAAGGCACAATGCAGTATGGAAACATAGCACCCCAGGAACGCCGGAGCGCCGTGTCGACCGGAGCCACGGCGAGCTGCCATGTAGTAACGGGAAGGGAAGAAGAGGAACCATGTCAGCCGCGCTGGTACGTTACAGCAGCAGCGTGAGAACGAGCCCAGAGAGACGAGAGCAAAGTCCCGGTGTGTTGGGATGGGGCAATGCCACGGGCTGGCCTGCCCGCCCGCTGGTGACATCAAATGCAGTCCTGCTGCTGCTGCTTCTGTGAGCAAGGGTGAGAGCAGACCCTGGTTTCTGGGGAGCCGTGGCATTTTGGGGAGGGAGTCTCTGTGGGGAGCGGGCAGTTCCAGCCTGTCACCCCTGCAGCTGCTCTGCCTTCACATCGCTCAGAGCAGTCCGTGCCAAGTCCTCTGCAGATCTCTTCAGCCGAGGATAATTTGGATGCGAGCAAAACCTCGGGGGCGTTAGTTGTTTGGTTTTTTAATAGGCAAAAAAGGTCTAAAAGCAGCACAGAGGGGCCGCAGCTTGCTGACGCAGAAACCCCATCGTCCGCAGGCGTGCTGTCAGGCAGAGCCTCCCCGGGGCTGCCGGGCACCCAGGGGCACACGATGGCTGATGCCTAATTTCTGGTGCAGACTGTGCGGCGAGTGGCCGTACCGCAGTGCTCCGGTTCTCAACGTGGCCTGTTTTTCCCCCTAGAAGTGCCATGGGCTTCCACCCACGTGCTGGCCTGGGCTTATGTTGCGGCAAGGCATGGCCTTGTGTGCCAGCGTAAGGTGAAGGTTGTGCTGTGAGCCTGTCTGTCCGTCTGTCCTGCGGGCATCATCTGCGGGTTCACCTGGCGGTTTGGGGCTGGGCCATGTGATGTTCGTCCCCTCGACCCCACCGTCGCCAAGCCCCCCGATAGCTAATGGCACGGAGCTGGAAGGAGCGCAGGTGTCCGTAGGTGCACCTGCGGCTGCAGAAGCGGCTGCTATTCCCTTGATCCTAAGGAATCGCACCTGCATCCCTGGGAGAGCCCACCGGTGGCTGGGGACCACGGCAGAGAGGGGTACGGGCTGGTGCTGGGCCCCCCCCGCTGGGGGGGGGAGCGATGGGGGCCAGCAGCTGAGCCCTCCCCGCTCCGTGCCCGGCAGCCACCGCCCGGGCCGGGGGGGCGCAGG
>WEKW01022562.1:321739-372854 GCA_013389905.1 Sula dactylatra
GTGGGGGTCCTTTAGATTTGGCTTTTTTTTTTGTGTGTGTTGTTTTTTATGAAGTAGATGCTTGTTGTCAGAGCTGGAGACACCAACTGTCAGGCAGGCCCAGGCCCAGACAGTCGGAGGCCCACAGAGACCACAACGCTGTCAGCACCGAAAGGCACCCCAGCTTTTCACCTCACGGTGTTTTCCAAAATTGGGCACGATGTTGCTAGTGTCTTATTGTCTAAGAAACCTGAAACTGTAACCAGGTCATTGTATAAAGCTTTTTAGAGCAAAATCAGGTTTCTATAAAAACCGGAAGGTTTAGAGGTTGCTGGAACCTTCTGATACCACTGAGCTGTGTTACTGTGTAAGGGCGCCGTGCTGCGGAATGGCATCTCGGAGACCTGCTGTAAAAGGAACGCTGCGTAGGAAGTGACGAACGATCAGTGGCAAACCAGTAACGCGGGGCAAAACTGGGAGGTAGCTTGTGAAACTTCCCTTACGCCCGGTTTGAAAAGAAAACATAATGCCAAGAGTGGTAGGGTTTGCCCTGTGCGTGCGCAACTGCTCTTCCCATTAGCGGTAAAACCTGGAGTTTGACCTTCACAAAGAGTATCTCGTGGTCATACAGTAACCTTAGGTTTCCCCTTCTGCCTCTGAAACCCTACCTAAACAAGGCATGGTGATTGATTTCACCCTGAGACGCTTTTGTAATGGCAACCCTGTAGGAGTTTAGCGACAAGTTTTGTAGGTATAAGGGCAAACCAACCTAAAGAGGGGTTTTAGTAGACTAAACTAAGGAAACCCCTAATCTCCGTTTTACAATTGGGAATCCAAACCTTGCAGTAATCCTCAAGCGTGACTTAGTGTCCCTTAGACTCATTAGCGACAGTCCCAATTTTTCAGTCTCTTGACTGGAGTCACACTTGCTGTAGGTTCATTAAGGTTTTTACCACTACCTTTGCCTGCCCTGCCATAAGCCTCGAGAGGTCTAACTATGGAGAAGGCAAAGGCTTATGGCAGGGCAGACAGTTTTGCCCTTTACCTGTAAACCTGTGGGCTTAGCTTAAAGAGGCGAGGCTGTAAAAATTCTAAAGAGCAAGGTCTGTGCAGGCCAGTGAAAGAACCTTGTTTGATTGAAGCGTTAAATGTGTCTTAAGGAAGACAAAGCTATCTTTTGTCTCTCCATCAGGTAAAAGGTAAGTTGTTTCAGTGAGTAAAAAACACATAACATTTTTAAAACAGGCTTCTGTCAGATGTTTAAAACCTGACCCAAAAAAATGAAATACAACCCAATCATAATGTGACAAGCAGTGTATTTTCATTAATGCATGTAGTCTGACAACCTGTAATGACAAACTGGATATAAAAATTGAAGGTGGAGTCCAAACAGTTCCCCAGAAAGCCAGTTCAAGTGACACCCAAACCAAAAGGTTTCAGTTTGAGTCAGTTATTTCAAGCATTGGGTGTTAGTGCAAAAGCCTACGGTGAGTACTACTAAGTTTAAGCTTATAGCAAACACAATTACAGTTGTTACAAACAGTGTATGAAAACCTTTTTTTTTGCCTAGAGGTTTTGAGATCTAGATTTGGAACTTTAATTTTTTTTTTTTTAACTTTATTCAAACATCCAACCTGAAAGCTTACCAAATCTACTTTAATCAAACTTTTCCAAGAAAAAAATAACATTTTAAAGATAGAGGTTATAAAGTAAAGTTTAAAATAATTAAAGTAGAATTAAGTTTCTAACTTTAGGTAAAACCTAGCAGATTACAAAGTCTACAGAATAACCACTATAGGTTTGTAGGTGGGAAACTAGTTTAGGTGCAACCCAAAAATCTTCAAGTCGCATTTAGATGTTAGGTAAAAGGTTTAGGTTTAAACCTTCTACTGGAAAGTCAACTGGTGGAACTTGACACCCAAAGCCTTTTTTAAACTGTTGTTTCTGAGTAGTTTTGGATAGGAAGTTTAATTCGTCAAGACATTTGCATCTAGTTCTTGTTAAGCTAGTCTTTTAATGTGGTTCTAACTGAGGGTGAAAGGTCACCCCCAAGAAAGCTTTGTCCTGGTTTGTAATCTAAAACAGCCAAAACCCTACAGACTTATGGGAAAAGCCAAAGCAAAGGTCTACCAAGGTAATGGATTTTTTCAAAGCTAGACCTAAACGGGAAAAATAGGTGACTACAAACTGCTTCATCTAGAACTGGTGGAACCTTTTCCAGGCATTTCATGTAGGAATGCTGGAACGCTGTTTGTTTCCAACTAGGTGTTGGTGGTAACATTCCCTGGTGTTACCTGTGTTATGTTGCTTACCTGATTATTTTTTTTTGAGATGTTGTAAAAAGGGCTACTGTCCTTTGTACAACAGTGAAATCTAGTGTAGAAAACTATTTCTATGAAACCTCAGGAAGGTAAGAAGTTTTCAGAAGTCTGAACACCTAAAACTTTTACTGAAAGTTTATGGAAAGGCTTTTACTGAAAAGGTTTTTCTTTCAGAAAGTGTAACTCTTTTTAGCCTTCGGTGTTAGATTATACGCTGTAACTGAGGTTTTAAACCTGTTGATTTATAACAAGATGGGTAAGGTTTAAAAACCCTAAAAAACACCCAAACAACCCTAACCCTTCAATTTTTAGTTATATAAGTGGGGTGGGGTTTTTTTTTTTAAACTTGGCTAGTATGTATTTTTTCAGCCATACAAATCCTGCAAAGGGTTATCTTTTAAGGTAAAGGATTTGTAAGGTTTTAAAAGGGTTATTTTGTACCTTTTCAAAAAGGAAACTGTAATTGGGTGAAAGTAGTTGCATAGAACCTACAGTCAAGATCATAAAGATTTTTTTTTAAATTAAAACCTGGTTTTAATTACAAGCCCAAAAAGCTATAAAAGGTGAAAGGTTAAGTGACTAAATCCAAAAAAACACTCCTAAAAGGTTTTTATTTTTGACAAAAACTTAAAAAAACCCCCTCTAAATACAGTTTTGAAACATTTTAACGTAGCACTTAAAAGACTATTTTTTAAAAACTTTCAGAGTTTATTTTTAAAAAAAAACTATTTGACCTCAACAGAAATCTGCAGTTACTAACTCAACAGTTGGGTTTTGTTTAGAGAACCTCTCGAGGTTTTCAGAGTAGTTTTAGGGTTTTATTTGGAAGTAGATTTTTGGAGTTATAATACTACAAAGGTTTTTAGAACTCTTATGGACAGAGTTTTACTCAAATCTTTTAGAGCTTCAACTCTGCCTTTAAGAGTTTAGAGACAGTTATAAAAAAAGCCTCTAACTCATACAAACTCTAAAAAAGTAAGTTTAAAGAGTTTTCACATAGTGTTCTTATAAAAAACAAGATTTTTTTAGGTAAAGAGCCATTATAAGCCTTTTGCCCTGTACACTTGAATGCTTTTGTAGGGTGCAAAAGTCTTAAACAAAAACCTAATGCTCTTTGAAAAGGTTTAAAATGGGTTTCTTTGGTTTTGAGTTTCAAGCTAGATGGTTGGTAGATTCCATGTAACTCTAAAAACTTTTTATAAAATACAGCTTGAAGAGTCAAAAGAGGTAATAGGTTTTTTGGGTTGGTTTGGTGGTTTTTTTTTTTGGTTGGTTTGGTTTTTTTTACCAAACTATCTCTCAGAAATCTTCTTTAAGCACTCTACTGTAAGGTTTTAAAAACCTTTCTTTTTTAGAGCTGGGAGTGGTTTAAAACCATTGGAGTTTAGAGCATTTTTACCTCTAAATATTACTTCTTAAAACTCCTGTTTTAAACGCTCCAAACTGGCTAAGCCCAAGAGCCTCCAAAAATTGTTTAGGCTCCTGAAAAATCTCAGAGAGTTTAGAGTTTTGTTTGAATTTTGCACTCAACTGTTACGGGTGAAGTTTTAACTCTCTCTAAAGAATATTCAAAAACTCTTAACATCTCCTCTCTATGGAGTTTTAATCTCTCCTGTTTCAAAACTCCTGTTATAGACCTCAGAAGCGCTATGAGTATAGATTTCTTTGTTCTTTAGGTTTTATCTCTAAATGCTATCGAGTTTTCTAAAAACCTCCTTATAATCAGGTGTCACAAAGACCTTTGCCTGGGTCACTACCCAGGCAGTCCATACAAGAGGCTCTATGACCTCTGTGCAGTTCTTGTCAGGCCAAGCTGCCCTCAGACTCACCCCACCTTCCAAAGGGCTCTGCAACCTCTTTCGTACCCAGATCCTAAAGAGGAGCCCTGAAGGAGCTGAGACACCGCAACACGGAGTCAGTCAGTCCTACACCATAGTCACCTAGAATGAACTTCCTTCTGTGAAACCAAAAATTACTTGATCCAGACTTCAACTGACCGTGGGAGCCTTGGAGGTTTGTTTGCTGCTTTACATCAAAAACTTTAAAGTGTAATCAAGGACTCATACTACTTTTTAACATTATATAAAGTTCCACCTTTTTTTTCTTACTTCTTTAACACCTTTTGTATAACTTTTATAACAAACATTTAAAATTGTTATATCATGTAGATATCTAAAGTAGTAAAGTTTTTGAGTTTACATTTTTTTTAAGAGTGTAGAATTTAAAGGACTCGGTTACGTTGTTTAACATTTACCTTGTGAAGGTTTTTAGAGGAAACCTCCAACAGTATAAAACACTCAATGGTTTTTGATGTAGTACTCTTGAAGGTAAGATTGTTGTAATACGCTTTGTAAAAAGAAGATGTTTCAGCAACAACCAACTAGGTTCTAAAGAAAACAACAATAACTTCCTAAAAACATCCTTAAAGACAGATCTTTTACATAAAACTTTTGTGGTTTTTTTTGGGTCCTTTTAATACACAACTGCCTTTAAAGTTTATTGAAGTTCTTAAGGTCAGGATGGTTTTCAGAACTTCTTTTTAAAGTTCTTTACTATACTAATTTATTATTATTATTTAGTAACAATAAATTAGTAAACTAGTTCTTGAACTTAACCTAACAATGTAAAAGACCTTTATCTGAGTCTTTCTTACTAATTTTATAATACATACTTAAAAGGTCAGCTTTGTAAATATTTAATTTCAGACAGTTTACAGACCTTTAATAAAGCAAGGTAAAGGTTTATCTATTTTAATAACTTAAAACTAAAGAAGAAGAAGAAGTAGTTATTGAAGAACCTCAAAGTTTTAGTAATTGAAAGTTCAGGACCTTTTACATTACATTAATAGTTTAAGAACTTTCAATAAGAAGTCCAACAAGTAAACTTTTGTATTTAGATATCTAACTTAAAGACATTTTAGTTACTAACTTTGTGCATTACATTTAAGTTCCTAAAGTGTAATACAAAGACAAGTTACTATTAGTATTAAGTTACTAAAATAAACAAGTTCTTCAAATTAATACTATCAGTAACTTATTAACTACTTTTTACCTAAGACATGTAATTTTAAGAACTTTTTGTTCTTAATAAATTTCTTAATGCACAAGTTTCATGTCTTATCTAAGAACATACTAAGTTCTTTTTTTGTCTATAGACATGTCAAAGTAACTTCACCTTTGTTTTTTTGTCTTACTAAAATGTGTCTTTAAGTTCTTAGACAAAAAAATTATTTACATAGTTATTAGAGAAGTTCCTAAAATGTCTACCTCGTCTTAAAAAACTTCAACTATGTAAATCTATTCATAGTAACTTGTATTACAGTTCTTTATAGAATCTTACTTTAGACAGTAATACAACTGTTGACCTTTTGGAGGGTTTTTTTCATCTTTATTATTGTCTAATAAAATAATGTCTGGTTTTTAGTTTTAGGTTTTTTATTATGTCTTAAAACTTACTTATGTCTAGACAAAAAGGTTTTGAAGTTTTTGAGGCAAACCTTGAATTTTTTTTGACAGAAGTGCTTTTGACAGAAGTTTTGTCAAGAACTGTAAACAAAGTTTATTACATTCAACAGGTTTTTTATTAAAACTTTTAGGCAAATAAAAGACCTAAGACATTCTAACCTATTTTTAGTAATAGGCAAGACAAGACAAAGCTGGTTTTTAAAGTTTGGTTTTCTGGGGTTTTTTTATGTCTAACCTCAGATCTTAAAGGAACAGTTTTTAAGATTTTTTTCTAGACATTAACAAAGTTCTTTTGTTTCAAAAGTACTGTTTAGGTTTATGTTCATAATTACCAAGTCTAAGATACAGTCAAGTAAATAGTCTAGTATAAACATTTTCTATTCAACTCAAAGTTTAGGTTTCACTATAATAAGAATTTATTAAAAGGATATTAAGTCTTTTGAATGTTCAATTAAACAAAAGACATTTTGGAAAGTATATTAAGACATTTGAGGACACTAGCGTTTGAAGTTCTAATAACTGTTTCTTTTATTTTAAAAACATAGAAGTTCTTTTCAAAAAAGAACTTCTAGGAACTTTACTTAGGTTGCCATAAGAACTCCTTCTGGTTTTGCCATAAGAACTCCTTAGAACTCTAGAGTTCAGGTTCAGTAAGAGTTCGTATGACAAAAAAGTTCTTAAGTGTTAAAAAATAGACTCTGTCAAAACCTTTTTTTTTTAATGTTAGGAATGTTAAGGACTTTGCACACAGAAATTACCTTCCTAATAATAAAGTCCATTAATGCCTTGTTGAAGTTCTAAGATATTAATTACTTCAAGAAGACTTTACTTAGTATTAGTTCTTAATAAGTACAGTACTTAAAAGAACTTTTGAAAAACTTAATAAGCCCTTTGAAACTCAAAGATCAGAAATTTAATATATGCTCCTAAAAACAACCTTATTACTTTAAAAGTACTTTTTTGTTAAAAAAGGGACTTAATAAGTAAAGTTTAATTACCTCTATGTTAACTTTTATTACTTTTTTATTATTATTAAGGTATTAACAGTTAATAAAAATTACTTTTAACATTTTCTTTAGTTACCTAATATAGGTCAACTAACACTGTTACCTAATGACATTAAAGATTTTAATATTAGTTCTATTTAATAAAGGTAAATAGTCATTTAGTGTCAAAGACACTTACGAAAAAAAAAAAACTTCCTAATTTAAACTGTGTCCTTTAAGTTACTGTTAAGAAGTGTATTTAAGTAATAAAGAAGTAGTGGTTTAGATAATAACACTTATTCTTTACAGTAAACTAGTTCCTAATAAGTTCTTTACCTATGACATTGTAATTACAGTCTTACTCAATAAGAGCTTTAAAAAACTTTATGTGAAAGTAATGTTACTAAGAATTTCTTAGGAAGTGTAATTAAATTCTTATTACTATTGAGTATATNAATGTCTTTCTAATTGAAGTACTTGAAAATGTAATTATTTACTTTTTTAACAAGACATGATCAAAACTTACAGTTTAAATTAGTAAAAACTTGACTAGTAATGATAAAGGACTAATTGAACTTAACTGTCTCTTCTTCTTAAGTAATAAGTTGTTTAGAGCTAGAGTTGTATAGAGAATAAATTTACATTTTCAACATTAAGAACCTAAAGAAATAAAAAGAAATTAGAGTTTAAACTTATTTAATGTCTTACTCAATGCCTTAGACAGGTTATAATAATAATTAGAGTCCTAGGTTCTTTAAACTCAGTTCTTAAAGAACTTTTCATTTCTTTACTAGCAATAAACTCAAGTCAATGTCTTTGAAGTTGTTAACCTAAACTCCCTTTTTCAGTAAGACACTGACCTAAGTGAAACTTTGTTAACCCAAACTCTTTGAAGACAATTACTAAAATAAGTAAAGACATTTACTATGATTCCTTACATTTTCAAGGACCTAGAACTTCCTTTAAGACTCTATTATTGAACTTCTCAAAGTAAGTGTACAAGACTTCTTAATTAAGAAGTTGTTTATTTCCTAACTGAGCTCTTAATTAACCAAGACTTCTAACTGAAAAAGTTCTTTAAGCCAAACTCTATTAACTTTAATAAATGAGTTCTTTACCTTTGAACTCAAAAAACTTTTCACTTAGTTTTCATTTGTTCTGAGACTAAGACTGTAGTCTCAGATTTGAGTTCTTTATTATGTTCTAATGAGAGTGTAACAAAAGAACTATATTACTAGTAATAAACCAAGTTCATCCTTTAACCTCATAAACAGTTAAAGAAATTATAACCCGTTTGTTTATTTGACATTTGTTTCAGTGCTCTAAAAAGGACTTAATAGTTTTAATTTCTTAAATAGTTTTTTATTTTTACTTCTTTAATAATTACTAGTAATAATCAAACTAAGATATTAGAGAAACAGGTTACAATAATAAACAAATTTCAAATAAACAGATGAGATGTCTTCAATTTTAAGGATGAACTTCAAAAAGAACTCAGAGCTCTTGATCTTATAAAACAATGTAAAATAAGTTCTTTACAGGAGCTTATGTTTACAGTTCTTATGTAGCCTTAAACATAAGACTGAGACAGTTTAAACTTGTTCACTTTAAAACTAAAGAAAATAATGTCTATAAAGAAGTCTGCACCTTCTTCATGTGAAGGTTTTAGTTAGATTAAAAATATCTTACAATTTTTTAGGATTAAAAGACCTTATTAAATTAAACAGGTAAGATCTCTTTAGGTTTACAACCTTACCTCCTCCTCTTTTTTTTTTAAATGAACAGTTTTTACCCTAACAATGCACCTCTACAATCTTTTCTTGTCTCTACAAAAGTAAGTCCTTGCTCTTCACAACAGCCTAACCGCCTCGCCAAGCCCTCTCAACACCTATTCTAAACTACCTTAGTTATAAACTACCTTAGCGATAGATACACTCCTAATAAAAGTACCATCATCACATACACCTGCCTTTTGCATCACCTCCATTCCCAGACAACCCCCTCTTCTACCCCTGTAGATTTAACAGACCTTGCCTACATGGCTTTCGTATCTGCTATGAAAACCACTAAAACTACCCAGTTGCACACTTTGAGTTCAGGTTTTTAGATAAAATGCGCAGCTCAGCACTTGGTAATGTGTAAAGTAAATCACAACAGCAGTATCTTTTTCCCTGTAGGATAGTAAAAAAAGCTCTTACCTCTGATCACCTTCACCTTGTACAACGCAAGGGGGTTTTTTTCCATTCCACCTTCGCCTGGCCTTGCCCAAGCCACGCCCAGCACCAAACACCATGTGCCCTAGAGCCAAAAATACAAAAACTGCTCAAAAGAAAACTTTACAAAACCTGCTCTGGGCCCCCTGCCCTGACACAGCCACCCAAGCCCCAGCCCTCAGCATCCCACACCCCTCCTGACACGAGGCAGCTCCCACCCACCACCATCCTCCTCCTCCTCCTCATCCCACCTGGGGTCAGCACCCCCACACTGTAAAGCCCTTGGAGAAAGCAGAACGACCCCCCAACACCCCCCCCAGGAGAGGAGTCGCCACTCATCACCGCTTCAGGTCCACCGGGGCACCCTAGGGCGATGGCGGGGTCCCCGGGCAGCCCCTCTTCTCCTCAGGCATCATGCGTGGCCCCAACAGCAGGACGCCTCCTGCCATGCCAGGGCACAACTCCAGGTCCCACCTTGACCGCTTCCTTCTGGCACAGCGCCCACTCCCCTGCAGCCTTGACACCTGGAGCTGGAGGGTGCCTGACTCCATCCCTTCCATCCTTCCAGCATCTCACCTGGGTCTCAGCCGGAGGCAGCCCGGGACAGCATGCACAGTCACAACAAGCACCCATCTTCACTCCCAAGATGACCCGTGCCTGCCGACCCTCCCAGAGCCAGCCTCAGACACAGCATCACCAGCAAACCTCCAACCCCCACGGAGCCTCTCCTCTGCCCTAGGGCCACCAAGCATCAGGCGTGTGGGTTGCCTGCAAGAAGAGGGGTACAGGGGCACTCTGCTCCCCCAAAAAGAGCCCAGGGTCCCCCAGGGAACTCTGCCCCACAGGCCAGGAGTGCACCACAGTCAGCATCCCGAAGCCCCAGCGCACAGTGAGCCAAGCCAACCCACGGGTGGGAAAAGGGCTCAGCCCTGTGGCACGTTGCCCAACATCAGCAAAGCCTCTGTGGCTGGAACAGAGCAGGCGGCAGAAAAAACAGGGCCAGTGTCCAGGACACCCTCAACCCAGGGAGTGCAAGTGCCCACAGTGTGTGTGTGTGTGTGTGGTGGGGTTAAAGCTGGGGAAAGGAAAGGGGAAATGGGGAAAAAGGATAAAAAAGGGGGGGCAGGGAAAAGAGCATGAAATAGGGAAACAGAGAAAATGGGAAAGCTGAGGGGCAAAAAGGAGGAAGACCAGGAAGACAAAGGCTGGGCAGAGGGAGAGGAAGACAAGGCCGAGGAATACAGAAATGGAAGACGGGAAAAGGAAAGGGATGGGGAACAAAAACCACCAGTAGTAGGAAAGGGGCAAGAGGGAAAAGGGAAAGAACCAAGGTGGGGGAAAGAGGCAGGGAAGGCAAGAATTAAATGACCAGGGGCAGGAGGAGAATGGAAAGGGGTAGGGGGAACAAAAAGAGGTAACAGGCAGAGGGGAAAGAGAAAGATGGGGAAGAGAAAAAAGACAAAGCAGAAAGACACCAGGAGGAAGACGGGGGACAGGCAGGAAGAGGACACTTAAGAGGAAAAAAAAAATATTTGAAAAAAAGAAGGGCAAGAAGGCAGCCAAATATGGGGAGACAGCAGGAGAAAGGGCTGAAGGAGGAGGAAGCCAGTGGAGAACAGGCAAGAGGAAGAACAGTGGAACAGTGCGGGGCAAAAGGAAGAGGTAGACACTTGGAGGGGAGGAAATAATGCCCAGGACAGGGGGGCAAAGGGCCACCCACTGTGGGGCCACCGAGCTCTCGTTCCCCCACCTGGGCACATTCAGGGCTACTGTGGCCACAGCCAAACCTGGTCCTGCCCCGCATAGGCCACTGCACCCCATCTACAGAGGCACCCCCACCTCAGCTAGTGGGCACAAGCCCCCAGCCACCAGCACCTGCTGTGCCCGGGAGAGCCCCACTCAACCACAACACAAAAAAACAAAACCAAACTAAAACAATGGCTGCAGCACCAAACCATAAACACAACAAACTAAACCAACAGCCTCAGAGAAACCAAAACACCCCAAAAGCCCAGGGACATGCCCACGCTCGCCCCTGCCCTACACACACACACACACACACACACACACACACACACAGGCCCCAGGCTGGCCCAGACACAGTGGGCAATGAAGGTGGCCAAGAGTGCACAAGGGACCATGGACCCACTCCTGGGACAAGAGCTTGGAGTCACCGCAGGAAACGGGGGCAACCCACACCCTAACACTTACCAGACACCCCACAGCACCCCAACACTGGTGGGGCAGAGGACATGGGCAAGCACAACCCTGGAGCTCCACGTCCGGGGCTTTCCTGGGGCATAGCCTACACTGCAAGGTGAGGAGGACCAGGGTGAGCAGCGGGGCCCATGAAGTGACCCCAAAAGAGCATTCCTCATCCCTCCCCGAGTCCCCTCTGCCCTCCGGCCCCAACATGCACCCCAGTACCTCTGCTGCCAGAGCAGTCCCGCTCTGCCAGCGAACACCTGATGTTGCCTCCACCAAGGACGTCCTGGGAAGGGACCAGCCAGCATGTTCCAGGCCATGGAAAGAATGTAAAGGACAAGACTGTGAGCCATTTCTGCCTAAAAGCACCCACCAACCCCCCACACCCCAGTCCCACTGCTCCCATGATGGGAGAACTGGGAAAAAAACAAGGGAGAAAAATGCAGGGTCACCTTTCCCAAGGGAGAATGGGTTCAGGAGAGATGGGATCAGCCCCAGGATTACCTGTGCACCCAGGTGCTCTGTGCACAATGACTCAGGACAGGACAGGGAGCACCAGCACCCCCTAGCCTGGGGACACAGCAAAGGGGACCACAGTAGCACCAAGCTCTCTCAACCCCCCTAGGCATGGCTAAGCCATCGCAGCCACATTCCAGCTTTCCTGGATCCCCCACACTCCACCCCAGCCCCACAGCTGTGGAATCACAGTGCCCAGCCTGGGGCCAGCTCCGGCACAGGGACAGCATCCCTGGCCCTGGGGTGTCCCCAGCTCACTCCAGCAGAAGCGACTGCACCTTCCCAGGCACTCACCCCCAGCCCCACACGGGCACAGGGCCACCGCCCTGGGGCACCCGCTGCCCCAGGAAAGCCAAAACCAAAGGGAAACAAACCAAAATGAACTGCTGCAGCTCCAAACCATAAACACGACAAGCTAAAGTAACAAGTGAAGGCAAAGCAAAAGCCTCCCAAAAATTCACACTTGCAACCCCCCACAGCCTCACAACCTAGAGCCATGCACACCTCCAAGCTTTCCCAGGTATGGCAGGTGCCACCAGCCGATGCCATGGCCAGGAACCCGCACCCTGCCACGCTGAGGACGGCACCCACAGTGGGCCCCCACAGCGCCCCCCGTGCTGAGCCCCCTGGGAAAGGCAGCGCTGGTCCCGTGCAAGCCCTCCTGCTGGGGGGCAGAGAGCTCAGTGCCACGGACAGGGGGGACAGGGATGAAATCCACATCAAATCCCACTCTCACCTGTAGTAGACACGGCTGCATGACCTTGGGATCACTCCTCTGCTGGCTGAGCACCAGCTCTAGGGACAAGAAGAGGATGGAGACCGATAGTACTTAGGATCTGCTGCTTCCACATTCCTCTGTTCGTCTTTGCTGCGTTTCCACTGTGTCATCTTAAAAATCAGTTTCCATATACCTTGCTTTTTTTCCTTCTAAATAAAACCCACAATTCACATCTCTTCCCAGTTTTCTCCTCCTTCCATCACAGGATCTCACAGCAGGGCAGGTCTCCAACAGGACGCTGCAATCGAGTGGTACCGAGAAACAGAGCTTCGCTTAGCCCAGCAACACAGGTGACAGGCAGCAGTGGCTCCCAGCCAAGTCATCCAGCTTCACCACAATGGATGCACAGCTCCAGCTCCGGCAGCTGCCAGCCCCAAGTGCAGAGCAGATCCTGTGCAGCTCCTGCCCTTTTAGCCCCCAGCACCACCCTAACTGGCTCAATCTGAGCCCCCTTTCTGATTCCCCCCACCCGGGGCTGGGCAGTTCCCTCCCTGCTCTCCTCCCCAGAGACGACCTGCTCCCCGCTGACTGCTCCTCAGCTCCAGCTATCCCTTCGCCCCCCATCCCAAGGTCCTGTGTCATGGAGGCCATATATCCCAGATGCCAACACTGGCTGGGGAAGGTCCTCCTCATCCCCTGTTGCCAATTTCTAGGGCAAAGCACAACCTGCCTCAAGGCTGCACGGCGTTAGGGTCTCCTAGTGATGTCCCCCCAGCTGTTTTGCTCTGCCAAGCCCCTGCCCCTCACAGCAGCTCCGGAGGGTCCTTTGGCAAAGCAGGGAGTGCAATTTGGGGACATCCCCCACAGTGACAGCCACAGCAGCACAGAACAGGCTCCACCTCCCTGCAGGGCAGCATGCTTCGTGCAGCTCACCTTTTAGAGCCAATGGGGCAACTAGAAGGATTCTGTGCTCATCAAGTAACTGAGGGGCTTTTCTTTCCAACACAGATGTTTCAGGTCCACATGGGGAACAGCCAGGCATGCACCCCTGTGGGACACGGTTCCCTGAGCCGTAGGGACTGGAAGCAACTGAAGGAGAGAGGTAACACCCTCTGGGGGAACGAGTTCCCCCCCAACCCTCTCTCTCACGCTACTTTTAATTACTTCTTTCAAGTTTTCAGCTCCTTTTGCCATTGCTCAAGCCTCAGCACCCTTCAAAAAATAAACCCAAACCCCAGCTGAAAATCGCTCTGCCGGTGGCACTGAACTGCCTCAAAGCACCTGAAATGCTCCCCAAAAAAAGCATGGAAATACCCAGCAGTATTTCGGAGACCCACAGGTTCCCTGCAAATCCCCAAGCATTCCTTGCCCCTGCAGCAGCGCAGAGGCAAAGGGGCACAGCACGATCTGCCTTTGCAGTGCTGAAACCCTTGCACACTTTCCCGAGAGCTTAAAGTGCCCCGTACGATGAAGACAGGCCGGGCCAGGCAGCCGCACGTGCGGTTCTCTACCCTGTCCCAGCTCTGCGCAGTCAGCATTTCTGACACAAAACCATCACCACAGCTGCCCCCAGCAGCTCATCAGGGCAAGTGCTTTCACTCAGCTCTGATATTCGAAGGAATCCTTGTTGGTTTTCTGCTGTAACTCCTGTTGAGCATCCTATCAACTCCTCGAAAGGATGCGAGCTGCCTTCTCCATACGCTGGCACAGCTGCATTGGAAATGCTACCAGTAACAGCAGGAGGCTAAAAAAATTACTCAAGCGAGATTTTCCCATTTCAGAGAAGCCTTGGGGAGATGCCGAAACAACATTCGCGAGACAGAACAGACGAGGGAATACGCCGCAAAAGATTTTTTTCCTTTTTCATTGAGTTTTATCAAAAACAAGAAATATCGATTGCAAAAATCATTCCATTCCACTTAAGCACCAGACCTCGATTACATCAATCGGTTTTCCATACAGCAAAGGACATGAACATCGCAATCACCGAAAAATGATCCTTGGAGGCCAAGCGCGGCCGCGTCGTGGCAAGCTAGAGATGCTGTGCTCTGCAAGCACGGAGGCTCCGGGCCAGCACGTGCCCCAGTAAAGGGGCTTCCTTCACCCAGCCCTGCTCCATCTCTAACATTTTCCATCAGTGCAGCGCCAGTTGCCATCTTCTTTCTATTTCACAGCGAGGACAGCATTCACAGATTACGTTTCTCGAGACAAACGGACAAAAGCCACCAGGAGCATCAACGCCGAGTCACGGTGGAAGCATCCAGCTACGGGGAGGTAACTCTCACACTTGGCGGGGACCTCAGAGCCCGCACGTCATTCACACGCAAAGAAGAATTTTTTACGGAGAAAGTTGAAGCAGCCCGGGATCTGCTTGTACCTCCCCTTGGCAGAGACGGCGTTCGCCACCTGCGAACAGAAGGAGAGCAGTTGAGGAGTGGGACACTTTTCCAACTCGTGCGTCGGGGCGTGACCTCTCGTGGGAAACATGGTGGCAAGGACAGAGAATGGGGCCGTGGGACAGGAGAGCACATAGGTCTCCTAAAATAAGACTTTTTCACCAGCAAAAACAAAGGGGACTCGGGGGAACATGACCTTTCAAGAAACCCCGGCCGCACCAGCAGCCACTGCCTCCGGCAGGCGCTTCTCAGTGTGAGCCACAACCCTCTCTTTCCCTTCGGGTATTTACTTAAAAACAAATTCCCTTTCCAGCCATCTTCTGCCAGACATGCCTGTCATTTCCCCAAGGTCATTTTTCTTGCGCTTGAATGCCAACTGGTGCTTCTTCCTTGAAATCAATAGCTACCGTGCCCCTGCACACCAAAGAAGCACTGTGACATCAGGAAAATCACAAAAAAAAAAAAAAGAGTAGGTCCTCTCTCCCCCGCCACCTCCACAAAAGACTTTTCTCCTACTCACAGAAAACAGTAAAAATGTCTGGAAGTACCTATGCTTGTCCCATGCTTTGGCAATCTTCTCTAGTCAACAGGGTGCGCAAAGGAAACTGTTTATTAGCCACACTGGTTCCACATTCCCAGCACGTTGCACTTCTCGCTTGCTGGGACGTGTGAACACAAACACTCCCTGAGGGCGAGATGCTCCTCAAGACTTACCACAGTGTCACAGCAGCTCCAGAAGACGCAAAACCCAGAGAGAGTGAGCGCCCGTGGAGATCTCCAGGCACGAGAGACCCAGCAGGTCTCCCTCAAGAGCACGATCTGTCCGGACGCATGGTGGCACACTTATGGCAGTGCCCTGTGTCCCGCCAGCTCAGACTTTTGAGGACAGGACAAGCTATGCTTTGGTCTAAGGCAATTTTTTAGCAGCTTCCTCAGCAAAGATTAAAGCCTGTATTTTCAGAACTATTTCTCATTAGCAAAACCTCAAAGCAATTTTTGGCAGATTAAGGCCAGACACTTTCTTCCTAATTAGACCTCTCCACAGTACCTCCAATTAACCAATCCGTAAACTGAAAGCTCAGTATCGTCATTCCTTCATCGTGACTACAAAAAGCAGGAAAAAAAAGATATTTACCCGCAGCAACATGTTCAGCAGGTCTTCTGAATGGGCGTATTGCTGCAGCACGCTGTCCAGTGTCTCCACATACCACGAGCCGCTCGACGCCTCCCTCCAGGAGACAAAACCTTCAGAGAAAGAATGAGAACATTACCGCTAAAGCCAGTCTTCTGTTCTCATCTCATCGAGTTACTGCTGGTCCCTGGATGCCATCTCCAAGGGAGCTGGTTGCCCCTAACTGCCCCTGACTTTGGCCATGAAGCTCCAACTCTTTTTGCTGTACCCAGGGAAGGATTTGTACGGGCTATCTCACCTGGAAACGTCGAGTAGGAGACCAAGATGTCGCTAGGCGTGGGCAAACTGGCCACAGCGTCCGGCTCATCCACGTTACCTGCCGGAGCCTGAAAAGGAGTCGCATCTGACTCCAAAGAACCTTCAGGAGCTTCGTCGCCGGGTGAGTCGCAATCCACTACAAAGCCTTGATCTCTTTGTTCTGCAAAAAGTGGCAAGAAGACAATCCCTGAAATTCATCTTACCCAAGCATTCAACAATTGTACATCCTCCGTTAACAAAAGATGGGGGGAAAAAAGAAAAAAATAAAGGCCCTCCAACAAAACACAGCTTTTCAGCTCTTCAGCTGCACTGGTCGAGTCAGAGCCATCGGCTGATTCACACATATGCCCTCAGTCCACGCTTCCCCATCAGCCTTGCAGGTGAAGACCTGAAGCATCCAGTCAGCATGTGCTGCCAGGCCCTGTGCTGCGGTTAGTCCCCTCCTTCCGTCCCGCATCTCCCTACCACGCAGTCAAACCGTTCCAGCGCACACAAATCGGTACCACCCTCCTCCGAGAGGCTTGTGTCCGAGCCCTTAGACTCAACCTGCGCTAGCAGTAAGAACACATGGCCGAGAGTAAGAGAAGACAGCTGGAGAACCAGGCAACGGACAAAAAAAGCAATGAGAAGCCAAAGCCTAACCCCATCCTGATTCGCTTTGGGAGCTAAAACAAAGATTCACCTCCACCACAGGCCTGGATGAAGAAGAGTTTGGGTTTTCCTCTTAAACTCGGACAATTGGACCCATTGAAATAGTTCACAATCTTTTCTATTGGAATGGGTTTTCCATCCGTTCCGTAAATGCCTCCAGGAAACTGAATATGGCTCGTCTGCAAGAGGAAAATCCAGTAGCTAGTAACGTGGAAGGTGAGGCCGGTTCTGAAGGAGCCCGTTTCTGATCGGGTGCTTTGTAGCCTGAAATTCCCCAAACAATCGCGCACACCACGCCAGGGTGAAGGGACACCCAGGAGTCATTTGAAGCACACTAAAACCCAGCAATCTGACTCTTATCATCCAACTCCTATCCCGCCTCCTCCAGCGACACAGCTCTTCATCCTCTGGGACAACGGGCACACAATATACACCGTTTTCCTAACAATTGCTCTCCTCTCCTCGTCCTTTGAGGCCTCTGACTTGCAATAAATTGGCTTTACTAATCACATCTCCCCAGTCAGAGCTGGAGAAACAGGAAGGACTGAATGACCACAGTATGAGGGTTAGCGCTACCTCCCTTTGCTCTCTGCCCGTCATTCAGTTCTGAATTACACACCCCAGCTTCCGAAATGGAGACCACTTGTCCGCGGATGATGCTGGATCAGGCTAAGCTGGAGAAAGCTCCCCTTTCCTTTCACCCAGGTACGAGAACGTAACACTTTGCAACGTCCTGTGACGGCAGAACAGCAGTAGGATCAGTTTGGACAGACCATTTCCCTCCCACCCTGCGTAAGACCGCAGTGCAGGGAATTAACCCTTTCTCATGCGGGCAACCTAGCTAACGAGCAAAGGGAGAGGCGCGACGAACCCACCTGACAACCATGGGAAAGGATCACCACGATGCAGCAGTCCAAGGCGCTGTGGTCCCGCTGTGCCAGCTGCTGCAGCACCGAAACCATATCCTACACAGAAAACACCACGGTAAGAGTTTTTCAAACCGTACCTCAGCCACATATTACTGCCAGGCCCTGCTCTTATCAGTAAATCATGGCTGCGCTGCTCAGAAGGATGCAGTCCATCTCTCTGCCTCAGGATAACACGCACCCCATGTACAGGTGGCAAAACCCATCAGCAGACAGCATTTCTGCGGTTCTGCCCTTATTTAACATTGGCTGCTTTAATTGCAGAGATTTCTCTCCCCACTGCATTCTTTACGACACAGCAACGCGAACTAGGACACGCTTCCATGGGATTTATCCACTGAAATGCACTGCTGCTGATTAGGGGCTGGTGGGTGAGCAGAGAACCTCAGTTTACTTCCAGCGGCCGCTCGGGATGATTGAGCTCCCACCGCTGCTTCAAGTAACAGCTGAGGCCTGTACCAACAGGCAGATCACAGCCCCGGCTGCACACAACACAGAGGCTGTCAGAGCTATCGCAGAAAAATACAGCCTCACCGATTTCTCTGCAAATCACAAGCAGGAATCAAAGTTCAGAAGGGTGAAAGTGTGCAAGGTCCTTTCTCCTTCCGCTATGGCAGCATGACAATAAAATAAGAGGGTGTCAGCGGTTGATTGTGCCTTTGTGCAGTGCAGGCTGGGGCTTCCGGAATGCCACTGACACGGGGGTAGGTCCCATAACGTGCTCCCGCTGCTTCCAGGGCCTCACCTCTCATGCCTCACCTTAGCTAGACATGGTCAGCCTCACCTGAGCTTTGAGATCCTGCCAAGTCAGGACGTTGAAGTGCAAGGCCTTGAAGCGCTTCTCCAGCTTCTTGCAGTCCACGTTGGAGCCCTTTCGAGTTGACAGATCTGACTCTCTACTGAAGTTCACGTTGTTGAGGATCAGGCAGTACCCGCACGGGTCTGCTTTCAGCTGGTAAACCTGGCAGACACACATTGCAATTAAACACCCTCTTATTCGGCGCGCTTGCTGGCTAATCCAGCAGGACGCAACACCAACGAGAATGGAAGTCCTTAAAGTAGCTCATTTCACAGCTTTTTCATTTCTCCAGGCCTAGGGATGCCAGAGCATCCGTTCTCCTCATGCACGTTGTTATCAGCAGCCAGGGAACACAAAACAACCTGCCAAATCGGGGACTACCTTTGCGGAAAACCGGCTGCTTCTTTACCTGCAGCATCTCCAATGGCAAGTTGAAGTTTCTGGGAGTTTTTTTAGGCATCGTCGTCAAACCTCACCATGAGAGCCCACACAAGGAGCCAAGAGAACGGGCAGATAAATCTCCCAGAGACGCAGCTTTACCATTGATGACAGCACTGCAGGGATTTTATAAGGGCTACCCAAATACCTGCATCAATACAGCTACGAGCCTCACACATACATGGCCAAACTATTCACGCCACGTCGGACACCCGCAGGCTGTCGGAAGGCAACTCCAGGCGCACATGCTGCCGCATTCGCAATACTTGCTTCCCTCTGTATCTCCCAGTGCACCAAAGTGTGCTGTGTGTGTTCCTTATTGTCCTCCTGGCTTCTGTTTCTCAATGCTATGGTTACAAAATCTAAACACCACCTCATAGGCAACGCACAAGTTGGTGCCTTAGGAAATTACCAGTTACCTTGCTGGAAACTGTTTAAGCACAGCCTTTAGCTCTGTGATATGTTATTTGTGCTATAGCTACGGTAATCCTAAGAGGAACTGGCTAACGATGGAGTTCCTCTGAGCTTATCAGCCCCGTTAGACCAGCGTCAGCCTCGGAGCGATCTCTCTGATAACAAGAAGCAAAACCCGGCTGTCCCAGAGCTATTACCCAGTAGCCACCCACAAGCCTTTACTTAATAGGGAACGCTTTTGGCCTAACCAAATACTAACCAGATCGCGGTTCCTCTTGTCAACAGCCGAACCTACAACATACAACAGAGACACGGTAATTAGCTCTCTGCACTCCATGATGACATGTAACACCCGTTCCTCCCAGAACTAACGTCAGGCCTGCCCTGTCACCCACGGTGCATCAGCGACACATGCGAATTTCCACTTCCCACCCCACCACATGCTGGAAACGAGCATTTGGCACCCCATCTCTCCAGAGCAGCCTGTGACATGGCTTACCCCGGGCTGGCGCAGGAGGCGTTCGAGGTCTTTCACCCTCAGCTTGCATTGGGATGGACAAACGTTTAGGAAAATTCACATCTGTAATGACACAGGACAGCCAGGTCTCGCCTGCTCCCCTTTTCGATTTCATGCTACAAATGACCAACCTGGGGTCCCCAGAAGGACCTGAACCAACAGCCGCCTGTCGCAGCAACCCTGCTACGAGGCTGCAATACAACATCACGTCCGTTTTCCCCCTTTTTGTGGTTTGACAGGCTAACATTTCTCCTTACAACCACACGAGCTGGATCTACATGCAGATCCAGCAGAGCACAAGATGGCAACGACATGGCAAACTCACTTTTCACCAAGTGACCATGGAGACTGCATGCAAAAGTACAGAGAATGAAGCTCCTAACACCACAGGCACGCAGCTGGAGCTTAAAAGCGTCCGCTGCTGGAAAGCATGATGTTCTCCTGACAGCTCTGCGTAGTCACCTCTACAAGACATGCTCCAGGATAATAAAAACCAGGACTTTGCAGACTGTGACTTACACCAAGAGGGATCCCAGCTGCCACCCACCATGCTGCTGTTTGCCCAGAAAACAATCATGCCCTCAACGCTTACTTTCATTTTGCTTATCTCTACGCAAGTCCAGCTCAACAGGCCTCAGGTCTACTGGCTGCACCGGAGCAGGCAACCTTTCACACTCCTCAATCAGCATGTCCGCGAGGTCGCCCTGGCCGGTGTCCCGCAGGATCGAGAGGAAAATAGGAAAAGCCTGTTTCCCTCGAGTCTCCAGGTCAATGACCAGCTGCCGGGCTTGCTCTCCTCGGCTGCCAGCGCTCTGCAGAGGAGGAAAACCCAGGACAAGGCGTGTTCACTCCAAGCCAAGGTGCTCTGCCCAGCCAGCCCTTCTGACTGGCACACAGGGAGGGGAAACATGGGGATCGGCATCGAGCACCTCTACACAGGGTGAACAAGACCGAGACGCAGCGGATGCAGTCACAGAGACCCCCAGCAGCCTGCCAAACCCCAATCCTGACCGCCCTCCAACCACCAAGTCTTGCTGCCTCCGCTGAGACAGGCGGTTGCAGCCCCTCGTAGGGCTTGGAGGGAGGGGGGAGCATCCCCAGCCTGTCCCCAGGGGACAAACAGGCATTCCCCAGCCTGTCACCAGTGCATGGGACAAGGTAGGGCACCCTAAGGCCTGTCACCAGTAACAGAAAGGGGAAATGGGGGCCCCTTAAGCCTGTCACTAGGTTGGGATGGGGACCCAGGGAGAAACCCCCGTGCCTGGCTCCAGCTGGGGCAGGGGACAAGAAGGGACAAGGAGATTGGGGGTTCCTACACCTCTTACCCGCAGGGCTTGGGGTGGGAAGGGACAAGGGCCACCCTCCAGGCCTGTCACCAGGGTGAAGGGACACAGGGCCCTCCCTTGGGCCCATCCCCAGGGCTGAGGGGACTCAGGGCCCTCCCTCAGGCCTGTCCCCAGGCCTGAGCAGACACAGGAACCACCCGGGCCCATTGCCGGGGCTGAAGGGGGACATGGAGGCCACCCCCCAGGCCGATCCCTGGGGTGGGGGGACACAAGGGCTCCCTAGGGCCTGAGAGGACAGGGGGCCACCCCCCTGGCCTGTCACTGGGGCTGAAGGGACACAGGGCCCTCCCTTGGGCCCATCCCCAAGGCTGAGGGGACATGGGGGCCGCCCCCTGTGTCTGTCCCCGCGCCTGCGGGTACACGGGGCCCTCCCTCAGGCCTGTCACTGGGGCTGAAGGGACACAGCAGCCTCCCTTGGGCCTGTCACCAGGGCTGAGGGGAACACAGGGGCCAACCCCCCGTGGTTGTCCCAAGGCCTGAGGGTTCACAGGGCCCTCCCTTGGGCCTGTCACTGGCATGAGGGGACACAGGGGCCTCCCTTGGGCCTCAGAGGACAGGGGGGCACCCCCAGGCCTGTCACTGGGGTGAGGGGACACAGGGTCCTCCCTTGGGCCTCAGAGGACAGGGGGGCACCCCCCAGGACTGTCACCAGGGCTGAGGGGAACACAGGGGCCAACCCCCCGTGGTTGTCCCAAGGCCTGAGGGTTCACAGGGCCCTCCCTTGGGCCTGTCACTGGCATGAGGGGACACAGGGGCCTCCCTTGGGCCTCAGAGGACAGGGGGGCACCCCCAGGCCTGTCACTGGGGTGAGGGGACACAGGGTCCTCCCTTGGGCCTCAGAGGACAGGGGGGCACCCCCCAGGACTGTCACCAGGGCTGAGGGGAACACAGGGGCCAACCCCCCGTGGTTGTCCCAAGGCCTGAGGGTTCACAGGGCCCTCCCTTGGGCCTGTCACTGGCATGAGGGGACACAGGGGCCTCCCTTGGGCCTCAGAGGACAGGGGGGCACCCCCAGGCCTGTCACTGGGGTGAGGGGACACAGGGTCCTCCCTTGGGCCTCAGAGGACAGGGGGGCACCCCCCAGGACTGTCACCAGGGCTGAGGGGAACACAGGGGCCAACCCCCCGTGGTTGTCCCAAGGCCTGAGGGTTCACAGGGCCCTCCCTTGGGCCTGTCACNTGGGGCGGGCCGGCCTGGCCTGGGCCGCCGCCCTGCTGCTGGCGGCCCTGGGAGCGCAGGCCGCGGCGGGGGATTTCGACCCGTACCGAGTGCTGGGGGTGGGCCGGAGCTCCAGCCAGGCCGACATCAAGAAGGCCTACAAACGGCTCGCCCGGGAATGGTACGTGCCTGCCCCAAGCCCCGGGCTCTGACAACCACCACCGCCCCCCGTCCCGAGGGAATGGCAGGAAGGTGTGTCGGGGAGGGTTAGGTTGGATATTAGGAGAAGGTTCTTCCCCCAGAGGGTGGTGGAGCACTGGAACAGGCTCCCCAGGGAGGCAGTCACGGCGCCAAGGCTGGCGATATTCAAGAAGCACTTGGACAAGGCCCTCAGAGACACGGTGTGAATTTGGGGTTGTCCTGTGCAGGGACAGGAGCTGGACTTGATGGGCCTTGTGGGTCCCTTCCAACTCAGGGCATTCTAGGACCCTAGCACCAGGGTGGGACGGACACATAGGGGACACGGAGTCATTTCATGTCCCCTTGGATGACAGAACTAGGCTGCTGCACCCTGAGGAGTAGGCGATGTGGCTGGGTGGTGGCATCACCTCTCTTACCTGCCTGCCCACCCCAGACAAGGCTCAGCAGATGGTCAGAGACGAGCGCAGGGTCTTCCTCCCTGACTCAGAGTCATCCAGAAACCAAGCAGACACCTCCCTGCTAGCAATCCCTGCTGTGAAACCCGCCCCAAGTCTGGCTGCGGAGGAGGGAAAGCTCCCCCTGACTCAACTGGGAACCTCTGATATGCCAGCATCCAGGTGTCAGTTCGATGCATCAGTGTCCAAGGGCAACTCAGCCCCCGTGCCCAAGGGAAATGCGTTGGATCCACAAACATCCTGCCCCTCACTTCAGTGGTGCAGGCTGAGGAGCGGGCTCGAGGCGTTGCCTCGGAAAATAGTCTCACCTGGAGCTTTTAGAGCCTGCGTAGTTTTGCCTGAGACATCCCGGAGGGCTGTGACGGGAGGTGTTTTACAGGCAGAACCCAATAGATATGTAGGGCAGCAGCTGAGGGATACATAACTGTGGCAGGAAGGAAAGATACCACGTCCTGGGCTCGGGCCACTGGCAACGGATGGGATGAAGGGACGGGTCTGCAGGCAGACAGTATGCATGCTGGTGCTGCATTTTGGGATCAGGTTTGGGTACGGAGAGCACATGCCAGGTATAAAATCTGATCTCAGCCTCAGGGGATGCTGCCACACGCCCCAACCATCTGCATCCCATTCGCCTCTGAACAGCTCGCTGTGCCCCCCCAGGGAACTGCTGACCCCCTTTTCCTCCGGCTCTGCCCCATAGGCACCCTGACAAAAACAAGGACCCGGGAGCAGAAGACAAATTCATCCAGATTAGCAAGGCCTACGAGGTAACATGCTCTTCTTGCTAAACTTGCGCGGCCATTAAAAGTTAAGTGACCTTATTTTTCCAAACGCAGCTTTGTGCTTTTTGTGCATATATCTACACAGGAAAGGTACTCGACCCTGTGGAGGTGGACACTACCAACAGAAAAGGTTTCCTCTGCTTTCTCGACAGAGAGCCACTGGGCAACACCAGCCTGGCCTCTGTGGCAAAAATTTTGCTATGGGTCCACCATTTTCACTAAAAAGCCTCAAACGAGGGAGGAGTGGGTATTTGCTGAGCCCCACGCAGCTGGGTGGCCATCTTGTCTGTGTCACACGTACCTATAAGCATTTTGGGGGTGATGTAAGCAATGTTAATCACCGCAGGGCTTTAGTCACTTCCAATTATTCTTTGCATAAGTAGTTATTTGCACGTCACTCCTGCACAGCTCTCCAAATCAGCTGCCCCAGTTTGCAGCGGCTGAGCTGATACTTCTGCGGCAAGTGAGCTGAGCCCGTGGAAATAAAGCAAATCCTCACCTCCCAGCCAAAAAAGGCTGTTTCTGTGTGGGGCTTCTGACTGCTGGCTAAAACTTTTGGTACTTACCGATGCGCCCAGAAAACCCTCAGTGTTCAAGCAGACGCCAGCAAAAGCCACTCTGGAAAACAGCGTCAGCACTCAGATGGTGTGACATTCAGGCTCAGGGAGCGATTGGTGTCAGAAATGGGTACGGCAGTGGTGATTTACAGGTTCCTTTTCTTTGGGCTTTGGCTTTTTTTTACCCTTATTTACCACAGGGAGCCTGGAGGCAGTGCGATAGTTCCCTTTTCAGTATATTTATCCTTCTGACATGCAGCAAAGGCTGCACGTTCCCTTGTAGCCCGACCTTATGCAGCTGCAGTTGTTTACTACGAGATTCTTGTCAGGGTGGTTCCCTCTCACGGTTTCAGGTGACTGTTCTTCTATCATCTACTCTCCAGATTCTCTCCAATGAGGAAAAGAGGGCAAACTTCGATCGCTACGGAGATGCCGGTGAAAGCCAGGGCTACTCTCAGCACCAGCATCGCCAGTTCCACCACTTCCACGAAGGTTTCTATTTTGACGAGTCCTTCTTCCATTTCCCCTTTAATTCGGAGAGGCGCGACACCTCCGACGAGAAGTATTTGCTCCATTTTTCCCACTACATCAATGAAATTGTGCCAGATAGTTTCAAGAAACCTTACCTCATTAAAATAACCTCGGACTGGTGTTTCAGCTGCATCCACATTGAGCCCGTGTGGAAAGAAGTTGCTCAGGAATTGGAGGCGCTGGGTAAGGATGAGGCTGTTTAGGCCGGGTGCGCATCCCTCGCCCAGCAAGGCTGTGGCGATTGCCTTCAGCTTTGGAGGAACAAGTTGAACCTGTAGATTTCCTCAGGGATTTATCCTAATGCTTTCCCAAATGTTACTAATGTCATAATCAATGAGGGAATGAGGAAAAAGCCAGTCCCATAGATCACAAGGGCAAGATGCCTTTTCTCCTGCCCATTCAGCTAGTGGCTTAGTCCAACACCAATGATAACATCACCGCAAGTTTAGGCCACTGGTGTAAGTGCTGTGTCACGTTTCATCCTGCACTCAGATGGCTTTGGTCAGCAAACGTCCCTGCAGAATATGTCCTTGCCTCTAGGGCCGCTACCGTACGGTGAAGTTTTGAGACTTAGTGAACACGTTTGGATGCCAGGGAGGTATTTCATCCTTGCCCCTCCAGCCCCAGCTTCCTTGTTTTCCCTGCAGATGTCTGCAGCTGCTTCCAGAAAAACACAAACTCAATGGACAGCAGGAGACAAAGGCATTGTAGTTCCCGCTTCCTAAGATTTTTCTCCTTGACATTTTACTGTAAAAAGTGAAATGAAATATGAGTGGACAGAACAAAAGAGGACAGTGTGTTCTCTTTGTCCCCCCCTAGATAAATCTAGGGGTTTTAAATACAGTTTTCAGGGGATTGGAAGAGGAGGAAGTATAGAGTTAGGAGGGACTATCACATGAGTAACTCCCGAGCAGGGTGCTGGGCAAAGGAACAGGTCTTCAACCTCAATCTTCTACTATGTGTATTTTGGGTCATCAGTGATGTCTCGTGTGAGCCCGCTTCTCCTTTGTCAGGAGCAGGAATTGGAGTCGTTCATGCTGGATACGAAAGGCGCCTCGCCCATCACCTGGGTGCGCACAGCACACCGTCCCTGCTCGGGCTCATTAACGGGAAAATCACCTTCTTCCACAACGCCGTCATTCGAGAAAACCTACGGCAATTCGTGGAGAACCTTCTGCCAGGGAATCTCGTAGAAAAGGTACGCTCAAGTAAGAGTGTCATGTGCCGCTTCTCACGTCTGTCTGGATATTCATCTCTCCTTAGCTGTTTTGGCAGCTAATCTGTTCAATTGGGCCCCCGAGCTGATCTGCCTCATGAACACGAGAAGATCTGACTGAGGCCGGTGAAGCGAGGCAGTTTGAGAGCTGTAATTACAGCTACAAACCCCAGAGCTGTCGGAAGCGATCATGCAACGCGGCTCCGTAACGCTTCTCGCAAAGGGCTAATCCCGCTACGACACGGTTACGCCAGCAATTTTGTGTGCCTGCCACTCTCCCGGTTGTTGTACCCTGTGGCTGCCAGAGCTGTATGAAAGCTACCCCTAGGTTAGGAATCGGTGATCGTGCCCTACCTGCCTGCTGGATTTCACTTCCCTTCTCCTTTCTCGGGGTTTTATCCGGCAAATTAAGGACCACTCGCTAACTGGTAGGCTGAGACCGCACAGAGACCCGTGGTTTGTTTCATCCGGTTCTGATTCAGACCTTTGAAACTGGAGCCAGCAGTGTGAACCCTTTCAAAGTTAGAGATAAAAACCTCCCAGTAGATAGAAAATTCCTGCATTTAGGCCTTGCTCGGATATTTTTGGCAGGGTCGTCAAGCACCGACCTTCCCTTTCAGTGCCATGTGGCCGGGTCAGCCCCCACAGCGCTCTCATCTGCCTGTCCCCTGCCTGCAGCCTCGGTCACCTCGCCTCATTTTCCCTTGGGGTCTTCAGCAAGGGCTGCCCTTCCCAACGCACTCTTGACCTGCTGTCCTCTGGGTACTGGAGTTTGCGCCCCAAAAACAGAGTCTGCTGTCCCTTTCCACAGCTATGGTAGCCATTTCACCTCCCACAGCCAGGCGTTCCTCAAAAACAGAGCTAGCAGTCAGCTCTCGTCTCCCTGCAAGCCCCTGACCAAGCTGCGATCTCCCTTTTATCTCCTTCCTCTAGGTCAAAGAGGTACCGCAGCAGCTTTTTCCAGACTCGGTTCTCATTCGGACACCTGATCGTACAAGCATTGCATGTGTCTAACGGCTCTGAGCTTAAACTAATGTGCTGATTCTATTTAAAGATTACAGATAAAAACTACATCCGCTTTCTCTCCAATTGGAAGAAAGAAAACAAGCCCCACGTCCTTCTATTTGATCATATGCCAGTTGTGCCGCTATTATACAAGGTAATGGGATTTCTGTCGCTGCATTGTTGACTTGCTAATAAATCCAGCTGTTCCAAAAGAAGACGCGATGTTGCTGTAAGCAGAGGCGGATTGACACCTCTAAATACTATTGACTGGGTCTAGGGGAGAGCAGACAGTTTCTCTGTCCCGCCACGGCTGTACCCCTAGTGAACGCCAAGGTGCAGGTGGGTTTCAGAGGTAGTGGCAACAGAGGCATGCACTAACCTTTATGGGTAACAAGGGGATTTTGTGGCACATCTAATTTGGGTTACTGGAAAGCCTGTTGCCTAAGAAACCCCTGCTCCCGTGCAAAATATCAGGTTGTAAAATAAAGCTGCAGATCTGTTGAGGCTCCTGGTACAATGACTAAGAGAATGCAAACTGCAGTTCAGTGAGGGAGAGAAAGGGCTTTTACCTCTTGCAGCGCGTACCCAGTGACATTTAAACAGCAGGAGGTGTTCTCGAAGCAAAGTCACCAGAGGTGCTTAGGGGAGAAAATGCTGTTTGCTCTCTAATGTAAACATATGCTGGCGCTTTCTTCCCGTCCAGCTGACTGCCTTCGCCTACCGAGATTACTTGTCCTTTGGTTATGTGTACGTCGGACTACGAGGCACTGAAGAGTTGTCCAGTCAGTACAACATCAACGTCTACACTCCCACCATGATGATCTTCAAGGAGCACGTCGACAGGCCTGCTGATGTGGTGCAGGTATTGCTCAGAGCCCTCCCCAGGAGCTTACATGAAACGGACGCTAAGGTTTTGTGACTGAGCTTGCGATGAGGGGTTGGTCGGTGGCATGTTTCGGAGTAGGGAGCATTCCTCCTCAGCAGAAAGCTGGGCTTCAGCAGAGGCAGAGAGTGGCCGTGAGGAGGGAGGAAGCTCGGTAGGCCTCAGCTACAGCGTCTGACCTTTTGAGGAGGGTGGCTGTAGGTAGCTTCTCAGTCTCAGGGCCTCAGAATGACTCGGGTGGTTTCAGTGAGGCCCATGATGGCTGGCAGCCTTCCCCAGGCTTCAGGTGAGAACATTGCAATGGCTTTACTCTCCTCAGCCTGCTCGGTTCTGAGCTCTGCTTTCCTTGTCCTCGCCAGGCACGAGACATGAAGAAGCAGCTCATTGACGACTTCCTTTCCCAGAATAAGTTCCTCATGGTGGCCAGACTCACCAACCAGAGGCTGTTCCAGGAGCTGTGTCCCGTGAAGAAGTCTCACCGTCAGCGAAAGTAAGACTCTGCGGGTGACGTGTCCCCCCTTTTTGTTCCCCAAGGCTCTGGGACTGCTCCTAAAGCCACCTTGTGTTTGATTCTGAGGGAGAAGGGAAGCGACTGCATTGGAACCTGCTGGGTATCCACATTGTTTGATAGGTTTCTGGCACTTCAGGATTGTTCTGGCTAGAGAGAAGGGGGTGGTTGTTTCCTCTCATGTCCAGAATGGTTCTTAATCCTCCATCTCATTGTGTTGTCTAGGCACTGTGTGGTCTTACTTACCGGAGAAGGCGATAAGTTTGCTGAGGCTTACGAGGCATTTTTGACTTTCGCTGTGGCCAACACGAAAGACACGCTGAAGTTTGTGCACATCTATAATGATCGGCAGCCGGAATTTGCAGACGCCTTGCTGATGGATGATGAGAAGTATCGGGGAAAATCAGCCGTGAGGGTTTCCTTTTTCTTTCCCCCCCCTATTGCTTATTTTCATCTGTCGTTCTCCTTCAGATCACTTTATGTAGGATGCAATACTTTGATCCGACACCTAATTCTGGGCAGTGATTTGAAGCATAACATCTGCGTAGTAAGAAGTACCTTTCTTTCTGACATGTGCGATTTATTGGCTCGTCCAGGTGGTCATTTTGGAGAGACGCAATAACGCAGGGAAGGTCGCCTATAAAACCTTGGAAGAGGCCTGGCAAGGCAGCAAAGAGGACAACTTCATCCTCCTGGATCTCCTGGACCAGCTGAGGACAGACCCCGGCCTTCTCTCTTCAGAGACCGTACTGGCAGACTTGAATGACGAACTTGCTCCTGTAAGTGCACAGCCTTTCCAGCTGCTGAACAACTGTGTTACCTTTTTGGACAGTCCCGTTGCGGTCATTCATGGGCACTAATTATATTTTAAAATACCGAGGCAAGACTCTTAAGTTTTCTTGTGCATGGAAGGAAGCCCATGGCATGCTCCAAAGCTGTTTCAGCCCAGGGTTCTGTTTAAGGGGCGGGAGTCCAGCTGGGGTCCTGGATAGCAAATTTGTCGTTTGCTTTTTTCTTTTTAAACAGATGTTCCTTATCCGATGGCTCTACTCCGTGCTGGATTATATCTCGGACTGCTGGGACAGCTTGTTTCATAGTAACTGGTACGGATTGGGTGTTAACGAGTCTCAAAAGGGAGCAGGATTGCTCTTATCTTGTTCAGATATGAAGTAGAACCAGGTTCTTATTAACAGGAATTGGGAACATACCAAAACACAGAGGCGCCTGTATTCTCTGGAGGTTTAGATGAAGAGCGCTGACACCACAGCAGCATTAGCTTCTGCCTCGGGTACTGGGTACTTTGGCCTTGGGGCTGAGCGTGGACATTACACTCCTGAAAACACACATCCATTGTTGCTTTTCACCGCTTCCCTGTCACCTTATTTTAAAATGGATCAATTTTTATTCTCCTCCTTTTGGGTGGGAGTAGGACAGTGCTCAAAATCTTGATCGTCTTTAGGACCCCAGGAAATGAGCCAAGTTTCTGGGGAAACTGCTTGGTATTACTCAAGGTAGACGGGAACTGAAATTCAAGCAGACACCGCGCAACTCGCTGACCTGATTGCTGTTTGCAAATCTTCCCCTCAGGCGAGAAATGATGCCGCTGCTGTCCCTGCTCTTCTCTGCGCTCTTCATTCTCTTTGGCACCGTTATTGTTCAGGCTTTCAGGTGAGCGCACGCGAAAACATCCTAGGGGATCTTACAGTCCAGCCAGTAGCACCTTGGTCCAGTCTGGTGCCTGAAACACACACGAGATAATCTTCCTTTGCAGTGATTCGAGTGATACAAGGGACTCTCCTCCCTCTGAGAAAGAAGAAACTGCCGCAAAGACTGAGAAGAACGACGCGAGCTTCAGCAAAGAGAGTAACAGGTTCCCTCTCTACTTTATTCTCCAGAAATGTTTTCTGACAAAGCATTGCTTGGGGAGCGTTGCGCAGAGAGAGCGCGCAGAGAGCGTTAGGCGGGCAGCAGAGAAGTGCCAGGGTTGCGTGGGCACAGCGCAGTCATTGCATGGGGCAGCACGGGCACAGCGAGGCGAGGAGGAGCGGTGGTTAGCCAGGACCCAGGCCAGCAAGGACCGGGGTGCACAAACTTGATTATTAAGCAATTCCCACTGAGTTTTGCCCAGACAACAACCTCAGGGGAAAGGTAAAGGTCTGACTGACTTGTTGGGAAAGATCCAAGTCTGGCTGTTGCACCAATTAATTTGGCTTTCAGTAGAGGGCACGGTGTAAGGAGGCAGGGAACAAGTTCACGGTTTCTCCATCCTCAGTTGCTCCCAGCCCCTTGTTTCCCTTTCACTCAGTTACTGGTTTGTTGCAGCAGGATTCCCAAAAAGGGCTTTGTTGAGGTGACTGAGCTAACAGACATCAACTACAACAGCAACTTGGTACGCCTGAGGCCCGGTCACATGAACGTGGTCTTGATCCTGTCCAACTCGACCAAGACTGTCCTCCTCCAGAAGTTTGCCCTGGAAGTCTACACGTTCACAGGGTAGGCTGGGGCCCTCTCCTGGGTTTCTGTTACTATTTTAATGACTTGTGTAATGCTGCTCTGACGACAAGTTAGGAGCGGTGTTGGCTCGACTGCCAGGAAGGACTGCTTCTGGTGAGCAAAGCAGCCTCCGCGCTCGTTAGTGGCATCGAGCCGCCGAAAACCAAGCGGCCTTTCCCAGCCATACTCGGTGAAGATGGCCAGATAGGTCTGGCACTGCTGCCGCTTTGGCTGTGCCCACACTTCAACAAATGGAGAGCTTGAAAGTGCTGCACATTAGGTAATTGTCACCTGTGCTGGACTGGGTTAAAAAAGGAGCTGTGGCAACACAGCTCTGCACCTGCCCTTGTTTACAAACACTTACCTGTCTGGTAGGAATCCGGCCTGGCTCGGGAGACGTGCTAATCCTGCTTCTCCTCTGCTTTTCCCCCCAGGAGCAGCTCTCTTCATTTCTCCTTCCTCAGCCTGGACAAGCACCGAGAATGGCTGGAGTACCTGTTAGAGTTCGCACAGGATGTGGCCCCCATCCCGAACCAGTATGACAAGCATTTCCTTGAGCGCGACTACACGGGCTATGTTCTGGCTCTGAACGGCCACAAGAAATACTTCTGCCTCTTTAAGCCTCACAGGTCAGGGGATGATGGGGGAACCCTGGGATCGTGCGAGGATTACAATTCCTCGCTACACACAGAAGCCAGAGGGAAATCTTCCTGCAGCCCAGAATCTAGATCCATTAAAAACAAATTACACAAATTGTCCTTTTGGATGGAACGCCTCCTAGAGGGTTCCTTACAGAGGTTCTATATCCCCTCGTGGCCCGCGCTAGACTGAGGGATTTTAAAGAGATTCTAACGGACAAACTTTTTATGAAGACGGCAAGGGACAGCGCTTTCCAGGAATACACAAACAAGTGTGACGAATGGACCTTAGGTTTTAGACGAACTCTCCTAGGGCCAGCGACTAGAAACTGTCTCTCCACGTCCGGAGCCCAGGAGCACGGCCGAGTGCACCAAAATTCCCTCCACCAACTCCTTCATGCATTCGGATGCCGTATGACCGAAGAGCCAAGAAGTCCCTTTTTCTCTTCTCGTCCTGCCGCGTCTGCTTCCTGAGTCGCCCCCCCGCCCCGTTCCACCTCTCGTTTTACCTCGATTGAAGAAAAACCCATGACTTCTCTGCTGCGGTGACTCGGACCGGACGCGGCCAGTGACGCAGGTCGGGTCGTGGTTCTCTCTCTCCCCTTCCCCGTGTGCTCAGGCCACGGTGCATGGTGTAACACTGGCAAGAACCTGTAGACCTTTCCAGGCCCTGCCCTTCCAAAAGGCTTCCTCCCACCAGGCAGTTGTATTTATCGGCTTTCCCCCGTGGTAAGTGATCTAGAGTATGGTCGGGAGCATCTCCCTCGTAGCAAACCCGTAGCTGGGACTCGCCTGTGGTGTGGGCTCGTAGGCGATCTGCATGTTTCATGCTCCTCGTGTCATAGTTCCACATGCAGCTGCACCAGCTAAACCATAACCGGGGAGGGAAGGGGTTTTGCACGGCCGTAAATACTGTAAAGGTGTTGAGCCATTTAAATGTCACTTTGATTTTTCAGATGCCTTTCTGCTTCTGTCGATTTTAGACGATGTATCCTAGAGCCATAACTTTAACTGTGTCCTCAGATTGTAGGCGTGAGCTGCTATGAGCCAGTAGATGTGTAAAAGAAACTCTACCTAGCTGCTAGAGAGTCGGTCCGGGCTCCTTTCCAACACCCTTACATGTGTAGTACAAACCAACCTTTCTTTGTATCAAGGAACCTAATTCTTCGATGATTGTATTCTTGAAATATTGCCCCAGAAGTGCTGTACCATCAGACCGTCGCTTAGGCGTGAGACTCCTTTTGGTTTAGGTGTGGGTTTAAGATGCTTGGTTTCAGCCTCTTGCCCATTTCCTTCTTGCCACAAACCCTTGTTTCTCAACATGCAGGCTGCTGCCTTGGTTTTTTGTTTGCATTGGGGGGGTTTTTTGTTGTTTTTTTTTTTTTTTTTTTTTTTAACTCATAGGTCTGTGTGAAGTTAGAACGGTCGTAAGGCGCAGGGTTTGGTTTACGCTTTGCTCTAGCAGTGCTCCAACAGCTACTTTCAATGTGCTGGGACAGGCGGCTGTCGGTAAGGCGGAGGGAAGCAGAGCAGCAGACTCATGGTCACTTTCCTCTCCTCAAGCAGTAAAGCAAAGCAGCAGGGTTTCTTTTCATGGCTGGGACTGAAATCCTGCTGTGCTTGTGCTTCCTTTTCACCACTCTGGGGCAGGCACCGCCGCCCGGGCTGGTATTTGCTGCACCTCCTCCTGCTGCTCTGTGCAGGACCCAAGCCCCCCACGGTACCAAGTTAGGCTACAGCACTGCCGCAGCACGGGGCTCTGAGCGGGGCGGCCTGTGCTGCAGGGCTCTGAACCTGACGGCAGAGCGCTCGCTCGAGCACATGATGTTAATTAAAAGCTCACTCGGCCCTTCCTGCCTTAGCAACCACCTTAGGGGAGCCGCTGGTTAGTAGGAGTAACTGTGCCGCGCTCTGAGCTAGCTGCCGATCCCATACGAAATCCGGGAATGCTCAAGTCATTTTACTGCCTACATGACATAGTTGCTCACAGACCCTTGGCTTGCTGCATTCCTCCCTGCCCTGGGAGCAGACTGGTGTGCTTCCACCACCGCAGGTATCTCAGACACCATGTATCATGTACTTCCAAATAAAGGCTACAATGCTACCAACTGACCCTATGTGAGGTTACTTAATTTTAGCTCAGCGGACTCTGAGCTTGTGCTGCTGCATGAATGAGGCGCTACAGTAAAGGGAAGGAAGGAAGGCGAGGTCTTCTCTCTACGCCACAGAGCTCCGAGGTGCACACATACTGCTGAAATAGAGTGGGAGGGGGAATGAAACACTGGCCTGATGCTGCTAGAATTCATTTTCATCTGGCTAGAGTGATCGCCGTAGCACTCCTGTATTTTCCCTGCACCTTGCCATGCAGAACGTGGCTAGAATAAGGTTGTAGCCCAGTGGAAGGCTCTGCATGACTTTTTAAATATTTGCAAAAGCAAAAAAGAATGCTCTCTGGGTCTCTGCAGCTAGTCAGAAACCAGAAAACCCTTGACACATTCAAAAAAGTGCCTAGTTGTGCTACTGCAAGGGAATTCAGCCCTGCCCCAAGTAAGAAGGTAAGGCCTTATGGCCTTTGAAATACAGCTCACTGCTGGAATCCTGTCTTTAATTTTCTTTTTAGCACAGATAACCTCCCCTGTTAGACTGAGTTTCATTTAAGGAGTGCTTGCAGCAGTCCACCCTCGGCTGTGGCTGGACAGGAGCACGGCTCCTGTTGAGCTGTAAATCTTGCCCTTTGCTGCATTTAACCAGGTCAGACTAACTCGGCTCCTGTCGCTGTTTTTATGGAAAAACTTCTTTCAGGGGCTGAAGCAAATGCCAAACTGTTCTAAACTCCCATTTAGTTAGCTTTAGTGTCCACCATGGAGCACTGGGTGCGCGCTTTCTCATAGAAGAGCGTGGTCGAAGGCTGCTTACGCCCAAGGTCTATCCGACCTCTCCCAGCAGTCGCGAGCCATCACCCCCCGATAACTTTCTAACCTGCCACCTCCAGCAGCGCTTGACCTATATCGTAATGTACCATCAGCAAAAGGCACTTGCAATTCAGTTATGCACACGGTGGTTGGTAACCCAAAGATTGAAGAAATTCGGTCCTAATGCACTGTTCTAGTGAAATCCAAGCAATATCACACCGCTCAGATGCTGAAGCAAAGGGATACAGGCCCCCAGGTCTAAAGGTTGTACCAAAACTCCTTCCCGTACCGAGCGTGGTGGGCAGCAGCCATCCGCGGCTGCCTGCCTCCGCTCCGCCGTTCACCGAAAGCCTGCCAGGAACTAGTATGCTAACGCAGCCTGAGAAGTAGGACTGAAAACTAGGTACATATTTTGCACTTTTGATACTGGGAGGGGGGAATTAACTTATTTGGCAAACTTGTCTTTTTTATTTTTGGGGGTTTTTTTGTTGTTTGGGTTTTTTTTTTGTATTTGTGAACAGTCACCGATGTCATTTTGTTTTAAGACAATTACAGATTCGCAACCAAAATAAACTATTTTAATGTGTGATGAGGTGGCTCTGTGTTTCCATGTACAAACTGACCACACCTCTGCGTCAGCTCAGATATTCCAGGAGCAATTAAACCGCTCCCACCATTGGAGACACCTGGGTATCCCCAGCAGGAAATTATATCTGCCTGCTCTCAGAATGAGCCCCAGGCCACCTTTGGCTGCCCGCCATTCCATTTTCCTGCCTCTGTGCCTTAACGGAAGAAACCTTTTACCAGTGATAGTTTAGCTGTGAGCCCCTATGAGCCAGGTGAGGAAGTCCAGCTGTGAAAGCAGAGGCGAAGCGCCATTAAGCCTCATCTTTTCGTTCCCCAGGCCAACTCAAAAACTACTACAGACACCAGTAAATGGGCTGTTCAACCCCATTTGGTACCTACAGTTTATCAGCTTGAAATTACCTTTTCTAGTGGTAAATGCCATTTATTCCTTACTGCAAAGCCCACGTTCACTGCAATGGGACGAGGGGAGCGGGACATGGAAAGCCTCGGCAGAGGTTGGAGCTGCGTTGCCCCTGGGGCAGGCAGGAGCTGCCCTCACGTAGTCTTCACTCGGGGGAGAATGCACAGCATCTCAAACAGCAGGTTCGCCCCCAAGAGGGCTGTGTTACCTGGGAAAGGACAAAAAGGGGAGGGAAAAAACCAAGCTGTGAATGCCCGACTGCTTTCACCCATGGCAGTCAGCTACCTCTGCCAGACATAGGTCTTTCAACCATCTTTAGACTCACCAGAGACATCGTACATTGGTGCAACTTCTACAAGGTCACATCCCACTATGTTCAGTCCTTTGCAGCCACGAATAATCTCCAAAGCCTTGGAAAAAAAAACCAGCTTTGGGATCATGACACCCATCTGACCTAGCAGACTGGTCAGGGCTCTGCTTTCTCGTGCAACTAAGGAAACCCAGCCTATACAAACCACATCACATCAGTTCAACATTTCCTTTCCTTGTTACCACTATGAAATGCTCCCTGCTCTCCCTAACCCTTTGCTGCGCTGGCAGGACGACCTCCTTTACAGGGAGCAAAACCATCCCCTTCCCACCAAGGAACAAAGCCACGTCCCCCTTACCTGTCCAGGTGTGAGCCCAGCTATCTCTGGCGTCCCGGTGCCTGGGGCGTAGGCGGGGTCTAGTCCATCGATATCAAAACTGATGTACACCGGCTTGTCACCCATCTGCTTCCTCACCTCACCCATGAGCGGCACCAGGGACTTACCCCAGCACTCCTCAGCCGGGACCACCCGGAAACCCTGCAGGCACACAGACACACAGGTGTGCTCAGGGAAAGGCAGGCAAAGCAGAGCAGCCCCTGTCCCGCTCTGCTTTATCTGCCAGGATAAAGCCTCATCCCAGGGCCAAGCTTCAGATATGCACTTCGAAGCACCCTCTGCTCACCCTACTTTCCTATTCTCCGCTCAGCTAACAGCTCGGTGCGCCAGGAGCGCTTGTCCTGCGGGCCAAGCTGCTGGCATGGGACAAGACACAGAACAGATGTTTCTTTTCCTGCTGAAGCTAAGGGAATGTGACTGACACGGGAATATTAATGGCAGGGAAAAAAAGCAGCACTCGGCATGTGCCTGCGGCTGAGCTCACCTGGTCCCAGCAGTACTTGTAAGGATCAGGGTCATAGGAGGAGCCTCGGATGCCGATCTGGACCACGCGGCTGCAGTCCAGCAGCCCTTCCTCCACGCAGCGACGGAATGGGGTCCCATGGTAAATCTTCTCCCCCAGGGCTCTGTCTCCAGTGTCAGTGTGAGCATCCACGTGCACCAGTCCCATGGGACCGTGCCTAGTCGAGAGGTGGCCACATTAGTCCCCCTTCCCGTGCATGATGGCCCTGCCTACGCCACGGACAGCAAACCAGGAGCCTTCCCGAGGCTCCTGCCCAGGTCCTTATCCTACACCTGCAGGTTAGAAACTTACTTTTCTGCCACGGCCTGCAGGATGGGGTATGTTATGGTGTGATCTCCACCTGCAACAGGACAGGGAAGAGGGGGTAGCATGCTGCAAGAGGTGCTCAGCACTCATTACAGTTGTTCCCAGGCGATTCCCCCCTCCTTTGCATTTATCCTGCACTTATTTATACACCCCAGGGCTTCATTCCCGAAGGAAAACCTGAGGCTCCCAGGTGCAGGTCTCTTCCCTTCTCCTCTTCCCTCCTTGGGAGGACCAGAGATACATGACTGCTGGCAGGGGCAGCCCATGGAGCAGGACTCTTAAGCAGGCATATAAATAGGTGCTTGATTCACTTCAGAGGACGCTGTAACTGATAATCTGCCCCTCGCTATTCTACACACTGACTTCACTTAGTGATGCTCAAGCTGTGATGGCTGGAAACTTGAACACATGCCCAAATCACGCCTTGTACAAAGCAGCACACTGCCCCAGGCGCTCGCCCAAGCTTGAAGCTTTCCAGAAGGATACAAACCGCTCTCGCTTTGGGTCCTGCTCAATAGGACACAAAAAGCACATTGCTGATTGTATTTACAGTTGGGTTTCAGGCTGTGCTTGCTAGGGAGCACTGAAACAGCCTCTTGGCTGACCCGTCCCTTGCATTTTTGACACAACGCAAGAGGCGTTATTGATGGCAGTAATTTCAGCAGAGAGCTTATAAATCTATCCACAATAGAGCGCAACGCCCTGTGCAGGGGACAGATTCATCACTCACCTTCTACCGTGTTCAGACTGAATGAGGGCAGGAGGGGAGGGAGTTTGGATGATCAGGGACGCAGTGGCCGGGCAGGGAGATGCAGGGTCCTTACCCAAGGTGAGGGGCACGCAGCCGGAGGCCACTATCTTCTGGTAGGACTCTCGGATGAGGCGGCAGCTGTCGGGCAGGTTGTAGAGGTTCACGTTCACATCCCCAATGTCAGCTACCTGCAGGGAGTCGAAAGGCGCTGCCCCGGTGCTGCCGTTGTACCTCCTCACCATCACCGACTCGGCCCGGATCTGGCGCGGACCGAACCTGGGGAGAGAGCGTACGGCCAGGGAAAGCTGCTGGGCAGTTCCCGATGCCAGCACCATGCATCCAGCACTCCTCTCGCGTGAGGAGAGCCATGCCGGCCGGCTGGAGCAAAGCACCAGCTGCCCTGGCACCACGGCTAGCTCTTACCTGGCTCCGGGCCGGTTGGACGTGCCTGTGTCTAGAGGGACGCCGACAAAAGCTGCATCCAGTCCCTCCGCCGACACCTGGATTGGCAGTTTCATCATGGAGCAGACCCCCACGGGCCGGGCCACGACCTGGGCAGAGGGGGGCACGTTGAACTGCGAGCCCCAGCAGCAAGGGGCCCCATGCCCCGGGGCCAGGTGCTGGAGGAGCCCCGCAGTCACACTGGGTGAGGAGCTAGAGGCAGCCAGAAGAGCCAGGGGCCACAGGCTGCGGCGTGGGGCAGCCGCCGCAGCAGCCACCGACATTTTATGAGCGCAGAGCCTGGCTTCCCAGGGCAGCAGCTGGCTGCAGCCAGCCCAGAGCAGGCGCCCCATCCTGCCCCACGGGCTCCGACTCTCTGCCCCACACGGAGCGAAGGGCGCCGCGGAGGCTGTCCTGACTTGGCTGGAGTGCCGCATCTGGGCAGAGTGCCAGCCACCTCCGCCGTCCATCCCTCCGCCCTCCCTGGGGTTCAAAGTGCAGCCGGACACTCAGGACTGCTCAGGGAAGGGCAGACATTCAGCTCAGGTTCCCAGCAAACACTGGGAACAAACACAGCAGCAAGTGGCTTCAGCTCAAGCATCGGGATTAGCACGACAGGGCAGGAGGGATGCACTGGGAAACACTCCAGTCTTGCTCCCTTCGGGCAGAAAGTAAGGCAGCATTTGTTGCATTAACAGCACATACTTTTAAACTGCACTTTACAAAAGCACCCAGAATGCTGAAGAATCATAAAAATCTCATTAACGAAAGGCAGGCAGTGAAAGAAAACAAAAAAAAAGGTCTAACTTCAGCAGAACCGTAGAGACAGACAAAACACAAGCAAAGGAGAAGCAATAATAGCGATTTAGGAACCAGAGGCAGTGCTGTGGGAAAAGCATTTTAGGCAACTTTTGAGGACAGAGAGATGAAATGAGGTGATTTCCAGGGGAAGCAAGTTTCCAGTGTCTGGAGTTAACCAGCACAGATCAAACCCTGGCTGGCCTAATAATGACACACTTGAAATTCGATAGCTCTGGCTCCTAATTCTGCTTCCTACTCCTGTAGCGATTGGACCTGAGAGGCAAATCAAGGGGAAAAACACCCCAGAATATGTTCACAGCAGAAAGCCTGCTCTCCACACAGCTGGTTTGGATATGGAATATGTGTGTATTCCACACCCCAGTACTGCAGGGACATGGAAAGACTCAGCATGTCAACACGCGGAGCTGCGCCTTGCTGAGCTAACCAGCTCTGGCTGGCTCAGAGGAACAGCAGAACAACAGAAAGAGAGCTCAGAGCAGAGATCTACCAAAAAAGAGACAGTATTTGCTCTTCAAAAAGCTCCAGAGACAGTGTCTGGGGATCTGGCCTCGCTGCTAAAGGGCACAGAGCTCACAGGAGAGCGCACACACAAATTCAAAGCAGCCATGCCAGTTAAAAAAGCGCTGCAAGAACTCAGTATCTAAGAAAAAGCAGCAGCAGCTTCAGTTAGGGCCAGACCAAGCTTAAAAAGTTCTTTTTCTGCAACTTTTTGCCCAAAGAGCTCATTTTCTGTGATTTCCCCGGCTCTGTGTTCTTTGCCGAACCTTCTTTACAACCCCGGCAGCATGCTGCGTCCACAGGCAAAATGAGCCGGGCCATTCCCCATAGGCAGTTCTGCACTGTTGCTGACCCAGACGCTGTTTCAGCATGCGAGCCCTCGATGGCACATTACTGCGTGATGATTTGCTCAGGGATTTCTGCCACTTGACACATGATGTCATCGACCTGCAAACTGCCCGAGCAGCCAGTGATTTACCAGTCAGGAGAGTACGGAACGGGCACATTCACAAGGCAAAGTCCATTTCTTTTCAGGAAACTCCACTGGAATAAAGTGTTCCAGAGATGGCACTGGGAAGAGCTGTCTTTTAAGACCTCACTGAACCAGGGCTACATTGCCCTCGAGGCCTCCACAGCCTAAAGCCTGGATCCTGTGGCTGGAGACGAACTAGATTTAGAGAACCCACTCAGCAGCAGAGCTTAATCTTCAATTTATTGTGCAACAAGCATAAATAACTTCCTCCCCAGTTCCTCTAAACACAATTACAGACATGAAATTGAATGATGTTTTCATAAACACAACTGTTGCTGTTCAAACATCGATGTCTCCTATCCTCCCCGACCAAAGGACATTACTTCATTGTTAAACAGAAGAAACAGGTAGGTAAAACAGAAGAGCATCACACAAAACTCTTTAAGCAGGCACTGCTGCTCAGCCCCATGTCATCTGCAGTATTATCTCTAACCAGGCACGGTTTGACTCAGCCTCAGACCCTGCAGCAGCAGTCACTGCACAACTACAACAGCCAAGAAAGAAATATAAGTGGGTTTTGGGTTCATTGTACTTGCGCTATTTTGCCTTCAACTAGTAGATATGTAATGGTGCATTATTGGAAGAAGCAAGTGGCTCCCGACGCTCACCTGACCAGTCAGCACCTCACTAGGATGCTTTTAAGCTGTTGTTTTATCACAAGATATATCTGTGGCTGCAGAGGAATATCATCTTAAGACCCCTGCCGGTTTCCCTAAGAAAAGAGAGACTGCACCTCTCTCTGTCAGCTCAGCTTTCCTGGGGTATTGTTTAAATCCGTGATCCTTCCACGTAAAGAGCGGCTAGACGGTGCCTCCTCCCACACACACCCCCTTCTGAAACTTGCTTCATTCAACACACAACTTAGGAGTCAATTATGGATTCCCAAATGCAAGCAAAACCAACCACGTACCTCAGGACACCTGCAAGGTCTGCAAACCCTCACCAAGAGGGCATTTTCTCTAGCCGGGACAGAAAAGCAGTGTGTACTAACACTGGCTTAGAGATAAACTCAACCTCTTAAACACAGACCTGCAGTTTTGTTCCCTAAAGCACTACAGGATTCTAGGCAGAGAGAAAAGACAGATTCCTATGCGCCTTTAGAAAGTGCCATTTATCTATCGCACGGTTGTGTCCCAGATGCTACTCTTCACCCAGACCGGCTTCTCCAGGCCAGCAACAGCAATATTGCTGCCCAGAGGTCTTCATACTCGAGGTTTGCCAAAAAGCACATCTTCATTTTGGTTTCTACCCGGCTTTTGTCCACCAGTCCATCCAGGAGCAAAGCAGCTGCAGACTGGCAGAGAAGCCAGGCGACCATCTGGTCAGGTTTGAGGGTCTTGCACGCTAGAACACTTTCACCCCAGAGGCTTAGGTGAAGCACGTTAGCAGCAACTCTAGCAGACAATCTCTGCAAAAGGAAGGAGAAGGAAGATTAGCTGATCCTACTGCACTCGCATCACATCACTAGCATGTAGCGTCTACACTGCCAAAAGTCCCCCAGGCCTCCCCTAAGGCACCGCAAAGTCCCTGTGAATTAAAAAGCTCTTTGTGACTATTTGTTATCAGGCAACTGCACGTAACCCCCCGATTCAGGGTCCAGTCCCTGACACAAACGTCCACTGAAATCCCTGAAACTATTCAGTGCCGCCTGCGAGAGGCCACACGGTACTTGATGCAATGCTATCTGGATTACGGTCCTGCACTGGGTGGGAGCCCTCCAGGGAGAAATGACCTACAAACAATGCTCCCAAAGGCTGGTTAGACAACTTCTTCAAGACAACAGTTTCTTACCTTGTTGGGATCCCTCTGAAGTAGCATCTTTATCACCTGCTTCACCTCGAGGGGCACATGATCGGGCAGCCTTGGCAGCTGGTCTTCACAGTAACTTCTGCTTTCCAGAGCTGAGTCCCCATGGCCATAGAAAGGATTGGCCAGGCCAAGGATTTCATAGGCGATCGCTCCAACAGCCCAAGCATCAGCTTTACTGTAGTTGATCACCGTGCCTGGACCAGGTGATGCTGTGATCACCTGCCACAGAGATGGAGATGTTCAAATGGACAGCTCTAGTGGGGGCTCTGTGCTAAAACTCATTTTCAAGGGTCAAGTCACCATTTTGACTGTGATAAACTGAGAAAGACTGAAACCAAAGCTAGGGTTCCTCTGAATCTCTGATGTAAATATTCCCTGGTGGCATGCTGTAGATGCTGCTCAGCCCACCAGGACACTGGGAGGAGTTTGGTCACCGTGCCTAGGCTTTAGTCGTTGCCCCTGACCAGCATTCACAGGGTCCTGAGGGCTATTTCACTCTGGGATTTTAGATAGACAGGAGGTGTGCAGATGACCAACCAATACTGCACCAGCACTTAAGCAATGCAAGGTAAGGTGCTCCAGCTCAAGCAGACAGTTAAGGGTGTCTTCACATTTATTGTTATCATCAGAGAAATACAAAGGATCTGTAAATAACTTCATAACCTCCTTGAACTTCATCCAAAACCTACTGTCGCAACACAAGGACTGCCGCATAAACTTCTTTAATAGCTACATAGAAAGGGGCCCGAGAAAAGACTGAAGAGCAAATTTTTTATGGGAAAGGTCAATTCTGCCTCATAATACTGACTGATTACATTTCACCTTTCAGCACACAAGGTGCCTGTCTGACGACTGCTCAGCACAGGTCCGAAGGGGACTCCTTTTATTAATGCAGAGATGCTTAGCAAGCATAACTCAAGTTAGGACACGGACCTCCTATGCTGCTTTACAGGACACGGCTCTCCATGACAGAGCGTAGGGTGAGATTAGTTACGCAGTAACCAGCTACAGGTACTGCCTTGCATGACCAGGTTATGTCAATAAACAGGAACGGGTAGAAAATGATCAATCTGATCACGGAGACTTTCAGCAGGTATTACTGTGAACACACACCACCAGAGACCACACAAGCAAGTATTGGTATGTGCACATGAGGGCAGGCTCCGGGACAAATCACAGCAAAGCGACGTGCACGCATGCCCTTCACTGATTCTAGACCTAATCCCACCCTTTTGCAAGTTCCTGTCACAGCCTGCACCACAGCTGGGGCTGAAACTTGTAGTCCCCACAGCAGGACAAGCAACAACCAACAACATCAACCATTACTACAGGGGGATTTACCTCTGGTGCCATAAGACAGCCATTGCCACCCCGATCCACGTAAGGGCTGGTGAAAGGCAGTCTCAAGCCGATGTTTTCATCTGCCAAACAGCAACCGAAGTCCGTGATCACCAGCCAGGGGCAGCCAGCTGCAAACGACACAGGGCGAGCAGAGTTAGCTGGGGAGTACCTGGCCGTATTAGACACCACATCACACAGACACCAGAGACAGCCTTCAGGAACAATCTCAAAACCCCCAGGAATCAGCACAACCACGTGCTGTTTCCCTGCTTCTCCTCTATATTATTAGGTGAAATATCGGTTTTATTAAAACAAAACTTGTTATTCCATTTCCTCTTTAGAAGATATTACTGCTCCCCATGGAACGTGTGTGTCTCAAAATGTTGTGGATACCATAAAATTGGAGACACATAAGGTTAGAGACTCATCCATGATGGAGGAATATATTCATTTTTTTCCCCTTTGGTTTTATCTATAGCAAAATCTATTGACATATAGATATATACTTAGCTATAGCAAAAGGCTGGAGAAACTTTGCATTAGTTAACAGATCTTGTCCTGATGACAAGTCAAATATTGCAAAGTAGAATCATTACTTCTCCAGACTCCAATACAGAAAAACTGATGCTTTAGATCATTCCTAACCGCATTCAGCATAGCTCCAGAGCAGCTTTTCCTTCAAGAAAATACGGATGGCATTAGTATCACTGAAAACCCTCCACGGCTGCTGTACCAAGACCTTTAATTACACAGATCTGTCTGCCTGCTATTGTTTCCTGCCCATTTGAATCTTAATCACACTGAAAAACAGCTCAGGTAATTAAAATCTCAGTTAGAGAGGCTGACAGGAGAACAAGATGACGGAAACGCTGCTTTGGGCTTTAACACTGCCAGTTCCCTTGCCTTCCAACCCACGTGTCATCATCCCAGGGTGCAGCACCATTAACCTGACCGTGAGGTGGGATTTTAAGAACCGCCCTGTGCTATTTGGCTACTGAGAGACGACAGAGCCGAGAGCCTGAAGCAAAGGCACCTCCAACATCATCCATGTGGCATTATTATGTGCCCATCTGCTCCAGCCAACATTCGCTGTGCTGGTGCAACGCATCACCTTAGCGATACTCTGCGTCTCTCCATGTGATCACAGTGCAACGGTCCTTTCAAGTCCATCTTAATGAACCAAAACTCGAGGCACAGAGAGTGCTGCAGTGACAGCAAGCAGTAAGTTAAAAACTAAACCTGAGGTTCTTCAAAGGGTTTGATGCTCGGTTTTCCCCCCGAATAACTACACAACTGCATCACTTCTGTGCGTGACCTAATTGGCATTTATACTCAGTGATCTACATACCAGAATCAAATTCAACCAGGATGTTGTCAGACTTCAGGTCTCTGTGTGCTATTCCATGTCGAACAAGATGGTCCACGCCTTCCAAAAGCTGTAAAATCATCATCGTGGAGAGACAAACATCTGGACTGCTCTCCCTCAGATACTGGCGCAGGGTGCATGGATAACTGGTCAGAACAAGGGAAAAAAAACCCTCAGAAATAGCATCCTGGAAGCTTACCATTTGCGGTTCAACCTCAGTGCCGTCTGGCTGGGGATACTGCACACTTGTACATGCCAAATTCCTCCTGACCTCCATGATGCCTTCCCACCTCCCAGCCTCAACCTGACACCACTCCCCTGTTCGCTGTTCTCAAATCCTCTGTTTTGCAACACCACCAACCACCAAATTTTTGGCACTCTTGCCCAAGTTCAACAACCACAAATAAAAGAAGCCTCTTAAACAGCACAGCGAGGCGCTCCAGGCATACCGTGGTCATTCTTACAGGTTTTTAGGTACTGGTGTTATGTTTTGCATGAAAGAGGAGGCAGATGAATAATATGGATCATACGAGCAAAATGGGGAGATGTGCAACTCAGAAGAAAGGACATATTCTTGAAATACAGAGAGGACAGAGCACTTCTCCAGAGGCAGGCAGAACAAAAGAGTGGGAAACAGAAAGTGCTTTTATGTCAGTGCTACAGCAATGCCCGTTGAAGAGCAAAACCCTACTGAGAAAGCCAGAGATGCCGAGCACTAATAAATCTCATTACTGATTCTACTCCATCTCTAGCGGTGTGTTCAGACTAGAGGTGAAGCTCAGACTTTGAAGGGCAGACAAATGGGGACAAGCTCCCCATTTCTTAGTTTAATTTGGGGTAATTATGAAAAAGAACAGCTTGTCTTCATTGTCGAACTAGAGTTAAAATCTCAAGGACTTGGAACAGGTCTTAGGAGGTGTCTCCAACAGCGTGCTCTGCTTTTTGGCAGCAGCCCAGGCCAAATCTTTGCAAGGACCCGTGTCACAGCAGAATACACAGCCATGCTGGGCAGTCTCGTGAAAAGCCCGAGTCACATTAACAACAACCTTCTCTCTACCTACTTCTTCATCACCAGGAAGAGTGTGCGGCTGTGACCGATCCCTCTGGGATTCAGGCTTAACGGAAGAACATCAGGATAGTCTGCGAAGGCTCCGGGCAGCAAAGGGACCGAGGATGTGAACGCTCGGATCACCTGGATTATATTCGGATGAGGTTGCAACTTCTTCCTCCCAAGGACAGGCTTTCTGCACAAAAGGATAGATACCACAGATTACACTGATCTCCTGGTCAGTTCTGATTTATCTCAGACACATCTCGGTTACTTCTGGAATTACTTGTCATTAATATGGCCCGTCCTCCCCATCAAAGGGTTCTCCAAAGCAATGTGCAAACACATTTATTCTGCAGCAAAAATCTTATCAGAGAGAGCATTAAGGCTGCCCAGTACAGATTACAGGATGGCACGTTAAGCAAATATTCAAACATTCACATCCTGGAAACCATTCGGTTAGAAAGAACAGCGACAGCAACCTCCCTGCCCTCACGGCCCGTTTCCTAACCGGCGCCTCAGCCCAGCGTTTCCCACGTCGCTGCAGCGCGCCCACAGCCTGAGCAGATCCACCGCAGCAGCTGGCAGGTCCCAGCACTTTCTCCGGAGTTCAAAAGTCTACCCTGGCGCTTCCCACAGCAGTGTGAACCATCAGCAGGGCAGTGCCATCTGCTGATACACCAGCGGAGGGTATGCAGAGCAAGACTGCCTGTGGCTGTTAGGAGGACTCTGTTGTAACTGGATTTCCCTATACACGATGGCCAAACAGGAAATACCGGCGCTTTACCAGTGCAGCAAAAGAAGCTTTGCTGGAAACCCTTACACTTAACATGCAGCCTTTAATTTTATTCAAACCCTACTAGCCCTTCCATGCTGCTAACAAAGGCAGAGCTAGTCACAGGCTGCTTCTCGGTTCAAAAAGAACTACGATGACAGCTTTAGAGAAAAAAAAGCAAACACAATTACTTTGTTAGACATAAAATAAAGGTCAACTTCACACTAGACATATCAATTTAGACCCTCTATTTTGTGGCACAGGCAGGAAGCACTCGCTACAATGAAAGGCAGGTTACCTATCTGTATCTGCAAAACACATCTCTCTCCCCTCTCATCCCTTGAATGTCAAATATCCCTTTGGCTGCTCTGTTGCATTCCCAGCTAGCGACACACCACGCAGTATTCATTATTCATTTGTATGGGCAGCTGAGATGTATTTGAAATTTAAATCAGACAATCTGGACTGCAGACTCCATTGTTCAAAAAATGTGTCTTTTTGTTCAATTTGAAACAAAAAGATAGCTCAACTCAAGATAATTTAAAAGTTTCTGTGCAATTTTCCACCTTCATGCTATTCGTTCACTTCTCATTCGGGTGAAAGAGTGGGAACCGAGTCATTTTCCATTTTCTTTCTCACCAGTTTCCATGCACTAGAGCAGTTCCCACCTCCCTGCCCAGCACCCATTTTACAACCAAACCGGTTCTAAAATAATACAGTCCAATTTATGACAGTCAAATCGTTTGATGTTTAATACAGTCAAATTGTTACCGACTGTAGGCATATATTTCTGTAATTAAAAAGCACCAGGACACATATTTAAATGATTTTTAATTAGCTCCTCCTAACCTTTCACAGTATCTGCAGATACCAAAGCATTTTAGACATGGGGAAACACAGTCACGGGGCACAGAAGTGCCTGGCCACAGCCAGCCATCAGACCGCTGGCAGGATGAAAGGGTCCCTAATTATTGGCGTACCCTTCCAACACCCTTCTGGACTGCGCCATCCACGCCGGCACAGTTTAGCTGTAGGTATTCCCCGCACGCCAACAAGCCATGCCACAGTCTGATCCTCAGAGTAAACAAGACTGTGTTAAATCACTGTTTGAACAGCAGGATTGCTATGCGGTTTCCTAACTGTGCTGGAGAAAAGCACAGTGGAGAAAAATCCCCAAGGCAGCCAGCAGCCCGTCCCTGCGTGATGTTTGAGGTGTGCGGCACTTCTGAGGGCAACGTCGTTTAGACAAAACACACGTACAGGCCTCCTGAGCCATTAATGATCCCAAGGCTTCGTTTTTATCTACTTTCAGGAACTATTATAGAAACCTCTGGCCATCTTAATAGTACAGATGTGCTGCAAAATTAATCAGTGGATAAAATCAGTGCGTCACCATTTGAGAACCGCCGCCATTTCCATCATGACTGTACCTGCGGCCAGAGACGGCTCCATATTCTCCGGCTAAGGCAACCCCCGTGGCTGGAACAAGCTCTCGGCCCATAGCATCAAGGATGGCTTCGCTTGACGAACCAGCCTGCAACACCAATTACACACCACATTGGTTTAAGCTCCAAAATCATCCAGCCTCAACACAGATGGAAAGCAGATAATCCCGACGCTGGCGCTGTATCTGGAGTTAGATCAACTGAGGCAAGATCAAAGGGACTCCCTTCTCTACTTTGAAAATTGGGGAAGGCAAGTAACTACTTAAAGAATTTACCAAGGGACATGGCAAGGCCTTTACTTGCAGAAAGAAATCCATTTGTCTCTCCAACTGCATCCATGTCTGTTAACACTCCGAACTATACATTAACACTCACTTCCAACTTCAAAACCCAACTGGAAAGCCCACAGCTAAATGCCAGGGTATTTCTGGAGCCCAAGGGGTTGCAGTCGTTGGCATTTTGGAAGACTCTCTTAGACTATCCGTTTGTCACCTCAAGTGCCACAAACCCTCTTCAATGGGAAAAGCCACGTGGATTTTTTTTAAATGTGGAATAGCCACATTGAGGGGGTGACTCCCATTGAGACTGGGGCCTCAGAGTCACCCGGGCTGGGAAACACTAGCGCAGATCTCGCCCACACTCTGTGGCAAGGGGACCCAGCGCACAGGTTACTGCCCCACCCCTGCGACCGCTGACTTGCACCTCGGCCGCACTTTGCAGAAGAAAATCTATTTCTGTCCTGACACCAACAAGGACACCAATTCCTAAAGCACTGGCAGCAGTGGCTTTCCATTTCTTACACCTTGCCGTGACAGCCAGCTTCAGAGAAGCCTGTCTTCCAGAAACATCACCTCCACAACCAACAACTCCGCCACCAGCAGCTCTCAGTGCTGACTCCAGAGGAATGACGAATGCTAATTACCTTGCTCTGGGACTGCTCACTAACAATCGACATCTCCAACGTCACATATCAACAACTTTGTTTTGACACGCTCATCATGCGCTACATAATTAACACTTTCAACACCTAAACCTTAAACATTTCAGCCAGACTTTCCCAGTGACAGACAAGGAAATTGAGAACCGACTCCTTACCGAAATGTTCCACATCATTTTGATAGCTAACGGAAAAGCCTCTTTTGGTCGGTGTTTCTCTGTGGTGGGCTCCTCTTCAGGCCCCTGTGAAGCCGAGCGACGATCCAGCTGCATAGCTGGCCCCTGCCCTGTGAGACGGCTGCTCTCCGCACGCCCCTGACGATTGCGAGAGAAAGGAATAGCTGCTTCGTACACGGCGGCACTGCAGCCCTTCCCAATGGGTTGGCCAATGAGATATTCTTCCAGCTTGAAGCCCTGCCAGCGGAAGGAGCTCAGGGGATCTTTCTGCGGCTTGTTCTTTCCAACAAACACTGTCTGAAAGGAATAAGAAAAGACGACAATAAAAACCCACTCAGTTATTCCAGCCTCCCCAACGAAGGAGAACTACCTTACTGTTTAAGCGGTATTACATGTCCCATTGGGTTGGTCCAACCCAAAAGCCACAATCAGGCTCTAACTATTATGGCTCGAATCACTGTAACCATAGGAAAAATAACTTACAGACCGTATATTTTTGTCTGAAACAGATTACCCTGTAAACAGTCTTTACCAAAGGTGCCCTTTCCGAGGGTGCTGTAGAGGAATGGGGAGGGGGAGTCACTTGCTCATCCAGAACAGAAATATGTTTTGTAAAGACAAGTCTAACTAAATACTTTCAAAAAGAGATGCACTATTACACTTTTCTCCCTCTCCATAAATAAACCAGGCAAATAGCATTTAACAGAAAATCCAATGAAGAGCAACAGCAGATGGAAAAACAAAGCCCTGAGCCTTTGCAGCAGTCAAGTATGAGAGCCAGTTAGTTCGAGGAAGAGGGAATCAGTGATGGGAGAAAGCTGGGGGAAGAAATCAAAGGAGACATAAGAAAACAAAGCACAGGACGGTTGTTCTGGAGTTTAACCACAGCATTCGTGATCCTACAGGTCTGGTGGTACCACAGCTGTCACCTGGACTGATATAAACCAGCGCACTTCTCTGTGAGCTACAACCCCAACGCGCCAGTGGCCACTCCAGGGATATGCCCCGTGGTAAAGGGACACAGATTCAGGGACGGTGGAAGGGGGAAGATAGCAAATTTAATGACCCAGAGAGAGCAGGGGAGAGAAAGCACCCCAAGAAACCTCAGCGAAAGGCAGAATCTCCGCAGCAATGTGTTTGCCTGCCGGTTAGCAGGGCAGGGGACAGCTGGCTCTGAACACCAAAGGTCTATTTTTACCCATGAAATACATTCAGCACCGTCTGTCCCCAGTGCCCTGCCAGCATGGCCTGGCCTGGTCTTGTGGGATCCCCGTCTGCCTCGGGGAGAGGGGACAGACCTGGGGGCTCAATGCCAGCCTCCTGGGACATGAGACCCCCATCACCAGGGCCCTGGCCCCCTCCCTTTGGGGGGGAACAGGGACTGAGGGGCACCCCACAGCAAGGACCCCCCCAGAAACTGCTTTGGGGTGGTGAGGGGCTGCTGACTGAGAGGCTTCCACAGTACCCCACTTTTGGGGAGGAAGAGGTGTCTGTGGGGCTGCCCACAGCAGTTCCCCCTTCGGGGATGTGCCTGAGGGCTGCTCATAGCAGTCCCCCCCACCTCCCTTGGGGAGAGATGGGGAGATGTACCTGAGGGGCTCCCCATGGCGAGGACACCCCGTGCCCTTCTGGGGGGTGTCTGAGGGGCTCCCCATGGCCACGACACCCCGTGCCCTTCTGGGGGTGTCTGAGGGGCTCCCCACGGCAAGGACACCCCATGCCCTTCTGGGGGTGTCTGAGGGGATCCCCATGGCAAGGACACCCCATGCCCTTCTGGGGGTGTCTGAGGGGATCCCCATGGCAAGGACACCCCGTGCCCTTCTGGGGGTGTCTGAGGGGATCCCCACGGCAAGGACACCCCGTGCCCTTCTGGGGGTCTCTGAGGGGATCCCCACGGCAAGGACACCCCGTGCCCTTCTGGGGGTCTCTGAGGGGATCCCCACGGCAAGGACACCCCGTGCCCTTCTGGGGG
>WEKW01022564.1:0-62441 GCA_013389905.1 Sula dactylatra
AATGTTGAGACAAGTCTCTAGTCCCTTACACCGGCTATACCTGTCCTACCAAGTAAATAAACATATGTCACTGAATGGTATAGTCCTCTTCTAGCAGCCACTCCATCCGAACTCCTGTGACATTGGCAGTCAACATCAAACTTAAAAGTAATGTCTTTAATTCATTCCATGGCTCCTTTTACCAATATGTCCAAATAAGATAATAAAGGTAGTTGGAGAGCTCTACTAAAAATGAATCTCATATTTAATCTTTAGTAGGCTGTAGTCTACCTCAGCCATTCATGCGCTAATGCTAGGAGTTTATCTTGTTTATAACATGAGCACTGCACTGGGAGGTTCCTGTTCTCAAGGAAGCAATTGCCCTCCATCGCCCTCCCTGCTAGGGAAATAAAGAGCTAACAGAAAGAGAGGTTTTTACATAGTGAATTGCTGTTGCAGGGAGGCATTTTCAGCATTTACACTTTATCTTTTGCAAACAAAGGGACCAGAACATTCAGGTCAGAGAAGCTTTCTCTTCTAAGAAGAAATAAATGCACACATCGTTGATATGAAGAGCCAAGTACAGGTGAGAATACTCAGGGTGCTGTCACACACATACCGCTACCCATCTTTCCTGAAATAAAGGGGCTGAGAAAATCTCCTTCAGCAGACATTCGGTCATTCAAGCAGCTGTGATTAGTTCCAGTAAGAATTATGTTTTGCTCGTTTCATTAAAGCAACTTCTCTTTTTCCCTGCTGCTAAAATCCAGACTGCTGGAAGAAAAAAGCAAGAAAGGCAGAGTCAGACATGAACATTTTATCTCAGTAGCTGCATGTAAGGTCTCCTCCTGAGAACAGCTTCTAACTTCCTAAATGCAGAGCACTGGTAGGCCTTCACCTCACCCCTCACTGTCCAAGCTTGATGAGCCTCCCCGAAAACAGCCAGTCACCACCCAGAGAAATCACTTCACCTCCCCTGCTCTCTTCCCTTACGGATTTTACAATACTGCTCATCTGAATTGGAAGCAGGTTTCTTCAGCAGCACATAGCTCTCCTTCGTTAAGATTTCTTATGCTTGCAACGATAAGTTCCAGTCACCTTCACAGCAATGTTTTGGGGTTTTTTTTGCCAAAAAAAGCTCCCTGTAACTGTGTTTCATTTTCCAATTATGCAGTTCTTTTTCAGCTGGCAACTGTCTAAATGGCTTTTTCTCCCTCTCTGGACCAACATGTTCCAGCACTGTACTTTGTGTCAACCACTGTGTTATGTTTGCCCAGCTTCTCTACCTGCCCCATTTCTTCTGTTGATGGCTGCGTACCAGGCTGCTATCCTCTTTGCCAATCTATCCCACATTCATCATTCCTCTTACTTCTCCTCTTTTTACCCGTGAAATGCAAACCCTTTATGGATTGATGTAACGTCTGCTTTTAAAAGGAGACCCGTCTCTTCTCTGCTACCCACCACACTCTTACACACAGAGACCTTTGCAGGTGTGTTTTCCTCCTTGCTGCCCATTCACCACTCCTCTGGAGCTCCTCTTAGAATGAGGCACACATTCCTTCCTGCATCCACACCATGTATCCTCACTTTTGGACAAGTTCCCCATACTAACCCAAAGCTGCTGATGGACATACAGGTTGTCTAGTTTTATGTAAGTCCCTACAATCTGCAAGCCACACACTGATGAAAAAGCATGCCATGAGTTCACATGCACAGACCTGAGGTGTGGGTCTCTTGTGTTGCCCGCTGTACTGTCACTCCAGCAGCTGGATGCTCATGGCATCTGACCATGCTGCTGTTCTGTCACACTCGCTTCAAGGTCTCTCCCCACAATCACAAATTTTCAAGCTTTTTTTTTTACTTTTCAAGATGACTTCTTTTCTCAAAAGTATTTGGTAATTTCTTGATTATTATTTAATTGAGATGAAGATCACCTAAAGCAAACTCAGATATTGTTGTTTTCTTCCAAGCACCATCAGACTTTAGGCAAACACACTTCAGAATAGTTTGGGGCATTCTCTTCACTCACTCATATTCCTGTTGTATCAGCTGTGTTACCCAGGCCATATTATCAAGAAGGTGCTGTGCAGATCCCCACACGCTACCATGTGTAAAAGATCAGAGCTAGAAATCTTTTCCTCTCGCTGTCCTATGGAGGCATATATTACTCCTGGTAAAGGTGATCCAGTTTCAACTGTCATAGATCTAGTTTTCTTACAAGATTACATCCATAAATTATCCTTCAGAAGAGAATACAGCAATTACAAAAGAGGTATCTATATTTCCCTAATGTAGGGAATTTCTCATTTTATACATACTCACCACAATGCCAGTCCTTACAGGGATTCTGACTCTTCAAAGGTCAGAAGAGAACACAGAAAGCAATTGAACTTGAAAATAAATGTCACAGTACTGTCATTGAAAACCAGCATGGATTTACAAGTAATTTTTTTCCTAAAATGACACTTCACTAACAAAAATTTAATAGATTATTTTTTTTAATCACAGGCAGAGTTTTCACCACTATCACTAATAAGTGTGAAAACAGCACTTCAGATTCTGAGATCCTCCCGAGCATTACGTGTGCTGCAAGCAGTTGCTGTAGGCTGGGAGTACAGCTGTTGCAGAAACTGTAGTCCAGCCACAGTAAAAATCTTTCTCTTGCATCTTCACATTGCTAATGAAGGGCACAGCAGCCTCCAATTATTCATGAAGTGTTTGAAACATTGGTACTTAGAAATCTCACAGGCATCTCTGCCTGCGGAAAGTCTACCAAAGGAATGCTCCACCACATTGTGGCATAAGAAAAGTGCATGGCTGAATTGGCAATGTGACCCTTTACTGTCTGGGTAAGGTTGTATTACCCAGTGAGAAAGGGGATTTGCCCCATCAACCACAGGCAGATAAGTGCTATGACTCCATCAATTACTTTTGTCTCCATTTGAAAAAAATAACAATAAAATACTGCAGTATTCTTTGGATCTGGGCCACAAGGAAGCCTAAAAACACTAATATTTTTCAAATAGGCATGACCCAGCATGTCATGACAGCATATACACCCTCTCTGTCTCCTACATTTATTGAAGAAAGTGGTTGGAAAAGTCACAATGCTTGTATCAGGTTTATGTGGCAAGTTGTTGGACAGCAGGGGCTGCAAGGGGGTCTCTGTGTGGAGAGGCCAGGGCTGCCCCATGCTTGACACAGCCGGTTCCAGTGGCTCCAACCCATCCGCACCAGGGCACGGCTAAGCTCAGCAGCCACGATGGTGGCACCTCTGGGAGACCATATCTAAGAAAGGGAAAAAAACACTGTGCAGCAGAGTGTAAGGAAAAAAAGCATGAGAAACAGCCTTGCAGACACCAAGGTGAGAGAAGAAGTGGGGGCAGGAGGTGCTCCAGGCGCTAGAGCAGAGATTCCCCTGCAGCCCGTGTAGAAGACCCTGGGGAAGCAGGTTGTCACCCTGTAGCATATGGAGGACCACGCTGGAGCAGATATTCACGCTGCAGCCCATGGTGGACACCCTGCCAAGGCAGTTAGATGTGCTCTGAATGAACTGCAGACTGTGGAGAGGCCATGCAGGAGCAGGTTTATCCTGAAGGAATGCAGCCCAATGAAGGATCCATCCTGGAGCAGGGGAGATGTGGAGGAAGGAGCGGTAGAGATGAAGTGTTATGAACTGACTGCAACCCCTATTCCCCACCCCCCTGTGCCACTCAGTGTGTGGGAAGGAGGACATAGAGGCGTCAAGAATGAAGAAGTGAAGTTGAGCCAGGGAAGAAGGAGACGGGGGGAGTTGTTTTAGCTTTTGTCTTTGTTTCTCACCATCCAACTCTATTTTAATTAACAAAAAATTAAATTAATTTTCCTGAAGTTGAGTTTGTTTTGCCCATGATGCTAATTGCCTGTCTGTATCTTGACCCATGAGGTTTTCTATCTTATTTTTTCCCCCTGTCCTGTTGAGAAGGAGGAATGACAGTGGCTGTGCTGGTGTCTGGCAGCCAGCCATAGTCAACCCACCACAACGCTTGACCATGGAAAAGTAACTGATGATACAAAAGGAAAGTTTGCAAAAGTGCACAGATTTGCACACTGACAAAGGAAAAATCTCATAACAGGACAGTATGTGGGTTATCCTAGCTGAGTCCGTAGTCCTCACTCTCCAGCTCCTTTCTGCTTCCAGCCTTTCTTCTCTTTTGTGCTCGGCAGCTCTAGAGGACTGCACATATGTGAAAATCACCTTGTCACCGAAATCGGGAAGAAACCTCGTAACACCAATGTAGTGTTAAAAGGCAGGCATTCTTTATTCAGCGCGCGGGAACACGGGGGATATCTCCTTCTCAAGTGTGTTCCACCTTACATTAAAATTCACCGGCTTTTATACACTGTTTCTGTCATATGCATATTACCCCCACAGTGATCGGTGTAAAACTTTCTCGCTTTGCTTTTAAAGGTATAGACTAAGAAAAATTCAATGCGCAAACTCAGTGAGGGGTGGTCGCACTTTGGAGGCGGGTAGCTTTGGGGATGGAGGTGTGTTTTGGTATTATAATGAGATTTTAATGAGCAAAAGTTCATTCTCGGGCAAAATTTTGCAATTGTGCTGTGCTGGCCAGGGCACGGTTCCATAGCTTTATCTCGTCCTTGGACCTTCAGTGAATTTCAAGGGAGTTATGGAGCCTTCACTCCACTCCCTTATCCAGTTATCTCTTTGCAAGTTTCACAGCCCACAACATTCTATTATTTCAAGGGAGTTATGGAGCCTTCACTCCACTCCCTCATCCAGTTATCTCTTTGCACAGCACACAATATTCTATTATCCTGTCTGTCTAATTCACAGCACACAATATTCTATTATCCTGTCTGTCTAATTCTCTACCACTTTGGTTACAACCTCTTGAATAGGTAATCCATTGATGCTTCAGGCTTTTTTTTTGTTTCCAGGCCCTTTGTCCTAGTCCTTTAAGAATGCTTTCTCTTTGCTTCTTTCTCTTCACCTGCTCCATGCCACATTCCAGCTATTGCCACCTTATCTTTTGTCTTGCCCCAAATGTGTTAGTGCCTCCTTTTTTTCTGAAATCCTTTAGCAATGGTACATTATTGTCTAGTGCCAGAATGTGTAAAAACTTTCTCTAATGATTTGGATGAGGGGATCGAGTGCACCCTCAGTAAGTTTGCAGATGACACCAAGTTGGGCGGGACTGTCAATCTGGTCGCAGGAAGGAAGGCTCTACAGAGGGATCAGGACAGGCTGGATTGATGGGCTGACATCAGTTGTAGGAGGTTTAACAAGGCCAAGTGCCAGGTCTTGCACTTGGGTCACAACAACCCCATGCAATGCTACAGGCTTGGGGAAGAGTGGCTGGAAAGCTGCCCAGCAGAGAAGGACCTGGGGGTGCTGGTTGACAGCTGGCTGAACATGAGCCAGCAGTGTGCCCAGGTGGCCAAGAAGGCCAACAGCATCCTGGATTCTATCAGGAACAGTGTGGCCAACAGGAATAGGGAAGTGATCGTGCCCCTCTACCTGGCACTGGTGAGGCCACACCTCAAATACTGTGTTCAGTTTTGGGCCCCTCACTACAAGAAGGACATTGAGGTGCTGGAGTGTGTCCAGAGAAGGACAACGAAGCTGGTGAAGGATCTGGAGAGCAGGTCTTGTGAGGAGAGGTTGAGGGAACTGGGGGTGTTTAGCCTGGAGAAGAGGAGGCTGAGGGGAGACCTTATCGNCTGAAAGAGTGGTCAGGCACTGGAACAGGCTGCCCAGAGAGGTGGTGGAGTCAGCATCCCTGGAGGTGTTAAAAAAACATGTAGACATGGCACTTGAGGGCATGGTTTAGGAGGCATGGAGGTGTTGGGTTGATGGTTGGACTTGATGATCCTAGAGGTCTTTTCCAACCTTAATAATTCTATGATTCTATAATGGCTAACACTAATTCATGTACCCCCTGCAAGACTGAACAACTCATTACCTTGCATTTCATTTGCTAAGTTTTTACCTTAAACTGCAACAGCACATCAGTACCCCATTAAAATTATTGTAGAAAAAAAATCCAATCACTTGCTAATGCTTTGTGACTTCATCTCACCCATGCAACCACTGAAACTGGGGTGATAATGAATAACAGAAACAGTAAACAATTGGATAGCTGCTAGCTCTTTACACCGCGCTGATCTCTTCTGTATTTTTTTTTCATAGCTTTCTGGTTTTAATTTTAGAGCACTGATCTTGCTTTACAGGCAAACTAGCAGAAATAGATAGCTTGGTGAATGCTTTCTCTCCACCAAGAAAATTCAGAACTCCCCTCTCTTCTCAGTTCAAGGAAAAAAGAGAATGTGGTGTTTTGTTCAGGCTGAAATGTTAGTAATTACAATCTGTCATTGTCTCACTGCATGTTTGGATTGTACTGTTAGCCTTTGTGTAACACTGGGTACCACTACAACATACACAGTAATTTGTAACTTCTCCTGAACTGACAATGATACTGACTTCATCCTGATGGCAGAAAATTATCCAAACAACTTTTATAGGTTCAGTTTCTGAGCCATTTCTTCTGCTTTATTAATGTAATTTTTTTATTTAAATGATTTTCAGTTCTCATAATAGCCTTTTAAAATATAATTCTTAAGTGTAACCTAAAACAGCTTTTGTTATTGGTTTTTTCAGTGGCAATATTTGACTTTAGTAAAGGTGTTGCTCAAGCCTTGCCAGAGAATCATTTCCCAGTTAATGTGTTCTCTATTATAAAAGTCTGCTCTTAACTCTACATTCATGTAGTTAACAAGTTATGAATAAAAGTTTGCTCAAAATTCTGAAACATTTAAGAGTTTGTAAAGGTTTCCACCACTGAAGAAATATAAGTCAAAAGGGGCCAAAACATCTTGCAAACTTCTGTGGCAATTTTCTGACTATCAATATTTTCCTTCAATTTTTAAGACACTTGGAAAGGCTCAGCTGAGAGGTCTGCTAAGAAGGCTCAGATATCAGAAAATGCACCTCTCAGAGCTATTAGCAATACCACATTCTTTACTCATAGAATCATAGAAAGGTTTGGGTCAGAACAGGCCTCCAAAGATCATCTAGTCCAAACCCCTGCTGCGGGCAGGGACAGCTTCCACTAGATCTGTTGCTCAAAGCCCTGTCCAACCTAACTTTGAACACTTCCAATGACAGGGCATACACAACTTCTCTGGGCAACCTGTTCTGGTGTCTCACCACTCTCATCACAAAAATTGTTTCCCTTGTAGCCAATCTAAATCTAGCCTCTTTCAGTTTAAAACCATTACTCCTTGTCCTGTCACTACAGGACCTTGTAAAAAGTCTCTCAGTTTTCCTTATAAGCCTCCTTTATATATTGAAAGGCTGCAATTAGGTGTCCTCAGAGCCTTCTCTTCTTCAGGCTGAAAAATTCCAGCTCTCTCAGCCTCTCTTCATAGGAGTTGTCCCAGCCCTCTGATCATTTTCATGCAGAAACTACCTTTCTGCTATTTGAACAGTCCCAAATAAAAACATATCAACAAGTTTTCCTGTTTGAAATAACAACTTCTATCAAAAAGAGGTAGTTTTGATCCTGAGTAGATTTTTGTCTATCAACCAGAATGGGTTTGGATTTTTTTAAAAATTTAATTTATATTAGTTACAGCATGCAGTTAAAGACTCAAAAGAGAAGCCACAGTAATCCATTCTCTCATATACACTCTAGTACTTCAGAGGCAAAAAAGAAATTTATGAACATTGAATTCCAGAATTTGTATAAAAAATATAATGTTTTCTTATCTGAAGATGTTACTGTATTTCTTCAAATGTAACACTTGTCCTTGGACAAGAAAATGCGGGAACATCCTAAACTTCCTTAACTAGTCTGAACTTAACTAATCTTTCATAACAAGTTAAGTAATAAGACAAACAACCCAAAATACAATTATTTTTCTATATTTTCCAGGCATCATGTATCTAAAAATCATTTGTTTCAGTTTGAATAGAGGTGTTTTAAGTTTGAAATGACCTTGAAAGATTAAAATACTTTTACTGATTTTTGTTTTAACATCTATACTTACCTGTTTCTTCTAAAAAGGTAGGATGGGTCATTCTTGTGCACAGAGTAGTTTGTGTCAGTTTACACATAGCAGTACTCATGCCTTTGTTCATGCTGCTAAACCCATGAAACGTGGTGCTTCAAACAAACTGCCAAGTCCAAGATGATATCAAATGAAAAATCACATTGGAGAAGCACCCTGAAGTATCCCAGAGTCAGCTACAGCTCCTCGGTTCCCCAAGAACCCTCCAGGTGCAGAACACGTTGCAGCCTTCATCTGACTGCTGAATACAGTTCGGTATGTAGAAGACCATAAAAGCCTGAGATATTGTTCATAATGATTAAAATATATTTGCTATTGATAAAGTGTGCCACCAGCACGTAATAGGAGCATCTTAGCATGGCCAACTTATCTCTTTATAATATTTTAGTTGATGAAAAGCATCTAAGAGTTTGGGAATCTTCCAAGTTACCTACTTCCTATACTCTCCACTGTTTCAGCAGCACATTTGTCTGCAGAGCTCTCTGAGGAGTCTTTCTAAACTGTAAATCCCAATCATATATAATTTGTACCAATTCCTGGTCTTTTTATCCAAGTGTAAGAGTCACTTTTGTCATGAATTCTATGTGCTATGAACCACAATGACCTCAAATCCTGCTATCAGTAACAAGCACAAATAATTAGAACTCTGGCAGGGCTTCCGCTCATGATAAACTCACAGAATAAATGTTTTTGTTCATGAATCACAAAAACTTAAACCCAAAAAATTTCCTTCTTTGTCTGTCACTGATCTGAGATGCAAATGCCAAAGTTGGTTGCTCAGGTGGATCCTCAGGTTGAACCTAGGGATGTCAGTCCATGGAGTGATCTTGAACTTATACCCACAAGATGGAAAGACTCCAGTATTTTTACATGCTAGTGACAAAACTTTGTGTGCTGCAAATTACTCTCAGGTTCACCTCACAGGCCTAGATGCTACTTCACAGTTTGTGGATACTTAAACATTTCAAAAATGATGACAAGAATCCTCAGGAATCAGCCTAGACACAAATGGACTGGGTTTGTCTTGACCTGGGTCTAGGGCTCTTGATAACTTTGAAGTTCAGTTGGAGAACAAACTCCAACTCTACTAGTGCTTTCATGAGCTGATACACGCTGGGCTGTCACTACTAACACCTTCTCTGACTGATTAACTGCTGAAATGAGCCTATGGGCATAACTACCATGACAACTTTCAACAGGATTACCAAAACCTGCATTTTCTCAAAACTGAGCACACACACCTGTTTAAAGGCTCTTTGGTGAGGCTGAAGAAGCTGGCTCATGGCTGTCATCATGCCAGCTCCTCCTCCTCTGGTATTTCATCCTGGAAGGGCATCAAGCTGTATGGTCACCCCCCCAATTTCTTTGTTCCCATCCCTCCTCAGACACTCTAGCTCCTAGATAGCTTCTTTGGGGACCACCCCTTGGAATGAAATTTGTGGATCTCCAAATTTACCACAACAAAACCAAAAATTAAACTTTCTTGCTGCACAAGAAGAAACATCCTCTAACATCAAAAACTAATAAAGTGAGCAACTAAGAAATGTAGGGAAAGCAAATGGAATATTTCACGACTAGCAAAGGCAGACTCAGGGGGATTGATCTGGCTGTAGAAGCCCGTTTTCTTTAAAAACAATCTTATTCATAAAAAAATAACACTATCATCATTAAGTGTGCAGAAAGGAATCTCTTCATTCAAAAAAATCAAAATTATTTTAAGGAGCAAAATTCTTACAATGTTTGTTTATGGAGTAAAGGGACATGGTTTAGTGGTGGACTTGGCAGCACTAGATTAACAGTTGGACTTGATGTTCTTAAAGGTCTTTTCCAACCTAAAGAATTCTATGATTCTATGGAAAAAAAGAAATTACATATGCCTTATACAGAAAGGTTTGTGTCAGAATAGAACTGACTTATCTTGTCCTTTATGAAAGGGGTATTCTAATAGTTGAAATTGAGTCTTCACAATTGTACAAAAATTTACAATAGAAAGGACCCATGGAAGCCATCCAATCAAACCTCCTACTCCCAGCAGCGCTAACTTCAAGGTTAGGACAGGTTGCTCAGAGCCTTGTCCACTCACATTTTGAAAACACCCAGAGATGGAGAATCCTCAGTCCTTCAGTGACAGCATTCATCTGCAAAAATAATTGACTATTTACTGTGAAGGAACAGTGACATTTTTCAAATTCTTAGTTATGCCCATTATTACTCTAGACCAGTAATTTTCTGATATTTACAAATACATATCTGAAGATGGGTGGCTAAACAAGGTACCACCAATTTTTTTTACTTTCAAATACATAGAACACTGTGGAAAACAGAATACCCCCAGCAGCCTTACTGCCTTGGGATGATGACTGGATATGCTACTTACTGGTCTGCCTGGAAAAGGTGGATTAAGCATTTATTTAGAGAACGCCCTATACAGGACTCTTCCTCTTTAGGTTTTTCACCAAACTTTCTCTTCTTAAAGAGTGCAGTGACATAGAAAAGGTAAAACTGGAGCGCTGACCAGCTCTGGCGCGCGTTTCCCATAGAACTGCATTTCCTTCAAGGCTTTCAGTACTCCTGTCCACTTTAGCAGCTATAGTCCAACTTCATATTAGTATAGCCTAAATTAATTCTTAGTTTGAGCAAACTTTTGCAAGAAAACAGTTATCTGTAATTAACACTTTTCTCTCAAACTTTTTTGTTAGCAGAAAACATCAAGCACACAGACTTTCATGCACATACACATTTTTAAAAGAATCGATACAGTAAGTCGATAGTTCTTATTTTCTGATGCTGCAATTCAAGTTCCCACTTCCGACATTTTCCTTTGACACCGAGTTTTCCTTTAATATTAGCTACCAAATATTATTTCATTTTCATGTGTCATGCATGCAGCAAATATCTTAACTCCACCTGTTTTTAAACATTTTAATAACTACAATTTCAGATAGAGTATGATATATTTAAGAAATAAAATTGTTTCAGCTTTGCATTTCCCATTAATCATTATACTGTGAATCCACTAATTACGATATGCAAGTCACCACTAAGATTGCTTACAGCTGATGTCAGAGTAATGAAACTGCAGTCTATCTTACTATTTTTCTCAATTTACTGTGGGGATTTTTTGTACCCATCGCTGCCAGGTTCTTTATAGTTTCCCAAGAAAATGTGAAGAGCTGCAAACTGCATTGTTCTTTCATTACCTCTTTATTCAATGAATAACATTCAGATTATGTTCCAACTGAATTTTTTCTATTTATCTATTTTTTTCCACAGAAGTGTGAATCAGAACTCCTGAAGATGTCCATTTTTTAATATCTATAACCAGGCACTTCCTTTATGTCTTTGGTGCTTGTAACTAACAGATCTTCACTGTTCATGATGGAGGACTCTTCAAACAGGGAGTCATTAACAGCAGTCTTTTCCAGGAGACCGATATTGGGAAATCAAACACTCTGTTCTGCAGTTTACAAAACAAACATTTAGCTGTCACAGAAAAAAAAAAAAAGTTTATATTATGCAAGTTTCAGGTGCTTTTTTTTCCCTACTTTTTCTCCTCCATATCTCACATGGGTACTCACTGGAATCCACCCATCATGCAATAACTTTGCACTCAAGTTTTAGGATTTTTCTCTTTCTCTGAATGCATATTGCCCACATTTGGGAACACACTCGAACTGAACTTTGCTGCATACCAATACATTTCCCAAATAGGGAAACGGGCATACAGAAAGATCAGGCTGCACTTCAGTGCTAATTCTACTGACAATATATATATATGAATACAACAAGATCCGCTTCATGCTGGGTTTTCCATAATCTTCAAAGCCATCTCAATAAGCTGGAGAGGCACATGTCCCTCCCCACACTAAACCCTAACTCCTATTCCATTGTGCACAGCATGCTAACCCATTTTCTACTAAAACCTTCATTCTCCAAAAGGTGGAAAATACTGCTTTCATTTTTAGGGCAGCTTCTCCCTACACAACCATCATGAGTGTCTAGAGACTACAAGGACCTTGGATTCTTGTGAATGCAGGCCCAACAGCATCTGCCCACAATAATCTACTTTCACCTAAGACACTGCCAAAACCTGCTTTAGCCAAACACTTGAGTGCTCTATATTCAAAATTACGAAAGTAAGGGAGGATGAACTACTTACCTAGTAATGCAACCAATCTTCTTGGAAAGAAAGTCAGATCTTCCCTTCTTTGAGAAGCTAAATTCTACTGTCCATCACATCATTACATGGAGGTTCTCCACTTCTATGCAGCTGGGCCAGAGCCAGACTCAACAGACACCAAGAACAGCCACTGGAGTCCACATTTTGAGTTGCGTCAGGGGGCACAGCAGTCTCCAAGCCATCAGTACCCTGAGATAATTCCCTTGACCCCGTAAATCTCGAATCAGCCTTACATAAGAGTAATAAACGTGCTTAGAAAGCAGCAGTGACCAAGCACACCACAAAGAAATTCGGCTTAGTGAAAACACGTCCTGGGGCACTACTAGCTAAACACAGTGAGTGCTCAGGCTTTGTATGTATGGCATGGCTGGAAAGCTCTGAAGCGCTTTGGCTGCTGCCCTCTTGTTCACCAGCTCTCTCACGGTCCAAATGCAGACTTCTCTTTCTTTCCAGTCACAGCAACAGCTGTAGGACACAGTGTACACGCTGTTTCACATGCACAGTATAATGTGCATGGGGCAGATGCAGCTGAAGTAGTGTTGACCTACAGCAGACACAGACAGAAAAAAGTTTTCAATGTTTCCACAGAGGTGCCCAACACAATTCTTTTCTTACTGGTGAAATTTTCTTGCTTTCCTAACCTTTAAGGAAAAAGATCTCTGCCTGAAGCTTTACTCTAGAAACAAGTAGGGTCCTACAGAAGTTTGCAGGGTCTTTGACCCACAGAATATATTTAGCAGTATGGACTAAAAGGGCAATTATTAACACCTGCAGGAAGCATAGGTGCTGTTCCATAAATTTGAAAGGTATGCTGGGCTTTTTATTAGGATGAGGATCTATAGCACAAAACTTCCTTCATCTGAGCGTATCTCAAAACCTGTTTTGTGAACACTGCCTCAAATGATATAATATTCCAAAAAAGTAACATACTGAGGAAAAACAAAGTAAGAGTGCCACCTACTGTTCTTATTTAACAGAAGACTGTTGAATGCGTTTCTTTTCCTCACCTTCCACTACACACTGAAGTATGCTTAGCCTCACAAGTAGCTGAACTGATACCGGTTTTATTGCATATGTATTCTGATGACAACACTCTTTAAACCTGTTTCTGGCGTTCACCAGGAATTGGTTAATGTTTTGCACTGAGCCTTTAGCAACTTCAATTCAAATCTCAGCCACAGAAAATTTCTTCCAGTTTTCGTGCACAAGCAAAGTGCTGCAAGATATGTAGAGAATTTCCTGGGTAAGTATCACTATCTGAATATCCTGTTCTTATATTCTTCCCTAGGAATCTGCTACTGGACACTGATAGCACATCTTAATGTCCTACCAGTTCAGTAATAGTCCATAAAAGGAATGCTTTCCTGTAATAACCTTAGTCTGATAACAGCATTAAAACAAAAAATAGAAGAAAGCCCTCAAAAATACCCCTGATATCTGAAGAAAATAGCAATAATTAGTAGTTAACCAATACTAAATCCAGTATTTTGATTATTCCTTCATATGTTAAACAGATAAAATAAACTATGGACAAGCTGGAGAGGTGGGCCTGTGAGAACCTCATGAGGTTCAACAAGGCCAAGTGCAAGGTCCTGCACCTGGGTCAGGGCAACCCCCGCTATCAATACAGGCTGGTGGATGAAGGAATTGAGAGCAGCCCTGCAGAGAAGGACTGGGGGGTACTGGTGGATGAAAAACTGGACATGAGCCACCAACGTGTGCGTGCAGCCCAGAAAGCCAACTGTATTCTGGGCTTCATCAAAAGAAGTATGGCCAGCAGGTCAAGGGAGGTGATTCTGTCCCTCTGCTCCACTCTGGTGAGACCCCACCTGGAGTCCTGTGTCCAGCTCTGGAGCCCTCAGCACGGGGAAGACATGGACCTGTTGGAGCGGGTCCAAAGGAGTGCCACAAAAATTATCAGAGGGATGAAACATCTCTCCTATGAAGAAAGGCGGAAAGAGTTGGCGTTGTTCAGCCTGGAGAAGCGAATGCTCCGGGGAGACCTTATTGTGGCCTTTCAGTACTTAAAGGGGGACTATAGGAAGGATGGGGACAATCTTTTTAGCAAGACCTGTTGTGACAGGACAAGGTGTAATAGTTTTAAATTAAAAGAGGGGAGATTTAGACTGGATATAAGGAAGATATTTTTTACGATGAGGGTGGTGAAATACTGGAACAGGTTGCCCAGAGAGGCAGTGGAGCCCCCATCCCTGGAAACATTCAAGTTCATGTTGGACGGGGCTCTGAGCATCCTGATCTAGTTGAAGATATCCCTGCTCATTGCAGGGGGGTTGGACTAGATGATCTTTAAAGGTCTCTTCCAACCCAAACCATTCTATGATTCTATGAACTATCAAATACACAGACAAGTATTTCATTCCCTCAATTTAAGCAGAAACAAACTAAAATAAGCACCACTCTAATGTCTCCATGGAAGAAAACTCACAGATTTCTTCAAATACCAAATATTCTGCATTAGACCTCCTTCCTCAGACCACTTCAGGAGTCTTATTTTCTAGTTTCTGGTCTCCAGTAAGGACAATCTTCTGAGTCCTTCCATAATTTTAATTAACTGAGGATAACATACTTAACTTGTACAGTTAAGGTGCATTTACATTAGTGGTTTAGTGAGCAGCATCATTTCTCTTAGGTATGAATGTGCTGAGTATCCACACTCAGAGTTACAAGGAACACGCTTTGTGCACATAGCCTGTGCACACACGATGGTTTCTCTCCAGAACTAAGCAGAAAGCTTCACACTGGAGTGAAATCCAGAGTGCCCGGTGTTAGTGGGGACACAAAGCACAGCCTTTAAAGCAAGAATTCAGCAACTCTGAAATCCTTCTGCTGTATGCAAGCAACAGCTCTGGAAATATTTACATGTCTCATCCTTCCTCTGCAGTTGAAGGAAATCCAAAATGATGAGGAAGGTAACTGGAGATCTGTCACAACCTTCTGGACCTTCCAAAGAAAATTTTAGCCAGAGCAGCATCTTGGTGGGATCATCACTGCAAACTGTTAGCTGACAGACACAGACTTATACCTGGCCTTTCTACTTCCAAAGAGGACAACTTTAACACAGTATTTACTTCATCAATGTAAGTGATCTTATACCACCATTACCTCTTCAGTTCAGGATAATCAAACCAAGGGCAGCTACCTGTGGGTCACCACCTCAGTGCTGTCAAGAGATTATTACTCTGGTGAACCCAGTCAGGGAAAGGACCAAAAATTTCACTGGGAGGTTGAACAACCTGATGGCAGTCTGCCAAGGTCACAAGGATCTATGCAGAGTCTCATCCTATAGAAGCAATGTTGCGTCAAGTTAAAAGAAAAAAATGAAGGCAACATTTGAAAAACAGGGACAGAAACTAAGCCTCTGCTAAACCCAGCCAAATCCATCCCTGTTACAGGGAGCTGAAGAATTTTGTCTGGGAGAAGGAAAACAAGGCTACTGCACTATGCAACCTGCAGTCGCTGGGGCCTGGAAGAGACCAGAAGACCCTATTGAGAGATATTCAAAGGCTTTGGAAAAAGGAGAATAACCACCCTCCCCAGCGAGAACATCCTAATACCCTGGAGTCTTAGCACAGGAAGTTCTGAAACAGAAGAGATTTGGTAATGTCAGAACTCTGACTTTGACTCCATATAGTACTGGTGGGGGATGGTTAATTCCTGCAGTTCATGACTTCTGGAAGATTGCCTATCTATTGCTAGTGGTGAAAGCCTAAACCTAACCTTTAAGGAAAAGATCTCTGCCTCCATCTTTCCCCTAGCAACAGCTGATGACACAATGAAGCCATGTTTCCATATAGCTGCAGTAGTTTAACTTAAGGGAGGGGGAAAGGAAGGCAGAGCAGCTCTTTTCATATGATCATACATTTAATTTGTTTTCATTAGGACAACAGTGAATCAGTTTCTCTCCCTGCCCTTGTGTGACCCATACTCATGTAAATGCAGCATCTGGCAATGTGTTAAGAGTCTGTTCTGAAGCCATAGACAGACAGTGCTGTTAAGCAGGGTAAAATTTAATTCCATTCCGGAGAAAACAGCAGTAACAAGGAAAAGATGCTACAAAGAAGACTGCAAAAGGGTGAATGTTGAAGGTGTTGTTCCACATATTGCTGTGTGTGGGGTCAAGCACACATAAAAACATTATCCTTTAATTGATAATGCAGGCTCTGGAATAGATTTTCAGTGGTGCCCCAGGTGTTACCATATTTTGTCATTGTCCTTCCTCTACCGTGTTTTTTCTTTCTAATTTTGTATTTTCCACTATGCCATCAAAAGGCACTGCAAGGGATGATTTTGTTGGTTTTTTTTAACAAATGGTTACTACCTTATTTTCTGGCAGTACTGGTTATGGTACTAGCAGGGAATGGAAGAACTGGACACAGAAAGTAAAAATGGGCACAGGGAGCTGGGGGAAGGGGATCTCCTGTTGTAGAATACTTTTCCAGGAAGGAAGGGTGGGATGTAGTTACGGGGCAGATACACTTTTCTTGCTGAATTCCTCTATTTCAACAGAACATGAGCTTTTTTTCCATCTAAAACCCACAGCGCTCAATCTGAAATTGGCTACCTTTTGCAAAGTACAGCACTTAAACATGCCCTATGTACAACCACTTTCCAAATTTCACACAATCCTGCAACTGCAAACATTAGGTCTGCAACTAAGATTTCTGCAATTAGGTCTGTAACTCTTTGGTCTCCAGCTCTAAAAATTAGTCTTTGCCCAAAATGCTCTATACAGTCTGCTTCTTGCATCCATCACTGACTTGGAATTGTCTGTGCAACTTGACCTTTCTGACAAGTTTTCTAGGTATGCTGTGTGCTAGCTTCCTCAACTTTTTTTGCTGATTTGACTCTCACACAATTCCCTTTCCAGTGCCTCAAAGCTTCCATCCACAGATTTATTCCTTGTACAAGGATGATGGTTCAGGTCTGAGAGGAACTTCAAACCTCTGTCCCTACCGCAGGCACCTACAAAGTTTAACATGCAAGTTTCCTTTTGTCTGCAGTAGGATCCCTTGTCCAGGACACCTAATAAAGATGTGTTTCTCAGCACAGTTGGAAAATCCCTGTAACTCAAACTCTCTGATGATTTCACTGAAATTTCTGACACAGAAGTGTCATATAAAATCCATGTACAGAACACTATCTAAAACCTGTCACAATCTTCCCAACAGCAAACTTGTCAGCACCGCTGTGCTATTATGGGAGACAACCTTGAATTAAAATACATCTAATAGCACATTGCCTGTGATGAGTGGTGTGTGACAATTCAAAACATCATCCTCACAGCAACGCCCGCAGGCAGTCAGGAATAGACCAGCAAAGCCTAGAGACGTATCCCATCAATCATGAGGGAACACCACTACGGAACAACCCATGAATCTGTACAACCTCAAACTGCAAAAAGCTGGAGGAGGGTTAACTGACTGCTTCTCAACCCTCCTGATGCAAAATGTCGTAGTGGAGCACTCACACCTGTGCCAGAAAATTGCAACATGTGAATACTCTCAGGCCATATGCTTTTAGCACACAGATAGTAAGAAGAGGCTGACAGGTACTAACTCAGTATTGTCATGTGTTAAAAGTACAAATGTTTATAGCTTTGCAATTATTGCCATATTTGAAAGTATAGAATCATAGAATAGAAACACAGAGTATCTCGAGTTGGAAGGGACCCATAAGGACCATCGAGTCCAACTCCCTGCCCCTCACAGGACTACCTAAAACTAAACCATATGACTAAGAGCATCGTCCAGACGCTCCTTGAACTCTTGACAGGCTTGGTGCCATCACCGCTTCCCTGGGGAGCCTGTTCCAGTCATTGACCACCCTCTCAGTGAAGAACCTTTTCCTAATGTCCAATCATATCCTATCCAATCTTATATAAGTGCTTATAATGTGTGTGTCTTGATTTCTATAACCAGAGATCAAACCTCTGCTAACATGCTCAGATGGTCTGAGCCATTTGGCCACTACACCATCAGAGCTATAGACTGTTAAGGATATGCAATAGACAAAACACCAGAAAGTGATAACCACTATGCATAGTTCCAGGATCAACCAGGGGATACACCAGCTTTCCAGGTCTTGGCTGTCTTTGTTGCTGAATTACCACCATTTTTCCACCCTTCACTCTTGATTCATTAGAGGAAGATGATAAACAAGAAGCAGCAGGAGGTCCAAAGTACAAGATTTATATCGAGTGTTCAGTCTCACAGATGAAAAGGCTGAGATCTCTCGGAACAATGATATGTTCCAAAAAATGATATATGTTTTGCAGTTGCTGATCCTGCTCCTGCCGCTCCCTGCTCCATGCAGCATGTGCTTCCCCTGAACGTTAAGAAGGAGGGGTGGGAGGGTCTAGAGTGTGCCTAAAGGTATGCCCTGAAGCAGCAAATACAATGCTGACATCAAGTTCTCAAATCAGATCAGATACAATCGTGAAAGTTACCCTGCACATCCTAAATACCTCTATTCCTTCTTGCCCTTTTATTACAATAGCTGAGTTGCCACTTGAATGCACTTTATTATGTGCCAGGTGCAACGCAGTCACACACCAAAGAAATGTAAAGGCATTTCATTTCCATACCATCCTGTGGAATGACACAAGGTGGTACTTCTGAGCTGAAAAACAACCAATGCAGCAATTCTGAGAGAAGAAAACTTCAGAGGGAGTCAAAAAGAATGTAAAGTGTATAATTAGCAGGATGTAAGACTGCCAGGACTGCTTATTGCTTGCAACTACATTTGGCCTCTTTCACCCTGGACAAAGACCCCAACAGAAGTAAAATCTGGTTGCTTTGCCAGAACACAGCAGGGTTTTGAAAGAATTCTGAGGAGAACTTTGGGGGGATTAGTGGAATAATTTAATAGGCTGTCATGTTGGTAGATAGAGAACAAAAAGACATTTGCACTTCAGACTGCCTGGATGGTTTGGGGATAGTGGAGGAAGAAAAGTAAGTCCGAAGAAGCCTGAAGCTATTCTGCATTGAGAAAAAAGCCCTGACAGAAAGTGTATGAAAGGGATGAAGTTAAGGGAATAAGATGCTGAAAAAAACCCATACACAAACATTCATTTCACTGCCAGGCTAATGCAATATTGTTTAGTGAACACAAATAAGCAGTTGATTTTTCTCAAATTGAGGAATCATGGAATCAGAATAATTCAGGTTGGAAGGGCCCTTAGGAGGTCATTCCAACCTCCTGCTCAAAGCAAGGCCCGACCAGGTTGCTCAGGGCTTTATCCAACTGGGCCCTGAAAACCTTCAAGAATGGACACCCCACACCCCTCTGGGTAACCCATTCCATTGTTTGATTGTCCCCATGGGGAAAAGGCTTTTCCTTACATCCAGTCCAAATTTCTAGGTTTAATTTATGCCCATTGTATCTTGTCCTCACACCACACCACCAGAAGAGCCTAGCTCCATCTTTTTTACAAGCTCCTCATGAGCACTGGCAGGCCACTATTAGGTTTCCCCCACAGCCAACTCTCCTCTAGGCCAAACAAGTCCCGTTCCCTTTAGCACCCCACCCCTCTCCCCCATGAAAAATGCTTCAACGCCCTGAACATTTTGTCTGTCTGCTGAACTTTTTCCAGTTTATCATGATCGTCCTTGCATTTGAGGTACTCAAAGCTGTATGCAGATGTGGTCTAATGAATACTGAATCCCTTAATCCCCTCGATATGCTGTTAATACAGCCCAGGAGATGGTTGGCACTGTTTGCTGCCAGAGCACATTGTTGGTTTATGTTCAGCTTTTTGCCTCTCAGGCCCACCGGGTCGTTCTCAGCAGTGCTGTTCCCCAGCCAGTCAGTCCCAGTCTGTATCACTGGGAAATCAAAATCATAGAACAATGTAGGTCAGACCTCTGGAGGTCATCCAGTCCAACTCTCTTTCTCAAAAGCAGGGCTAACCTCAAGGTTAGGTGAAGTGGCATCCATCATCTAAACCTGAAACCCACAAATAACATACACAAAACAATCCACGGGAAGTTTTAAATTCTATTTCTAAAGAAATCTTTAAAACACTATTATTATTACTATTTTCCAAGTACATCATAACCAATAAAAGCTGGTACTATAAAAAGGTAAAGAGATGATAGCAGCTTCAAAAATAATGGAAGTACTCAAAAATAATTACTCAATAATGGCAAGGACAGGGAAGGTGAAGGATTTTAGTGAAATGTGTATAAGAATGAATACCACACCCAAAATCACTTCAGTTGCATTGGGAGGCAAATGCAAATTTAAGACAGCATTTCAGCATAACCATGAAAATTGGGAAAATCTTCAGGGCAGATAAAAATCATGGCCTAGAAGAGACCACAGTAACAATGATCATCCAGACTCCTCTCTCAGGCTCAGTCTCTTTTCATACTGAAACTGCTGAGGCCTCTCAAAGCTCTGAAAAGACTATCCAAGTCATTCAGTGCAACAAACTACTCTGATCCAACAGGAGCAGGCTGGGAGACAGGCAGGAGGCACAGAGCTTAGCAGTCCCTGTCCCCACAGCAGAACGTGGCAGTGGGATCTTTGCAAAGAACAGAAATTGGGTATACGTGTCACTAACCCCGACAGGTACCCACCTCCTACCTCTGCCTTGACCGAGACTCTGGTGAGGGGCTGCCTCATTCATGCTTGTCTTCCAGCTTTTTCTATCCCTAATGGAGACACAGAAAATACCCATTAATCCTTCCTTTTGTCCCCCAAGCTACCTGTGTGCCCTTGGGACAATCTCAGCTCTGCTCGCATCCTTGGTGGCAGAGAGCAGGGCCCAGTGCACTGCCAGACACATGTTCATGATTACATTAGCAGACAAAGGAAGAGGTGGGAAGTGGGGAACGCAGAAAGGGGAGAAAACAGCTTGGAAAAAGCATGGGGAAAATCAAAGGGCAGCTCTGGTACCACCCCTCTGGAACCTTAGTTCCCTCTCAGTGAGAAAACTAGATCATCCTCATTAGGGGTCTGCACATCTTACACTGCTGAAGACTCAGATCACACCCTCAGAACCAACCCTCCACCAAGCGTCCCACAGCTGGCAGGAGAAGCAGCAGGAAGCAGCGGGTCCCCCCTGCGTGGTAAAGGCAGCCACCCATCACTCTGACTTCAGTGTCAAACTGAAGAATCACAAAAAACAGTGAAAGCCTCCCAACCCTGTCACTGAGTGTAACCTGTAAAAAACCACCCACTCACACAAAGATCTGCACTACATCTGCCCAAATCCAACTGATGAGATGAATCCCACATGAAGTAGTGAACAAAAGTTACGTAGACTTTGCTATATTACTGTCACCTGAATTAACTGTTTGAAACTGTAACAGGACAGGGATGCCCTGGTACTTTACTTGTACGTGAAGGTTACAGTTGCTGAGGTTGACGAATTTCTGTACCTCATGGCTCGATCTGGTCATAACTCATTGATGTAAGGGACTGAAAGAGTTAATTTCTCAGACGTTGTTGTAAAGTAGGATGTAGCAAACAGTAGGCAGGAAACTGATGGACACAGGGCATGGGGGGCACACTGAAGGATGCACAGTCCCAGGTTCATATACCAACTTGCAGAGATCATACCTTAGGTTTATTTGAGGAAGGGGCTTCTGACTGCTCAAAAGACCCCTCGCAACCACTGACAATGGCGCCCGCGCAGAAGATCACGAAATTTCTGGAACAAGAACCATATAAGCTCACAGGAGGCACACCTGAAGGTGGGGCTTACATGATAAAAGACACTACAACAAAAACTGGTGTGCGCCCATCACCAGAGGACTGTCACGTCTGTCATCATCAGCGCTGGAGCCAAGGGTGGTGATACCTCCCTATCTTTCCCTCTCTCTCACCCCCTTCTTTTCCTCCTCTTCTTCTTTTACCAATTTTAATAAGAACCCCCACCATCAACGCTTTTCCATGTTTTCAAGTTCAAGTTGCCTTTTCAAGTTAAAGTTACTTCTGCATTGAAATAAAATGTTTAGTTGATCATTTGGTGTAATTTCACCTTAATTTAGTCCAAGGGGATCATTAGAAGCTTGGTCACTCCCTCTCCTCTCTCAGGTTGGTATGCGACAATTGAAATCTGTCATCTGGCAAGACTGCGGTCACACATTCTGACTGCGAGTAACAATCCACGTGACAAACCAAGCAACAATGGGCCAACACAACTGTATGGTGCAGTCAACAACTCAAGTGCTCCTGAAAAAAATATTGTAAGACTTCCTGGTTCTGCATTCAGAGATCTCTGCCTGGAGATCAAGCTCAGGGACACCCAAGGAAAAACCTTACCAACTCCAAGAAGGCCCTCAAAGACTGGGTGGCTGTAGAACAGCATGCATGTTATGGACAAGGACAGCAGAATAACTGCAGGCTGTGATCCAACAATCCTCTGATCAGGAGATCAGAGGATGCATCTGCTGTCACACTGACCTACCTCATCACACTATGGCATTTATAAGCTATTTATATTTTGCATTTTGTATATTTTAACTGATGTTTAAAGACAAGAAAGCTCCTTATAACATTCCCCTAAGAAACTGCCTGTTTAAATTGATACCATTGTCAACTGTTTCACCCACAAAAGCTTGAAAAGCTTAGATAGCTCAAGACAACTCCATCACTCGTAAATAAAATCCAGTTTACAACAGCACACACCCTGCAAAGACAGAACTTTTAATGTATCAAATGCAAAGAATAAAATGGTGCATGACATGGTTTGTTCAGCACAAGGACAACAGAAATTCATATGCCATTTTTCAGAGGTATTTTAAATATAGATCTTACATTGCAAAGCACTTCAGCTTCTTAAGGCAGAAACTAAAAATGCATTATCACAAAAGCAAACCTATAGCTTAGGTTCTTAATGAAACAAGACCATTAAAAATTATCTAGCTATCTGCTAATTCAGAGACTTAACAAATAAAATAAATGAAGCATTTCCTATGCTTCTAGGGAACTTCAAAATGAAAAGTTCTTTTCCATCCTCATGGAGAGTCAGAGCTGCATTTCCCTCTGCAGCAAGTATAAAAGGCACTTCCAAGTGGTCTCTAGTACAGCACCATACGATCTGCTAGCGAACATCCAGGGCTACCACTAGAAACAACATTCAGCATTTACATTTGGGATTCCCTATCATAAGTAGGCTTTTTCACCACCCAGCCTGATTTTTCAGCAACCTAAACTTAAGACCAATATGTGATTTTTAGATCCTTTCCTATTTAATTTCATGAAAGCACAATGTGGAGCTATATATGACAGTATGGTGTTTCTCTGAAAAAGCTAATTCTGTTCAGAGTCATAAAGTTTCCTGGCTCAGCCGATAGGAATCTGAATTTGAAATCTCTCTTTTAAGTGATAGGTCTTTAAACGTGGTTTGTTCTTCATTGCAAGGAGTTATAACTCCTTCAACTAAAGGAGTTATAAATTAGAGGTTTAACCTTTTAAAAGTCTTATTCACTTTCCATTGTACAGTAATTAATTAATAAACATATTTTTTTCATTTGGGAAAAAAAAAAAAGTATTCTTCACTTATCTTAAGTTCCTGCCTGGAATGCTCAACTGGGGTTTTTTGCCAGAAAATTTAATCTGGGCTTAAAACTCCCTTTTTCCTGCACTTCCATCCTTAAAGCAGCTGAAGCCAGACACCGAGTGTTGCCAAGGGAAGCCCAAAAAGCCTACACCAATGCTGGGCCACCCATGCAAAGTGCCCTGATTGCCCTGACACCAGCCTGACTCCATCGAGCAGGTCATGACAAAATGAACTCTCGCAGTAGCGTCCTAACTTCAGTATCAAATGCTAAAAAAATAACTAGAGCTTCTTGCCCCTTTTCTGAAAAGGCAAGGTTATTTGTGAGAAAGGCAATTTCAGCCACAGAAGCAGGAGAGATGGTTCTGACTTGGTGCTACCCTCAGGAGAGGCAGCCGCTGGGCTGTGAAGAACCGCCGTTGCTCTCCCTCCCAAATATAGATCCAGTCACCACCTTTTCCCCCTCTGAGGGGATGAACGCGGCACTGGAAGCACCACCTCTGCGAGGTAAACAGCCGCCTTCCTCTCCATTGCCCTGACGAGACGAACCTCTACCCTCTGCCGACCCCTCTTCGGGTTCCCGCCGCGGGGTGTGGAACCGCTGGCGCCGAAGTCTCGCGAGAAGCCGCCCAACGGCCGCCACNGTCGCTGAGCAGCCCTCCGGGGTTGTCCGCTGTCCTGGCGGTGAGGAGCCGGGCTGCGCGCCCGCCCGCCCGGGGAGGAAGCACTGGCTGCTGCGTGTGCCTGCGCGCCTCCGGGGGCTGAGGCGAGGCAGGGCGAGGAAGCCCGCGCAGGGGTGCTCGCACCTTCCCCAACTTGGGACGGGGCGGGCTGGTGGGGGTGATCCGTGACTGAAATGGGTTGTCGTTTCGGTGCGGGAGAAGGAAGGGTGCTCGCTCTAGCTGGGTGGTGACACTCCTTCTCCTGCCATAGCCTAATCTTTCATTTTATCCGTAGAAGACAGACTGGTCCGAGCCCTGGCTGGTGGGGCTGGCGGTTTTCCACGTCCTCTGCTTCCTCCTAACGTGTATCTCTTTCCAGCACTACCGGGTTCAAATAGGGCACTTCCTCTGCATGGGTGAGTCGTGTGTTCATGCTTCCGTGAACTGGCATTCGGGTGATAACGGGCATGTAAGTTATTTAAGCTGCTAATACTGTCAAATGGCTTCTTTTGGTCTCTTGACGATAACCGTTTTCTTCATGCACTTGCACAGCGCACGGTTTCGTACTTTGCAGCAGATAAGGTGCGTGCAAATTAGTATTTCTCTTGTAGTAATGCATGTGGAAAATGATACAAGGTCAAACCTAAAATTTTGTAGATGTATTGCTTTTCTGTTAAACAGGTGATGGCACTGAATTTTCGTACTGTCTTGAAGGCTTCATGTTGCGTGTAATTGTTAAGAATATGCTCCTTCTCACCTCACTGCAGCAGGCTACTCTGCTATGCAGCTATTCAAAGAAAGTTTGTGTTTTACCACAACCTTTATATATAATTAGTACCCTAACTTCAGATAGTAACGTTAGCTATGGCAGTGTGACACCATAACATCTAAAATGATAACTTAATTCCATACCAGTTCTGGGGAGTGCTGGCATTTCTTTTTACAGACATAACTTAGACGCAGTCACCAAGAAGATTGCTGGAAAAAATACCGGTTGTTTTGGGTTGTTTTTTTTTTTAATTAATTTGTATGCTGAGCTCCATCTGTAAGCTCAGATGAGTAGTTTGTTTGTTTGTAATACAGTGGGTATGTTTTGTGATCACTTTATACTTCTTAGTAACTATATGGGGCATTTAAATCAGAATTGGTTTTGTGCAATTAAATATGAAATGTGTAATTTAGTCTTCCAAGGATCAAGGAATTCTAATGTCTGGAATGTATACATCTCCAGTATACATGGCAGAACTGATGGCAGTTTATTTTAAAAGAACTACTGAATCTAATATTTTTCTTTTGTTGTACAGTAGGCTTAGTGTACTGCGCTGAATATATAAATGAATTAGCAGCCATGAATTGGAGGTAAATGTTCTGACTTTCATTTTTGCATTTAAATGAATGTTCTTCTAAAAATGTTCTTTTTTTCATATCGTTCTCAGAAAGCATTAATTTAAAGAGAGTCACTCACGCCTCATCAGTAGAATGTGATGGCAGAGGGTCTTTTGCATTGATTGATATAAAACTTTTGAACACAACCATGCACTATAACATAGTTATCACTTAGCTTATAAGAAGACGTAATTTTTAATAGCTAGCATGAATTTATTGTACTGCTTAAAATCTGTGTTTATATGGATGGTTGTAAACTAACTAGTCAGAGAACTAAGAGAAAAGCAGAGTGGGATGGTTAAGGGGAAGAGGACGTGAGCTTTGGAGGGAGTTGGTTTTGTTGGGTTTTCTTTGGTAGCTATTCATGTTTAATAAGGTGAAGTTAAGCACCACTTTTCAAAAATATCACTGCTCTTTTATATACTTATATATGCATAAAACATTAAAATTAGCTTGTTTTACTAAGCATGTGTACCTGAATTAAACTGATTGCTTATTCTCATAAGTACTGAACTAACTTTTCCCTGATGTAACTGGAAACTATGTGTTTAACACTACTTTATGCAGGCATCTAACTGTAAGTCTTCATGTTCCACTTCAGGCATACGCGACCTAAATTACAGCTTTGCTACATTTATTATTTCTGTTATCTTTTCCAATATGAGTAACCAAAATACCTAAGAAAGTCACTTCAGACACTTAAGGATAAGCACGATTCTGATGCACAAATCTCTGTACTAAGCAGTCACATTAGTAAGTTACTTGATCTGTGGTTTTATTTATGTTTTGCACAGCAAAACCTTAAAGAAAAGAAAGGCTGGTTACTGTAATAAATATTAATAACTGATGAGATATTGACTGTCTCTTTGTTCTGACTTACTACAGTAGAAGGCTGGCCTGTGCTTGGGGATCTCAAGAAGTAGGATAATCTGTACAATGTCCATGTTGAATAGTTACTATGAAAGTACAATGTTATGTGAACTACACTGAATAAGTTTCCTCTTTTATTTTTCTTCATTTTATTTCTTTCAGGCTGTTTTCTAAATACCAATACTTTGATTCAAGAGGAATGTTTATTTCACTAGTATTTTCAGCACCGCTGCTGGTGAATACTATTATAATTGTGGTATGTATGTGTTCATTTATGTGGATGCTTTCATTAAATTGATAAGTAAATATATGTGGATTAGTTAAATTTAATAATTTACTTGTTTTGCAGGTGACCTGGGTTTACAGAACTTTGAATGTAATGACTGAACTGAAGACATTACAGAGAATGAAAGCAGAAAAAGAGAAAAAGAAGTGAAAGCGCCTAACACTAATTTTTTTTTTAATTGTAATAATACTTGTCCAGGTAATCAGGCCTTCTGTATGTTTGTTCAGAAACAGCAAAGTTTTTGTGTCTGATGTCAAGAGGACTTCGCAGCATATGGTCATGGACAATTAGGAGAAAGCAGGTATCAAACAATACATTTGAATGGGCTGTGAAATTGAGAAACCCAATCTTAAAAGGTCTTTCTGCCTTTCAGCCTGAGATAGTTCTCACCATGACCAAGGCTATTAGTATAGGAGAGACACAATCTTCAAGTCAGTTTCCATTTGCCTATGCATTTTTTAACTGTGTCTTCATTGTCTGTTTATTAAGTATCCAGACTTCTGCTGCTTAAGCCAATTGGAGCTGTGTTGTGAATTCCAGTAAATGAGGGATTGTATTCAGAATACTTCAGGAATCCATGCTTCTATGAAGCATTAAACTCCTTATAAATCAAGTCTCATACTTCCTGTGTGTATTGTGTGCCAGTAGTATTTTATAAATAAAATTATCCATTGTATCTTAAATGGAGTTAATTTGAATTAATTTTTAATAAGATATTTTCTTTATTTTTTTCCTCACTAAAATTACCAGTTTGGTAAAATCTTGTATTTCATTTGTGTGATTCAAAATGATCTCTGCATTTTTTTCAGTTTACATTTCATGATTTTAATGCCACTAGATAAATATCTCTCCTGAAAACTGAATGTAATTTTGATAGTATTTTTTGCTAATTTGTAGAACAGAAAGGAAGGGAAGAAACTTTAGAATGTTTTATGCAATTTTGTTCCTATTTTTTAGATTACTTCTTTTTATGCTTCACTTTTTTTAATAAATAACTGAACATGAAAAATTGACCCTGGTAAAAATGAAGAAGGCTTTAGTTTTGCTCAGGGTAACCTGTTTTTATTGGATTAAGGAAATCTGTGGAGGGAAACGAACACAATGGAAGATTGTCCGTACATATTTAGTAAAAGTTAAACCTTTGTGCAGAGACCTAAGCTTCTGTCTAAAATAGATGTAATTTAAGACATAGGAAAGATGATCTACAAAATTGAACTTGGACTAATGTGAAGAACAGTTAGGTACAAAAACACAGAACACTAGCATGTTTTTAAGCTTACATGTACTTGTGAAATTAATTTTAAATATTTGAATAGTCTTCACAACAGAGGCAGTGCGGACCTGAGGGAGATAAGCATGAATATGCTGTAGGAGTCCAACTGGAATAACAAGCAGTCTAACACCAAGGCCAATTTATCAGTCAGAAGAGAAAAAGCTGAAACATTTGTTTCATGACTACATCTTTGAAGAAGAACAGAGAGACTGATAAGGGGAACCTCCTGCCTCAGCAGGGTGATGAAGTGCCAAAACTGCAGTAACTAGGTGAAAGGTAAAGGCGGCAGGGGGAGATCATGACCACCGACCCAATTCAGGGCTGAAAAGACTTGCCCCCCCACTTCTGGAAGGAGCATGCGTGCTAATTTACGTGGCAAGCGAGGACAGCTAACCAATTAGCAAGAGACAATACTTGATAAGGGGACAAGGGGTGGAGATCCCTTGAACCTTTCTGAGGAATGTCTCAAACACTCGCAAGATGAATATAAAAGGGCAAGGCAAGTGCCATTTGGGGCCTTTTTGCTTCTTCTGCTGCTTCTTTTTTGGACGAGCACTCCTACCGACCAGACACCCACCCCGCCCCCGTTGGCTGGACCAACGCTGGAACCTGGACCGGTGATCCCTCTCTCTCCCTCCCTCTCTCTCTCTCCCTCCTCCCCCCCTTCTTTTCTCTTATTCTTCTTTGAATATTCTTAGTAAGAATCCACACCGCTAATGCTTTTCCAAGTTTTCAAGTTCGAATTGCCTTTCCAAGTCTAAGTTACTTTCTGTGTTAGAATAAAAAGAAAATGTTTGATTGATTGTCTGGTGTCATTTCACCTTAATTTAGTCTGAGGGGATCATTAGAACCTTAGTTGCTCTCCTCCCTCTGAGGGTGTGACGCGACATATGCATACACAGTTTGCAAGTCTCCCAGTTAGGGAGAGAGTTAAACTGTTTCTGGAGGGCTTCACAGCACTGTGGAAGGGCAGTACCGTGTGAGCCTGGGGTCTGTTTCTTTACCGTTACCTTGGATTAACTTAGCATGGCTCTCCTCACTGATCGCTCTATCAAGAATTACAGACAGCTAGGCTTCTTTATATTAGCAAACTAAATAGATGCAGGCTTGCTGTGTTGTCCCATCATCGTCCATTCTGTTGCGACTCTTGGTGCTATGCTGGGTAGTGTCAACTGTCACTTTTCTGTGAAAACCACTCTAGTGGTCTGGTAGATAGCATGTGCCTTTTGGGAACAGTCCCTGTTCTGAAAGAGTGAATAGAATCAATCCAAATGGCTGCAAGATAGGCTGTGGCACCTGCCTTCAGGACTAAGGAACAAGCCTGTTTGATTTTATGTGGATAGGTGTAGTCCAGCCAGGCTGGTTTAGAAAAGTTCAGCTTTGCTTTTAACAATTTGATGGGGAAAGGTATGCAATTTTTCAAACATGGCCCTAAGCATGACCACATAAATGTTGTACTCCTGACTTTCCTCTTGTGAACTGTTCTGCAACAATATTAATGCACAATTGTTTTAGTATCACACACTTAAAGCTGTAGTACTTCGTCACACTGAGATACCACCAGCCTTTGGCTTCACACTATGTATGAATTTCATCCACAGTAAATGAGGTGGTTCAGAGCAGCTAAGCATCAAGTCTCTTGCAGTGGAAAACAATGTGTCTTACTTAGTACATCCAATGCAAACCTTCCCCAAATAGTTCAGTACTTAGTCTTCTTTCTTGTGTGTGAGTTTGGAAAAAAAATGAAAATTCCCTCTTCTGTAAGTATGTGGAACTGGTGAGATGCAGCAATTAGAACTGCCCTTTCTAGCATAACATAGACAAAATAAAAGAAATTACTTTTTCTGTATTGCTCATTTTTGTGTTACTCTTGCTTGGCACAGGATTTATTAGAGACATTCTTGCTACCTTTGGGGATCCCAAGTGAAATAAAACAATCTTGTGCTCAAATTCTCTTTCCTCTTCCCCTCAGTGTAGTTGACCTTTCAGGCAGTGTTACATTTTGTGTTGTGTTACCAGAGTAATTTTGCCCATTAATATAAGATCCCAGGGCATTACAGCCCTTTAACAAAGGTGAAGAACAAAGAACCCTCGAGTGTGAGTGGCAGGCACTTTATTTTTAATTAGCAAGTAAAAATCGATTTGAGCTCTATATTATCTGTTGATTTCTGATACCACTGACATAATGTGATAGCTAGTAGGTGGATAGTACTTGGTTTAGAAAGTATCAACATGATGGGGGTTTTTTTGTCTTATAAAAGTATTGCTGAGTGAAAGTATAAACAACTCCAAATTCCAAAATTAAATCAATATTTTTTTGAAAGACCAACATCTCAGAATGTACACTTCAAAATTGTAAGCTTGGTGTTTTTAAACCTTCCCTGACAACTGCAACTATAATAAGTGAATGTAACAGTTATAGAAGACAAATTTTCACAAACACAAAAATGTGGTTTCCATATATGTTTGTCAGAAAAATATTCCCATTTTCTACATTTCAGAAAAACTAAACTTTTATCTGAGTTGTCCTCTAGCTAACCCTGCCTAAGAAACACTAAGTTTAAGTAGGTGTCTTTAACCGTAAGAGAAACTCTCAAAATTAAGTAAAGCATGGCTTTTCTTCATTATGTGACTGGATTTATGAAGTGATAGTGCAATAACATAATGTAAGGGCTTACTTGCTGACAAACCAAAATAATTACATCATGAATTTAGAGACTGTTTTGCCTATTTAGAATTTTGTATGGATAAGTGAATGAGAGCCAAATGTTTAAGACTGTTTGCTTTTAATTGGGAGATCTAAATTTAGGTTGCTTGCAAAAGAGCCTGTTTATTTCAGTTTAGAACATGCATACAGAAACGCTGGTAGCTTCTCAGTTGGGTCCTTTGGAGAGTAAGACAAGACAGAGGTGATTTGTTATTGGTTCTGCATATCTTGCAGGCAGTGACTCAAATCTTCAGCCTTCCTTAACATGTCTTTCTGCAACAGTACATGGTGTCAGCCAGTGTGGAAAAACATTAAAACGGAGAAAGTAATATTAACCTGGCAACTTTACCATAGTAGAAAGTAGTTTTGTTGCATATAAATCTGTGAAAAGATAGATTAGCAGAATTCTGTTGGCAAACCTCCTGGAGTTTGAAGTTGGCCTTGTTCCCTACGGAGAAGTAGTAACTGAGATGAGATGAGTTTCCAAGAATGAGAACCTAGAATTCTCTCTTTTTCCACATCCACTGGAATGCCGTATCCTTAGCTTGGATTGTATTTTCGCCTCTTTTTGGTCCAATGAATCTCAGTATTCTAGACAAAATGGAACAGATCCAATAAGGGAATTTGAATGTGTTCCTCAGGAGTATTTGCTAGCTTAGAAGATAGATGTTTTGAATACCCCCATCTCCCATAAAAAGCACCTATCTCCCAAAGGCATGGGAGGACAGTAAATTGAGGCCTGCATCCCTGAGTGTGTTCTAAAGAAAGAACTCTGAAGGACTGTCTTACTGCTTTTCATCAGCTGTGAAGAGATCTACTCTAGAAAACCTATGTTAGTTGGCAATCTGCTGTGGCCTTGAGTCCTAACTGGAGGAAGAGTCTATGGAGAATTGCTTTGTGGTTTTTGAGTTATAAGCTCCAATCTTGAACTTTGTTTTTTGTAGGAAGTGGGAATGTCAGGAAAAGGAGTAGTAATTCTTTGTGTGAACAGCATAGAAAAGAATACAGCTGTAATGTAGGGAATGTTCTATTTCTTTAAATACAGCGAAACATTTTTGTTTACTTTTATTGTAAGCTTGATTAAAAATTAGAAGCAAAATGTAATTTTTCACCGTAGACGAACACACCATTTTTATAATTAATATATCAAAGTATGTTTCTCTGTCTAGGAAACTCGCATATTGTGTATATTTGTCTATTTACATGTTTGTAATGTTTTTAAATATGTTTTAAATATTTTAATGAGTTTCAACAAAACACAAGTATTGGTGGTTTTCTGTGCATCGGGGAAGAGATCATTACAGTTAGCCAAACTCGCCACTGGATGTCACTATCTCACATGCAAACACTGACTCAAAGCTTTGTTCCTGAGCCGGTTCTGTAGAGCTTTTCACCACAGCTTCATAAATACTTTCCACAGCATTTTGGAATGGCCAGGAAGGGTTGGACTGTAGCCTCTGAAAGCTAAATTGTTATCCTAGCTTGTCCTGGTTTTGGCTGGGGTAGAGTTAATTTTCTTCCTAGTAGCTGACATAATGCTATGGTTTGGATTTAGTGTGAGAATAATGATAATACGCTGATGTTTTAGTTGTTGCTCAGTAGTGCTTACACTAGTCAAGGACTTTCCCTGCTTCACATGCTCTGCTGGGTGCACAAGAAGCCAGGAGGGGAGGGGGGACAGCCAGGACAGCTGATCCAAACTGGCCAAAGGGATATTCCATACTATATAACGTCATGCCCAGCATATTAACTAGGGCAGTTGGCCAGGAGGAGCAGCAATCACTGCGCAGGGGCTGGCTAGGTGTCAGTCGGTGGATGGTCTCTTTGTTATTTTCCTTTTCATTATTATTATTGTATTTTATTTCAATTATTAAACTGTTCTTATCTCAACCCGTAAGTGTTCTCTACTTTTACTCTTCCAATTCTCTCTCCCATCCCACTGGGGGTGGCGGGGGGGGTGTGAGCGAGCAGCTGTGTGGTGCTTCGTTGCCAGCTGGGGTTAAACCCATAACAGAGCTCCAAGGTACATCTGCAGTAACTTTCAAATATTTAATGACACTCTTGCTTTTTACATTAAAAAGTACTTGTAGCAGTGATGATGTGCACATATGCTTCCAGAGTCAGGACTGTGGGGTTATTTTGTGTTTTAAAGCTTCCTAATGTGGCAAGAAAATAAATACCCCTTTCGCTCATACCTACATTTTATACGGAGGATCTTGTCTTCAACGAATTAAAAAGAAGTATAACAACGAAAAATAAAACGATTACATTATTGTGTGAACAATATGCAGGAAAGCTCACTGAAGCAGTCTGGTTCGTGAACTGACAGAGCTTATGCGTATCTTCCATTTCTTTGTGATTTACGTTTGCATAATGCATCATTACCAAGTCTGTCCTTAGTATGTTACGTAGCTAGCACCCACTTATAGTCATGGTTGAGGTTCTCGGAGTATTAGAAGTCACTTCAGACTTCCTCTGCAATCTGGCAAACAGTTGTTGGCAATGTTCAGAGGCTTTATGACTTCATTTGAGAAGCTGTAGGTGCAGAGTTCTCCCCTTGGCATTCCCCTTTGTGTACCAGGTTTTGAGTTTGGTTTTTTATTTGTCCTTGGAATTCATCTGAGCTCTGTTTCCACCCACCACCTCTTTGAGAATACAGACTTCCAGTTTGAATGGACTTTAGTCCCCTTCCTGTGATTTACATGCATGCATGTACACATAGTGACTCTGAAAAAAATGAGGCAATTATAGCCCAGCATGCTTGTGAAATGCCCGCCTCATAACTCAAAGCCAGTGTGCTTTATGGACCTCTGTTTTGTGGTCTATCTTCTCCTGACCAGTTCCTCCAAATTGTGGCTGTACTTATGCCACTGTTTTGCTGCAAAACTGGATAAGTGTTGTACTGAATAGGAAATATCTCAGAGGACTCAAAAGGAACGCCTCTACCTTTTCTATATTTGTGTTTATAGCTTCATATAAATATGAACTGTATGAAACTTTCTCGTACAGTTTCACAGGCATAATGAAGGCAGGAAAAGAACTGTACCTGGTCATGTGTTACACTGCTACAAGCACTGACTTTAAGTGGTCCTACTGAAATTGTGGTCCTGTTTTCTTTGGCACTGTCCTGAGTTAGAACCAGTTGAAGCCAATGTCAGTATCAAATGTATTGCCTCTTTCATCTGAAAATGTTATAATAATAAGCAAGGCATTCAGCAGAACTGATTGAAACAAGGCACCTTTCTTAAAATGGATAAGTTCCAAGTGTCATTTATAACACGTTTGTTAATCCAGCCCTGAATCAAAGAAATGCAATCTTGTATACCTTTCCTCCCTTCTGATCCAGCAGGAACCTGAGAAAAAGGGTTTGCACCTGAGGAGAGGTAGAATAAAACTTGGCTGTACAAAGAGGTATTGAGGCTGGGACCCTTCACTGAAATCATACTTATATCTCAGTCTTAGGATTGTGTAATAAATATACCTAGGTAGTTTCAACTAGTGGGGCAGGATGTGAAGTTTTTCATGTAATTAGGACTGATGCACCTTGATCTGAAGGAGCACTGAGCTTGGAAGGGTTTTAATATGGTAGAAACAAGATTTTAGAAATTCTCTAAGTCATTTAAGTAATCATTCTGTGGGTTGGGGTAAGTACGTGAACAAAGGTAGAAGTGTGCTATTCCTTTGCAGTCTGCAGTAATGATCTACCCAACAGCTCATTAATAATCTATCTTGAAGTAATATATAGTAGGATCTACAAGACATGAATCATTTTACATCCATAACCGTAAGAGTCATGCCTCTGGTACCACACTCTTCACCTTGATTTAGGGATTAGTGAGAGTAATCAGCTTCCTATGGCCACCCTGGAGAAAATGTGATTTGTAAGGTTTGTACTCAAGCAAAAGCAACACAAAAATCAGGAAGCTGATGTACCAAACAAATAATATGAAGTCTTCAGCCCTTCATGGCAAAGTATTTTCTAGCAGAATTCAGGGAACTGTAAGCTTTTTGGTTGTTTAAATACATTTGATCCACAGCAGCGTTGTAAAATATGATTAGAAATAGATTTAATGGCTTTACTTAAAGGTGTTGGTTTTGTAGGTTAATTGATAGTGAGACTTTCTGTAAGTAATCACAGTCTGTTTTTCTTTGAAATGACAGAGTCAACACAAAAAAAACCAGTCCAATTTTATCTGTTTTCTTGTTTCAGTGGCCCTAAATCCTAAATTAGACTAATCATTCTACAGTAATTATCAAAAAGCAGGACACAACATCCCTCTGATTAAGAAGAGCTTATTTATAAAACAAGCTCATGAGACCAGTTTCTTTCTAGTAAATTTGTTTATCGATTTTTACCATCAAAGATTCAAATTAATAAGTAAATACTGTGTGTTATCCAAGTTTTCTGCTTCCCCCCTGTTGTAGGAAGAACAAATTTAACATGCAAAATTAGCAGACTGGATTTATATGTGAGCAAACAATGACAATTGTAATGGTATATGATTTCCACGTAATTCTCTTTGAACTAGAAGTAAAAATATTCCAAAATATTATTAAATAGAGCTTCTTCAGAAACTGATTTTTTAGTTACTCTTTGATACTTAAACAAAGAATTTGAAAATGTACAGAACACATAGCTTTATAGGTAAGCTATAGTTCCCTAAACCATTAACTTGTATAAAGTTTATTAAAAGTTTGGCAAGTTTTATATTTGAGTGAAATATACTTGAGAGATTGATTTCTACATCTATGTCAGAAAAGAGAAAGCTTCTCCAAGCTCTGAAGAAACTCATGAAATTTATGACTTTCAAGACTTCTACATTAAGAGAAATAATCCATAAAGACTCTGAAATCACAATTGTGACACTTCAAGTGGAGTGAAATACATTGGAGTCTTTCAGATTTTTTTGTAGTATGAACTGCAAGTCAGTATATTTGTAAAGTGAATAGTAAAATTAATACACTTAAAGACAACTTGTCTTTAAGCTAAAATTACAGAAAAAATTTATTATCACATTTTTCAATTTACTATTTATTTCTTGTGCATGTTAATACATATCGTATTGACAAATTCAAGACTGCAGTAGCTCAAAAATGTCACCAAAAATCCTTTCAACTGAAAGATGGAGACCTTGTCCTCTCAAATAAAAACTACCCTCTTTTAGAAATCTAGCTGAGGCTTCATACAAAATGATGAATGAAAATGCTAAAAGTATACTAATTGCATTAAAGTTAATATTTGTTGCATTTCTTTTTTTTAATTTACCAAGCAAATTATGGGTTCAGATACTACCAGTCAGAATATTATACTCAGTTAAACAACACCAAAGCCTTCTAGTTTTGTTGTATGTGTGCCCATTAGGTAAACACATATTAATTCAATTTTAATTGGCAATAGCCATTATAGTTCAATATCTTTAACTTAGATAGTTATCATAGAGGAAACCCTTACAGAGTAGTCATTTAAATTTAACCCAGTTAAGTGTGATACACTATAGCTGTATTAACTCATCTAAAAAAGATGAAGTGGAGAATATATATAACTGTTTCAATTAAATACATAATTGCCAGTATTATATCTTAGCTAGAAAGCAATCAGTTTGCTTTGTAACCCTTAGAGGGCTCCATTGCCATGTAGTACTGAGAAATGGGCTGATTTGACATCTTAACCTATTCTGACAACTACTGTAATTTAATTTCGGCCTTATATTAACTCTGTTTACATGGTTTTATCTGTGTGCAGAACCTTCCAAGCTGGTTAAAAGGTCTGATGACGTAAATTTAGGATTGTGAGATGAAGTAGAATGTTTACAGAGCTGTTATGTATAGATTTACCGGAATTAGTATCATAAATGTGACAGGATTCGCAGTTCCCAAATTTAAAAAGCGTGAGGACTGGTCCAGAGGCAAAATGATTAAATCATGACTTAATAATTTCTCATGATTTTCCGAATGCTTCACTGTCCATCCAGAGTGTCTGTGTGTAAATTACAGCATTGCGGTTCAGTTTTTTTTCTTTAACAAGCTAATATATTTGAAGAGGTCGGGGCAGGGTGCTGTCTCCAGACAACAAATCTCTTATGGGAGAAGCAGCGTTAAGAGACCCCCCTTTTCTTCCTTCCAGGGCATTCAGGTGTGACTCAGCTCCTTTCTAGAGGCATGAAAACAGCTAAGAGTAACAAAGCTCTAGCAAAGGGCTAGAATCACAGTTACAAAGTGTTTGATATGAAAGAGAAGAAAGAGCACGGATGTGGTAACAGTGAACTCACATCCACATATCGACTGTCTCTGTCTAGAAGATGCTATTTTAAAGGCCAAAGCGAGGGCTACCACACTCACTGAGACATAAGAGACCTGAAGGACAGTTGCAGCTTCACAGATGGTTCCCTTAGGATGCCCTGTACGCAGCAAATGGGAAGGGGGCTGGAATGGAACTGCAAGTGAAGCGTGCATAGAAACAAATTCGGGTGAAACGAGGTGTTGAAGTCAGTTGTGCTTTTGTTTGTTTAAAGTATTTTTTTTTAGCACTAATATTTTGAAGGAAAAGGTAAGAAGAAAATCAAGGCAAATAATAAGCAGAAGAAAAACTCCATGAAAAAAGCACAAGATGAGGTGGCTGTTTTGGGACAAGTGGAGGAAATAGGAAAGTGACTGGACATTTCTACATCTGGGACAAGGAAAGGAGAAGACAGTTATCTGAGGGGAAAAAAAGAGACAATGAAGTAAAAAGAAACATTCCTTACAGCCTGTCAGCTTTCTCTGGGAAGAAACTGGTACATTCCTGTGGACAAATATCCTCCACAGGAGCTCCTGTGAGAGGGGCCAAAATTACGTTACTGATGTAAGCTGGAAACTCTTCTAAACCCATCAAAACATGAGAATGAAAACTCTTTCAGCAACAGCGAACACTTAATAAATAGGTCAGTGCTGAGAGTTAAAAGCCATTTAACCTCATGCATTGCTTCTACTGCTCTGCTGAAGAGGGAGACTGACCACAAGATATTACTCCCTGTTCCTTTACTCTGTGGATTAGTGTGTGCTTTATGAGTCAAAATGTTTCCCTCACCTCAGTTCATCTAGAAATTAGCCATGACCGTTTCAGCTCACAAATCAGGCAACCACAAAGAGTGTCTTTGCCAGGATCAATACTTTGCTCTGCATTTTCAAACTCACGTAATGTGAGCTCTCCAAAATGAAACCACTGCCAGCGTGATCTCTTCCTGGACTGCCTTTCCTGTGCAGTAGAAATGGGAGGCCCTGTGTTGCTCCACCCAGAAGTCCCTGATGAGTTTCCTTACAATAACAAACCATGCCCTAGTCGCTACAGGAATCAGTACCAGGAGGCTCATCCAGAAGGTCGCTGGTTGACTGTGTATCCTGAAGCATGCTAAATGACCTCCCAACTGAAAAAGGGGAAACTACCCACATTGATAAGAACCTTTCATAGCCTTGGTGAAAATGGTTTCTATAAATACAAAGGTATTATTATTAATATTAGTCTTTATTCTTGAAGGAGGAGTTCATTTTCCAGGAGAAGAGAAAAAGAAAATAGGTACCCTGACAAGAATGGGATGTTAAGAGTAAGAAACCAAAATTTTATGCCATCTTAATTTGAAGTATTTTTCTAATACTGGTAAGCCTCCTATCTAAAATAAGAAAGTAAGATTTTAGAAGTGAAATGAATGAATAGTGCTAGTAATAGTAGAATAGTTTAAGGTGAAAAATATGTATGGGCTATACTAAAGTTCCAACAAATTTAAAAGAAATAGGCAGGAAGGAAGGAAAATTATTGCATGAATCATACTCCCTTGGGTAACAGTGTCAGCAGACTTGAAATCATCTTGTTGCATAGGACAAACAGATGAGCAAATTGATGAGTAACTGACAAAAACTTTTTTTTTTCCTGAACACTGAACTAGCAAACAGCTCTTTTTATATAATAAAGATATGAGGTAATCACTACCATCTCTCTGGAAGTCAGAACTATAAAGAAGATATAAAAGAGCAGATGGTATGTTATGATGCTGCCCTAACAAATGCAAACAGCCATACTTCTGCAAGAATGTTTCTTCATGGACCAATTTAATCAGTGAATGGATTTTGTCCTTATTACTTTATAGCAGGTATTTCTAGCATGGTTTAGCCCATTAGATTCGTCTCAGTTCTTTACACCACATGGCTGAAATTTCTTAACTAGAAGGGTTTGAATTTAAGCTGATCTCTTGCTGGGCCTAGGTTCGTTCCTCTGTTAGGCAGAGTGAGAGCCAACACATAAGCAGTTTGGTTATTCAAGGAGTATTGACTTGGGCCCTAAGCTGACAATACAGACAAGTATTTTTTTAAACTCTTTGAAACTTTACTTTCTATCTTGGTGTGATCTCCCAAATTCTTTTTTTTTATTTCTTCCTTGGTTGGGCAGGGAGGTAATGGATCAGATGTATTTCAGACTGCAAGTTTTTATAATTGCTCTCCTACCTTGAGGTGAAGCCAGCAATCCCCTTCCTCAAGCAGCACTTCAGTTAACCCTAGTAGGTGTTCTCACAGAACTAACAGTAAGTTATTAGAACAATATTAAAATTCTAATGTGAAAAACTAACCATATCCAGAAATAACTTGGTACTGCCAAAGCATTGGTACAAAGATATCTACAATAAACTAGATGGACACTGAGGAGAGTTAGAAGACAGTAGAGACCAGTGGCAAGCCAATGGAGACACTCCTTTTTTCCTCTGACTTTTCTGAAAACTTAATATTTTCCTCTCAAATGAGATTTACAGCTTGAAAATATTGATAAACTCTGTACTACAGCAAGATGTCAAGGCAGCTCATGTCTTTTAAAAATTACACATTATGCAACATATGAACTTTAGTTATGACTTCCCAAACTGTAGTGTGGGAACAAAAGATAAAAGGTTCCTAAATAGGGTGTGAGAGCAGTTGTGGCCTAGCTGCAATGTGATACTATGCTAACTGTTAGTGGTAGGGATGGACGTACAAATGGTAAAGTGAAAGGAAGATAGAAGAGAAATCTATGTGGCAAATGCTTCAAATAAAAAAGACAGATTGGTAATTATATCTGACCTACTTTACTTTGCAAACCTTCTGATTCCTTATGTCAATACATGGAAAAAGCTATAATCCTCATTCTCAAAGAATATGACTATTAAAATAGCATCTGCCTCAACACTTAAATACAAAAATGAAGTGTTCAATGTTCATTTCTAAGACTGCAGCCTCAAAAGTACCTCATTTGCAATTATACCTGTCTTTTATATAGCTTGTGGAATGCCTGAAATCCATTTGCCTTCACTAAAATATGCTGTAAACTATATATTAACATTTATTAAAAGTACAAAATATTGAAATAATGCTAAGTAATATCACAAAATACATTTATGGATGTAACTTTCTATTTTCTATTAAAAAGACTAATAGACAAATACAAATAAGACATACACAGCCTTTCCTTTTATGACACAAAAGGCAGAAGGGTAGCATAACTCTCCTAGAGAAGCAGAAATTGGAAGAGAGAAAGTATAAACTCTTCTTCACATTTTAAATCCTCCTGCTTTCTTTTGTGAAACATAAATTCTTGGCTTAATGTTCTGGGATGAAACAGCTGCAGAGGTTCTATTTTTTAAGTATATCTGCATGATCCAATGCAGCAATCGCAACTCATGTAGACATTCTCAGCTCAGTTTAAACCAGCTACCTGTTCACTGATAGCAGGGGAACCACATAAGCATGTCTAACACAGAGTGGCTGGCAAGCACTCAGCTCTGGGCTGTCACAGAACAAATTATGGCAGAAGCATTTATTCAATGTCCACTAGCTTGAACTTCTCAGTGGCTACTTTCTCCACTTAAATGATTTTTTAATTTGATACTAGAAGATGTAAAAAGATGGCAAGTCCCTCCAGATCAAAATATTCAGACCTGTCCAAACTTTCAGCCCTCAATGTATTCAAGAATTTTCTGTTTTGAAATAAGCAGTGAATTCAAACCCTTAAGGACACTGATAGTTTCAATGTAAAGAAGTTCTGTTTTCTCAGCTTAAAGCTGGGAAATGAAGTCTACTCCATGAAGTTTACCAAATTCTGCATTTAGTATGTCCAAATATACTCAGTGCCATTTTCTTTCTTCTAGCAGACATTTCCTTCACACTTTAGTCTCTGGGATAAATTCTTATAAAAAGCTACCTTATTTTGGATTCCTATTTTGACTCCAGTTTGAAAAATTCATTATAATTTATCCCAGTGTAAGGAAGAATAGGGAACCCTATAAGGGATTCCAACAGGACTTCCTTTTCTGACCCTCCCTCAAGGCACAAGAATCATCCAGACTAGTGAAAACTAACATCCATGAATTGATGCCTGACAGAATGCATCCAGCTTTGGAGTAAAAGGCATTGTTGTGCTTTTCCTCACCCTCTGTTTATCACTGTGTGTAGTTCAGGAAAGTGGTTGTGGCTTAGCTTTTGTGTAGGTGTTCGCACAGCAGGAACTCCACCTTCTGCCAGTGGCTGACGGTTCTGGTTCTGCCCACAAGCTACAAGCAAACTGAAGAAGACTTCTCACTGAAGTAAAGGAAGTAATCTAGTAAACTCACATATTGCCCTCCACTGTTGGTTTTGAGATCATCTCAGGGTTTTATGCCCTGCCATCCTAGTTTTCAGAAGTGATTAGCATTTCCCCTTATTAGAGTTTATGGTTATCTTTTTCATTTATAAATAAATTAGAAAGCTGTTACACACTGTGGTGTGGACACCACTTGGGCTGTACAATACTGTTCAGAGCTCTACATTAGAATACTGCTTGCCTTTTCATTGTGTAGATTATGTTTCCTAATTTTTCAAGAGGGTAGACATTACTGATTTATAAAGACAGAATGTGATATTCCCAAACTGAGAGATAATAGGAAAAATGAATAAAATAAGGGCTGTGCTGGATCAGATCAAATCCATTTTGGTGTCGTGTCTCTGACAGTGGCCAATAGCTGTTACTTAGTGAAATGTGTAAGAACAAAAAAATCATACAGCCCCAGCAGCGCCCCCCCACCCCCGATGATTTTTGCTATGGGACATCCTGGTAAGAACATTTGCATGAAGTAGCTAGCATTTGATGCACTTTTTTCCTCCAAGTTTTTGTCCTTTTTTTTTAACTCATTAAAAATTTTAGTAACAGTAATGCTAATTTGCTTGAAGTTCTTCAGCATTTTCCAAGCTTTTAATGACCTCTAGTCATCTCTGAAAGCAAACTACATGAATACATGTGAGCTTGTATACTGTACATGATATCTGATACCATGTTCCAGATAACTGGACTATCTGGTCCTTGTTTAAAATGATAGGTGGATGCCAGTCTGACTTGTTACCTTATAGCTTGGCAAATTCAATGAGAACAAATAATGTATCTGCTTTATTGTCCTCCTAAGTGGGGGTGGGTGGGACTATTTGTCAAAGTGTATGTTGGTAATTGATTGAAACTGATGTTATGGGGAATTTTGTTGTGGTTTGTGTTGTGAGTTTTTTGAGGAATGAGCTCTTCTAAGTAATATTTTTGTTGGTAGAGGTTTCTCAAGTCTAAGCTGGAACCGCTGATCAGGATGATCAGACAGAAACACATGGAGGGAACCTCATGATAACTAGTAGCTCAATGAATGGGACCCTCATTTAGAAAGTGATGTAACTAGGTTTGCACTCCTGACCTGGATTAGACAGGAGCTTGAGACTCACCCTAGTGGAGTGCGCTTACCAGCAGCCTCTTAGTTCTTCTTGGACAGCCTGTTCTTACCACCTCCTTCCAAGGGCCACTTTAGCCCAAGAGAGATCAATTATTAGACAATGAGAAAACCTAGTTCAAAGTCCAACCTGGCGTGACAAGGTGCACTTGCGGTCATGCCTGTTGGTTCTTTCCAACCTCAGTAAACAGTCTAGCCAAATACTCTAGAATTAGGTTCCCTATTGTTTTTGTCTTGACTGTAAATGTAAAAAAGATATATTTTTTGGAAATGGTTTTAGAAACACTTGAATAAATCATAAGTTATTCTTTAGGTATCATACTGGAAAGAGGTAGACAGTTTTTGAATTGGATCACTAAATAAATGGTGTATTGGGTTTATGTGGCAAGGTTTTGGTAGCAGGGGGCTACAGGGGTGGCTAGGAAGCTGCTGGAAGCCTCCCCTCGTGTCTGATAGAGCAAATGCCAGCCAGCTCCAAGATGGACCTGCTGCTGGCCAAGGCTGAGCCCATCAGCGATGGTGGTAGCACCTCTGAAATAACATATTTAAGAACAGGGAACAAAAAAAAAACCTGCACAATTGCAGCCGGAGAAAGGAGTGAGAATATGTGAGAGGAACAGCCCTGCAGACACCAGGGTCAGTGAAGAAGGAGGAGCAGGAGGTGCTCCAGGCACCGGAGCAGAGATTCCCCTGCAGCCCGTGGTGAAGACCATGGTGAGGCAGGCTGTCCCCCTGCAGCCCATGGAGGTTAATGGTGGAGCAGATATCCACCTGCAGCCCATGGAGGACCCCACGATGGAGCAGGTGGATGTGCCCAAAGGAGGCTGTGATCCTGTGGGAAGCCCATGCTGGAGCAGGCTCCTGGCAGGACTTGTGACCCCGTGGGGGACCCACGCTGGAGCAGTCTGTTCCTGAAGGACTGCATCCCGGGGAAGGGACCCGCGCTGGCAGGGGAAGAGTGTGAGGAGTCCTCCCCCTGAGGAGGAAGGAGCAGCAGAGACAACATGTGCTGAACTGACCACAACCCCCATTCCCCATTCCCCTGTGCTGCTAGGGGGGAGGCGTTATAGAAAATTGAGTAAAGTTAAGCCCGAGAAGAAGGGAGGGGTGGGGGAAGGTGTTTTAAGACTTAGTTTTATTTCTCATTACCTTACTCTGATTTGATTGCTAATAAATTAAGCTAATTTCCCCAAGTGAAGTTTGCTTTGCCTGTGACAGTAACTGCTGAGTGATCTCTCCCTGTCCTTATCTCGACCCACAAGCCTTTCATGATATTTTCTCTCCCCTGCCAAGTTGAGGAGGGGGAGTGACAGAGTGGCTTTGGTGGGCACTTGGCATCCAGCCAGGGTCAAACCACCACAAGAGAAGTGACTGCAAAATATGCTTAAAAATTAGTAGCATTAGTTTCAATGTTCATAATACACAATTTGAAACAAGCATCCAAGAGATACAGTAGGAACTGTTCAATGTTTGAGCTGTTATTTTTTAAGAAGATTGCTGTACAACTTTCAAGAAAAAAATATAGTGCTGCAAAAGCTTATGTACATGCATAATTTTCTTAAATAATCTCTCTTGCCTGATTATAACTATTCACATGCATAGGAATTCATAAGATGATGACTGTCAATATGTACAGTAAAATTAACTTTTAACCATAGGCATATGTCAAGGAATGACTGTTGCTAATCTTTTTGTAACAGCTTAAATGATCATTATTCTTGCTATTGTTGACAGCTTTTTCCTGCTTAACTGTTGAAAACATTTTACTGTTATATGGTGGCTCTTCTCCAGCTTTACAGTGTATTGTTTTCTTGTTGCAAGAGGGAAAATTTACATTAACCTTCATATATAGTACTTGACATTTATAGTGCAAGTGGGACTGATTACTTTAACATGTGAGAAAATTGCAGCCTTAAAATACACAGAATATGAGACAATATCATCATGTCCTAACACGTTATTTACCTTGTACTATTAAATGCTCCACTGCTGGTCAGTTTCAATATTCTTGCTCTCTGAAATTTTTACTATGAGAACATAAATTAAGTCTTAATGCACAGGTGTTTTTGAATGTCCATCAATGTTGTATGTATTGCTGTGTTATTATTTTACCTGTGTCAGCCCCGCTGTGCAATTTTTCCTTCAACTCAGGCAAAAACATTGACAGTAAAGATGTTACAAAAAATGGATACATTTTTAAGGTTTGGAATTTTGGTCTGAATAAGTAGATAACAGTTTTGACAAATTCTGAACTGCTTTTCCCAACTAAAATTATGTCTGAAATTAGCCAGTTTATTCTTCTGGAAAGAAAAGAAAAATTGTTTGGGATTTTGTGTAGTATTTTGCCTATTAGAATTGCACAAAATTTGATGTTATTTCCAAAAGCATGAAAGAACAAAGCTCTATAGTATACATCAAAAATCCTTTTAAAATTGTATAATCAACATGAGAATCCATATTTTTTATGTGAGGGCCTTTGCTTGCATTACCTTAAAAGTTCTCATTTCCTTTAATTATAAAAAAATATGGCAGTTCAACTCACAACTTTGGGGTCAAAGCTTTGCCTAAAATTCTCTTACAGTTTGAGGGCAAAACCTGACACGGACTTCAGCTGTGATTCTCACAAGGGACATTCCTTAGGTAGTGAAGTGAGCACCAGCCTCAATGAAGTATAACATTTCCCCCATCTGTTCTCTTACTATGTATGCATTTCTCTTGTCCCACCTCCCCCAGTCTCCCCCCACCCCCAAATTCTGAAAATAAAATTCAGGTAACTTTTCACTTCATCTTAACAACAACCTCTGGCAAAAACCAATTTTGTTTGTTCTTTGAATTGAAAGGAAACAGATAAGATAATGATAAGAAAGTAGTTAACTGAAGTTTCACATTAAGTCATGTTAGAAATACAAATTAATGTTTTGGCTTTAAAGACAGAAAAGTGAGAGAGTTGAATTCCTTGAAATGAGATGACAGAGGAAATCATAGCAACACTATGAAATACAGCACCACCAAAGGTAGGGTAAGAAAGACACTTGCTCCAGGACGCCCTCTAAGTGGGTGCAGCATAGAAGGAGACATCTTCAGGTCCTATCAAGCACTGCTCTTGACCTTCCTGCTAGCCTGGAGGAGGAGTTGCATACCCACAGTGTATGGATGCCTGGTGGGCAGCGAGAGCTGGAAGAACCTGAGTAGAAAAGGAGTGCTAAAATACCTCACTACCGCCAATATACCATTCTTCCTTGCTTAATAAATCTGTGAAAATGACTGGTGAGCTGTCTGAATAATATTGCTATACAACTGATTCTGCTTTATTTGACAAAACTTTATTAAATCCTAATGCTTTGCTCTTGTACGTGACTCTTCTTCCACTCACCTTAGAAACATCTCAGAAAGATTAGTAAATGTTATTACCTTTTATACACAAAGATGATACATATAAAGTTCAAGGATGTACAAGTTCTGTTTAGGGAGAAAGAGAGAGAAAGGTAAGGAAGCTGCTTTATTCAGTTACCAGAAAGCTGTTACTCTCCATCTCCAGATGACCATTAGCACGGGAAGCAAAGGATCACTTACCCTTTTCCCAAGAGTATTAGTTAACATTCAGCCTCTCTTGGAGCAAAGAAGCACGCCACACTACGTAATTAAATGAATTCTAAGTCACTGAATTATGTTACAAAGATGTTAATGGTGACTGCAGAAAAACCCTAATGTGAATTATCTTTCTGGTTAATAGTTGGTGGTAGGCTACTTACAATTGTAAGTTTAAATGTGCATGATTAATTAAATATATATATCACATTTGACATTTTCATATTTAGTATTTAACTGTTCAAGTTTAATAAGCAATTAAAAGATGTGATTTAGATCTTGACTTCTAACTGTTTATTCTTTAAGAATTGATAAGGATAACAATGTTTAATGGTTTTTCATTTAACTTAATTTTATTTGCACAGTTATTGGAGAACCACTTTGCCATACTTAATTTCATTGTGTGGAGAAATCCTGATTACAGTGGTGTCATAAATACCTCATTTATATTCAGTGTTTCCAATTTTGCCTTTCTGCCAAAATCAGCTTTAACTGTAAAATAAAACCAGACTCTTTATACATTAAATTTACCCCAAGGTTACCATTATTAGACAGTCTAAACACTGTTTTTCAGCTAACACCTTTAAAGCCTATATAAAATATTGTTTCCTTGTCATGCAAGATTTTGGCCATAAGGTCTGAAAATTTTCTGGGCAATTCTAAAATTAATCACCTAACAATTAACAACACACCTCAGCTAGTGCAACTATCTAGGAGCAACTATTATGCAAAACTAAAAAATGTCACAAGTTTTATATTTTCTACTCTATCCTCTTTAAAAAAAAAAAAAAACAAACCAAACAAAAAAACCCCAAAAAACCATGTTCCTTCTTGCTCTCTGTGAAGTATATCTTCTTGTTCTATTTTTGTATGATCTTCAAAGAGCTGTCATCTCTACTACATATCACTGTCGGTTTTATATAAACACATCCATTTTGATAACTTCAACATGTCATAATCTTTTAGAGACAGATGCAGGAAAAGTAGCATGAACAAAAGTTTTGTATGATACTAATCACACATCACTGACGTACATGTAACCTTTTTATTCCAGGGCATTATTCAAATAAGTCTGTGCCACTTTTAGGAAACCTTTGCCTTTTAAGACATTTTGTTTTAATTATTCACAACAGTGTTGTAATACTACCAGTATAATGTTTCGTTTCTTTTTTTAGTGCATCCTACCTAAAAGGTGACAGCTTGGGTAAGTGGGTAAAATTCTGATTGATCAGATGTGTATTGGATTTCCTGAATTTGCAGTTACATATTTCTAAAATTCCTGGAGCTAAAGAGGAAATAAGAATTTGGGCAATTGCTCAAAAATAGCAAATGAACCCCTCTGGAATGTAGTGCTGGGTGAATACTAAAATTACATGTTTGTGAATTTTTTGTAAATTAATATTTCTAATAGGATAAAATGAGTTTATTGTAGATGTCAATTTGAGATTATTAGTACTTATCCAGTGTCTGGATTTCTTTTTCACGCATGCTTAAGATACGTGTATTCAATCCATTAGACACTAGAGATTCTACACTTTATGTATAAGTTCCCTGTTTTCTGTTGTTTCACAGATGATTTTACATGCATTTAATTTACTTGAAAGCCTACATCTCTTCTGACTTACGTCTAGGAATGGATCCTAACAATCAGTTCAAAAGAACAAAAATGAAAAGGAAAGAACAGTATCCTACTTAATATATATCTTTTTCAGTGCTCAAATTCTTCTCCCAATGACTTAATGTATCTGCCCAGCATTTTTAATCCTACTTTGAGTCACTGATCTGGCCTGGCTAGCCTGCATGGTCACACAACAGAGAAATGTGGACAACACTGTTTTATTACCTGCATAGGTGAAAAATGAAGTAAACATTTAAAATATGAATGTTGGAAAACCAAAATGAGATTTTCCCTCACCTTCTCTTTTCTGCTATTGAAGTCTCATTTTTACAACTTATTGGTAATGCTTCATTCCAATTATAACGTTCTTTGTTTTCAGTTACAGAAGTGTATTTCTTTTGTAATGTTTCCTATCTGTGTAATTTGACCAGTTAGCTCCTGATAGTATGAAATAAAAAGTTATGATTTTCCTGCTATTTTCCTGTCAAACTTTGTCTGCTATTCTAGAAATCTTATACTCCTGACCTTTTAAAGAAGCTATTACTCTACTACTATTGCACTGAGCACAGTACTACTACTTCTATACAGTGGTCTTATTGGGAGGAATACAAAGATGCTAGAATCTGAAACTGGTAATGAGCCAATAAGAAAGCAAAAATTCCCTGCTGACCTCACTAAAGAGAATGGGAACAAAAATTTTGTGGTTTTGCCTGTGTTGGTTCTGTATCTTTTAATTAACGCATCTGCGTCTCTTCATGATCAGTTCTATTTGAATTTTTTTGAGGGTGAAGTGTCATATCATATCTTGCTGATTTGAGCAAAATTTCTCAATGTAATTGCAATCACAGTTTTCTTCCATCAGAATTATGCATTTTATTGAGGCAGACCTCAAAAACTTTGGGAATGTCTTTTGGACAATAGTAGTGAAATTACACAAATGGCTGAGATAATCACAAGATTTCATTCAAACATCCTTGCTGAAAAATGGCCAATTCCCTTTTTAGCCAGAGAGTACAGAATGGCTGCTTCCATAGCATCTTTGTTATAACATGCTAGGGACTGAGCCTTTTTCATGAGCTAATCAGTTCAGACTTACTGGTATTCATGTTGGCTCTAGCAAATGGACACTGGAACAAACTATCCTCTCAACAGTAGCCAGATTTTCTCGCATAGGTGGGGTCTAGATTAGAGCCTGGATGCAACCTTGCATGTATGTGGAGCACACAATCAGAGACCGAGCCCTAGAATGAATCACAGTAACTTGATGCATCTAGTGTGCTGTTTTAGAATTCGGTTCTTGCTACTGAACAACCTGCTCATCTTCCTAGAACAACTGTTGCAGAGATAATGATCTGAAGATGCACAAAAGAACAGAAGGAGCAGTTTCATTGAGTGTAATCTGGTCTTATTGACCTGAACTTTGTGGCAGTATATCCACTGGCTTCAGTGCATCTAGACTTCTACTTACTGCATTTACTTGAGTTCCAAAATGTGTTACAAGGTTTCAACAATTCTCACAGTATAGTGGGGATCAGCTGAAGTTTTCTAATTATGCAAACTGTCTGAAAGAAAGCAAAACAAGTGGGAAGATTATGAACTGTACAGGCAAACTAGGCTAATTAAAGCTAATCTAATTCATAGCATTATCAGGAAATATAGAATCATAGAATCATAGAATCATTAAGGTTGGAAAAGACCTCTCGGATCATCAAGTCCAACCATCAACCCAACACCTCCATGCCTCCTAAACCATGCCCTCAAGTGCCATGTCTACAAGTCTTTTAAATACCTCCAGGAATGCTGACTCAACCACTTCCCTGGGTAGCCTGTTCCAGTGCCTGACCACTCTTTCAGTAAAGAAATTTTTCCTAATATCCAATCTAAACCTCCCCTGTTGCAGCCTGAGGCCATTTTCTCTCATCCTATCACTAGTAACTTGGGAGAAAAGACCAACACTCACCTCGCTACAACCTCCTTTCAGGTAGTTGTAGAGAGTTATAAGGTCTCCCCTCAGCCTCCTCCAGACTAAACACCCCCAGTTCCCTCAACCTCTCCTTAGAGGTCTCCATAAGACCTGCTCTCCAGATCCTTCACCAGCTTCATTGTCCTTCTCTGGACACACTCCAGCACCTCAATGTCCTTCTTGTAGTGAGGGGCCCAAAACTGAACACAGTATTTGAGGTGTGGCCTCACCAGTGCCAGGTACAGGGGCACGATCACTGCCCTGCTCCTGCTGGCCACACTGTTCCTGATAGAATCCAGGATGCTGTTGGCCTTCTTGGCCACCTGGGCACACTGCTGGCTCATGTTCAGCCAGCTGTCAACCAGCACCCCCAGGTCCTTCTCTGCTGGGCAGCTTTCCAGCCACTCTTCCCCAAGCCTGTAGCATTGCATGGGGTTGTTGTGACCCAAGTGCAAGACCTGGAACTTGGCCTTGTTAAACCTCCTACAACTGATGTCAGCCCATCAATCCAGCCTGTCCAGATCCCTCTGTAGAGCCTTCCTTCCTGCAACCAGATTGACAGTCCCGCCCAATTTGGTGTCATCTGCAAACTTACTGAGGGTGCACTTGATTCCCTCACCCAGATCATTGATAAAGATATTAAACAAGACTGCCCCCAACACTGAGCCCTGGGGAACACCTCTCATGACCAGCCACCAACTGGATTTAGCTCTGTTCACCACAACTCTCTGGGCTCGGCCATCCAGCCAGTTTTTTACCCAGCAAAGAGTACAACTGTCTAAGCCATGAGCGGCCAGCTTCTCTAGGAGGATGCTGTGGGAGAGTGTCAAAGGATTTGCTAAAGTCCAGGCAGACAACATCCACAGCCTTTCCCTCATCCACTAGGCGGGTCACCTGGTCATGGAAGGAGATCAGAATGCCACATAACAAACAGGATCTAATACAGGTAGCCTCTCTTCACATAGACAATTAGAGCATGTGAGAACACATGCAAGTTACAGATACATTCTGCCTGTCACCTTGGACTATGCTGAGAGAGGTGGTGTTTTGGAGGCATGAACTTTTTAAAGAAAACTGTATTCAGACATGAACAGTACAGAAAATGAATGAAACATTAATACTGTTGCAAGGATCTAAATGTTTTAAGTATCTGTGCCTAACAAAATCATTTCCTCTCGAAACTAGCTTCACTACGGCATAATCAAATCACTCTTGCCAGTGGTAAATCTGTGGAAGTATCACGTCTACTGAGGTCCAGGGGACAAAACACCATAGCCGCCTCTGGTTAACAAACCTGGAGAAGCAGAGAGGCTACAACATACACTGAGAGACAGCCCTGATCAGGAGACACTGACACATTTATTTTGGAAAAAAGATGTGAAAAGCTGGTGGACTGGAACTCTTGAGCATCTATACAGCTGTAAACTATACCTTATAATTTATGTGTTACCCTCTGTTTTTTCTTCATATATTTTAACTCTAATATTTTTTACTTCAGAAAAGCTGGCTGATCATGTGTTAACTGTGGCACCATCCCTGAGTAAAAGAAGAGCTGTTCTAATCAGTGAATTTAAACTCAGATATATCATGAAGCACATTTCAAAGGGACTGTTGGAGATGAATTCAGGTTATTCCAGAAACACTCCTGGACAGAGTATTTGTTAAAAGCGAATTTACTGAGATTTTTCCCATAGGTTGATACTCACATTGACGCTGATCTTTCAAACAGGTTTGTTGGTTGCAGAAGGAAGGTGGAAAGAAGGAGATTTAAACCATTTTCTACTAGAAAAGCTTTATCAGAATATTTTTGACTGATTCTAGTAACCCCAGGTATACTGCTCTGGGGGAGACAATCCACCTACGATTCTATAAGTTGTTCCAAGATCCTGGTGTCAGTCCCCTGCCGGTCATAGCCAAGTGAGTGAACAGCAAAGTCATTAAAAAGGGAATGAACTTTGAATAATTGAAAAAAAAAAAAGGCCAGGTGAGTTCAACAGAGCTATATCCTTTATTGGTGTAGACTCTCACAGCACAGCACACAGAGACTTATTAGAATGAGCAGCTGAAGAATAAAGCCTTAGTGAAGAACAAAACCTTAGTGGCAGCATCTGTCAAACTGGGCGAGCTGAGAATAGCAATGTCTGAAACCATTAAAAAATAACTGTATGCCAGGACACTCTGGCAGAAGAAATGCCATGACAAGACCGCCAGCCCTCATTGTGAGCACGAGAGCGTGGTTGCAAGCAGATCTCCTCTGACAGCCCACCAAGTGGCACCTGTAGCATCCTACCCCAGGTAATACAACTGAATGTCACTCTGTCTTCCCTTCTAGTAACCATGCTGTGTATAGAGATTTGTTAGCCTGTTATTGTCTCCAGTTCAAGGTTTAACGGAAAGTGAATCCTTGCTGCATGCATGGACTGGGCCAGGAGGAGAACCTTGGCCCCAGACCTGGTGGCAGAGGCTGAGAGAGGTGCGCACAGCTCAGAGCTGGCGTCTTCATCTGCTGGCATTGCTGGCAGCTGCGGTGCACACGTTCTGGCTCGCATCCCCCTGGGCTCCATGGAGCACTGCTGAGATACGCTCATTATTCCCTTGGGTGGGGCATTTCATTAAGCGTGCTCAGCAAGGCTCCGTCACAGCCTGTCAGCATGGTGTTTTCACATCACGGTGCTGAGGCTTTGTGTTCTGTACTGCTGGGTGTCATTTTTATGCTACGTGGGTATATGAGAGGGTAAGGTGTACTGGGTCTGAACAAAGGGCACCACCAACCCTGTCAGTCCCTGCCTGGCACCCCCGTGGCCTCCCCCCACCCTGCCCACAGCCCAGGACCCCATTTCAGTCCCTGCAACTCCACAGCAGGGCTGGTCTCCAGCTTTCCACAGCCCAGTCCTGCCCAGCCATGGGCCCCAATGAGCCAGGACCACCCTTGGGCCCACGTCCCCAGGGAGGTGCCTGATGCCTGGGCCTGGGGCTGCCCTGGTGCCCCCCCCACTGCACTTCTTTGCTTTGTCCGGCTGTATCACTTAAGTACTAGAAGAAAATACCTGTTCTTTTAAAATGTGCTTTCCTCATGTCCTTAGTGAAACCTATGTGCAGCAGTTTTGCTGGTAACTCATTCTCACATAACAGTTTTGTCCCCTTCCAAATCAGTTCAAATACCCTGCTATTGGCCACTACTTCTAACAGCATCCTCTGGTCTTGCTCTTTATGAGGGCTGGACGGCAAGAGCTGAATCCAAAAGCATGAGTTAAGGACCTGATTTAATTAGCTTATAGCTAAATAATACAGTCATAAACCTTCATTAGTAATCTAGAAACAGAAACAAAAAAACAGGACAGACTATGTTTAGTGCGACAAAGAATGAAAAGTATCTATATAAAATTGCTAAGTCAGAATGAAGTCTATCTCCCACCCTCACACCCACAAATCATGTTCATAAAATGAGGCCATGAGGCAAATGAAACACAGCTGGCAAATCCAGCTCAGTCCTTGAATTGGAACTTGAATCCTCCAGAGAAAAGTATTGGTGGAGCTCAAGAACCAATGAGAGAGTCATTGATGTTCAGAGATGCAGTGCTGAAACTTCCCAACAAGAATCAGAATCATCTCAACAACTTTCAAAATGTTCAAGTAATCTGCCCTGACCATCCTGCTGTTAGCTAATAAACATTTATTTGTGTGCTAACAAGCACGCTGGGCACAAAACTACTAGCTTAGTAATTTTAGAAGAAACAATGGATACCGACATTTGCCAAGTAGGCAAAATATTGCTATTTTTCAGCTTTAAGATGTATGTCCTTTATTTAATTTACATAGAATTATAGGAAAATATAAATTGGAAGGGAGCTCTGGATGTCATATAGTTCAACGTCCTCCTCAAAGCAGGGTTAGATCAAAATTAGATCCATCTGCTCTGAGCTTGTCTAGCTGAGTTTTGAAAATATCTAAGGTTGGAGATTTCACAATATCCTTAGGGAACTTCTTTTGGTGTTTAACCCTCTCATTGTAAGATTTCTTTTTGAAGTCCTGCAATATGTCTTCAATAATGAAAGACAGTAATGAAAAAGAAAACTGGAAAAAAACAGGAAAAAATAATTAAGTAAAACAAGTATTTCAATTATATGTTTTCTTACTGTTCATTTTTCAATAATAGGAAAACCAAACTCCAAGAATAATAAACAAAGAAAACCTCAAATTAAATGTTCTGAATCAGTTCTAGCAGGCATTTTATTTGACTGCAAAAAAAGTTTTGTTTACTTTTTCTATAAGAAAAAAATATATTTGAGTTAACCAATATTAAAAATCAGTTATTCATGCAATCATCTAGACTATTTTGATACTACTTATATTACCCACAGAAAAACTGTGTTGTGTTCTCTATCCAGGACTGTGGGTTGATTAATCCTATTAATAATATATAAGTATTTTATAAGTGTTTTTTTGTGAGTACTTCAACTTTGTAGTTCAGACTTACTGAACTGCTTAGGGATCAGCAGAAGCAGTATCATTTTGTCATATTCATTTTGCAATTTTAAGAAACAGAATTAGTAAATCAAATAATTGGAACAGTTGCAAATTATGAGAAAACAGCAGACAATTATGTTCAATAAGGGAGGGAGTGAACATATCTTGAAAGACAGTATTAGAATTTAAAATTATCTTGACAAACTGGAAAAATAGTCTTAAAACTGTGTGATATTTAACAAAATAAAATAGAAAATTCATTTGGGCAATCTATTTCAGTAACACAGAATGGAGAACTGGCAAGTTAGCAGTTCTATAAAGGAAATACTTGGAGATTATAATGGCTAATACAACGAATGTAAACCCAGCGACATCATCCTCTAGAGCTACAGCTGAACAGCCTCTAGCATATAAAAAGAGTCATTGCCAGCATGACATATAAAATAATTTTTCCTCCCTCTTCAAAACTGTTTCCTCAGTTGGAGTGTTGTGCAAGTCTGGAGCTCCACTCTTCGTGAAAGATATGGAGAAGTTATGGAGTGGAAGAAAGCGAAGTCTGAGGCAAGACATGAAAACACTCTTCAGACCTATGAAAGGCTGCTGAAGAGAGAAAATGAGCAAGCTGTTCTCCCCTTTGGAGTTAGAACAGGCTTAAATTGCAATATAGTTTAAATTAGACTTAGCAAAAAAATCGCCTAAAATCTCACCTTCCTAGAAAGCAATGCTATTACGGCAAGTTCTACCAGATGGCGTATTAGAACCTGTTAAATCTTTTCATCTTTATAGAAGACATTTCACTATTTTGATTTCTGAAATAAAATCCATTTTTTTCCAGGGTCTGTTGATTTGGGTTGATATGCCATTTCACTCCTAAAACGGCTGTGAGTACTCTGGTTACTATATTTTTATTAGTGATGTGCTATGTGAGACTGTGTAAGTAAACATATACTGTATGCTGTACACAAAGCAATATAATTTTTCAAACTTCCAAATCAAAAAGGATAAAAATGTCTCTTTAACACTCCCAGTTTGAAATTTGATTAATTTTCAGCTTCAAGATTCAGATTTATCATACTTCCAGTCCTTTCTAAATCAGAAATATATTGTTATATATTTATATTTGCTTACATACATGCATATGCGTGGATTTAAGGTTCAGATAAGTGCCTAATACACAAGTAACTTCTGAAAACCATAACTCTTTCTACTGTTAAGTACAACAAAGACTAGCTTAAACTTGTGTGCCTAAGAGTGATATTACCACATCTACCTATTGTACACGTATTTTGGAAGATCTAGCAAATATTGATGCAGTGAAAAATGAGGTGTAAGTGACAGTGGGAACTGCAAGAAAGGATCAGCTACCTTCTAGAGATTTCTGAAGGTCTGTGATAAGAAGAGCCTTGCAGTCTATCCTTGAAGGCTGCCTCCAGTTCACTGGAGCTGTTGTGTGCTGTAATCAAGCAGTGAGTCAGTGGCATGAGGTTAGCGGAATGCACCACTTGGATATTATTACTAAAATCATGCAGCTTCTTTGTTGGGGCATGAGTCATCATAGTCACAGACTGTGGCATCTTACAAGTTTCTCATTGCTTATCCTTCAAGCCCATCAGGTGAATTTGTGACATGATTGTGATTTTTTGTTAGAGGGCCATACTACACTATAAGGACTCCAAAGCCAAAAAAAAAAAACAAAGAAAAATGAAAAACAGAACAAAACATAATGTAACCTCACTATATAAATTAGCAAAAATGTTTCTGAAGTGCATCTGCCTCCTAAAACAAAAGCATAATCCCCACTGCCAATATGACATCAGCAGTGCTGGAAACATGTGCTTTCCAAACAATAGAAAAAGGAAAAAGAAAATTCTCTTCATCCCTACCTGATCTCATAGGAAGACTAAAAATCAACACTCTGTCACTGAGAGTATGCAAGGTTGCCAAGAAGCCTGCCAAAAAACTACTCAGTCAATGGTATAAGAACACTTCCCTCTCATCAGTGACATTTACAGCAAATCCATGAATTCAGAGGAAAACAGTTATGTGAAAATCATTTTCCACAGCATCCCAAAAAACACCTAGTCCATGGAAGGCTGGAAGAAGAGCTGAAAATGACAGACCTCTTAACTGCTAAGTGATCAATTTAAAATCATCTTCGTACCCAAGGGAAAGCATTAATAAACTGTTCCAATAACAAAACCTGCTATGTGGCCCATATTAATTGGCATCTCAAATTAATTGGATGAAACCCACCCAGAGCATGCAAAACTGACTTACTCTCTACAGAAACTTCTTGTTATTTCGACCATACATACGCTGGATAAATCCAGAATAAGTTGCAATATTTGCCATGGAAATAAAAAAATAGAGTAGATCACGTAAATAAAATAGGATACATAACTGATACTCCCTATATAAAAGACAATAGAGACAGCTCTTCCTCCCTGTTCTCAACTGTAATGTGTTAGTGGAGGTGCCATGAGTGTGAAATATGATCAGGTTTTTTTGTAACAGCAGGAGATAATGTCACTGGTACTCAACTGTTCACCCACAAACAAAAGCATGTTGCTTTTGGTAAATATAATACATGCTGCACCTGGAAGAACCCGCTGCATGAACAATGTTGTCATTCCTTTCCTTCTCCACCCTTGTTTCCATCCTGGATAGCACTCTGCAGTCCATCAGCTAAAGCTCTTCCTACTTCCCCACACTCTAGGCGGGATTATATACTCTCCAATACCCTCTGTGACAATATGGGACTTGGGCTCACTAAAAAATTATATTTGTGGGACTCCTACACTGGTTAAATGGTTTGTTTACTGGAATTTTATACTGCAGCTCAAGAAGAAAATCATTCTAGCTCTGGTTTGGCTGAAGGATTAGCATTTAATATCAGTGGTCTAAACTCACTTGTGAACAGTGAATCATTGCTCTTAGTACAGGAATAGACTTATTTTAATGGGATCATAACAATCTCCAGTTTAATAATTTTTCATTCACTTCAAAATTTGATGGTTATATATAATTTATTTTAGGTAAAAAAGAAAAATATTTAAGGAAATGCAATGATGTAAAATCAACCTTGAGTCTAATTTCCCTCTGAGCTACATCAGTGCAATCAGCTGAAATTATTTCATCAGGGAGCTACTTTCAATGAAGACTATCAATAAAGGATGTTTATAGACATTTTATATACCCATAAAATATTGTGAAGAATGGAAATATGAATATATGCAGCAATTTTGTTGACTCTTCTACCTACCTGGAGACTACACAGTAACTTCCAGGACAAAAGTGTTTGCTGGCAAATTATAAAGCATCATGAAAAAACAAGATTTTGGCTAAGCTACTCCATAAACATATTCACACCTTGCTTCGTTTCTTTAAGTGCCCAGTGAGGAGCACAACCTGACACAGAGATACGGCATGCTTGGTATAGCTAAGCATAAAGAGTTTTAAGGGTAAACCAGACCCGCCAGCCAGCCATCTGCCAGTATTGCCCTGGCTGCCTCCTGGGCATCCAGCCCAGCAACTGGGTCCTTTGGGACTACAGACTCCTATGGCTCTACACAGCCTCCTGCTTTCACAGCTGTGCCACAGGCCTGTGTCTGCAAGACATACAAATACCTGCTTTACCTCTAAGGAATCCACAAATGAAATCTGACCCAGATGAAATTAAAGAGATATTTTGCCTTTAACATCACTAAGCTCATGATTTTTTCTTCACTGAGATTTAAGTCCGTACTTAAGCACAAGCCCCTACTGAGCTTTTCAGATCACAGTTACTGTGAAATACTTTCTATATAGAGGTCTGAGCACAATATCAACTGTACAGCATGCTGTTTCTGTACCTTTTTATACAACCATAATGATGTTATATGGGATTTTCTGCTGCTATCTGTCATTTGGGTCAAAACATATATATTTTTTTACTTTCATTGGTACAGGGCTCAGTAATGTCTATTTTGTTTATGGTAATAACCACAGCACCTGTAGCGATTAGCGAAGAAAGAATATTTGTAACCGAAATTTTGTCTCCATTTTAAAGTTCTTTTTATCCCTTACCTAGTCTGTTCTCCATATTATGTTCCATTCAATCAATTTGATCAACTTACTGTTGTGAGTAAGTGCTAAGTTTTACATTTGGCAAGTACTAGGACTTTGGAAGAAGAGCACAGCTGGAGTGGATATAATGAAACAGCATTCTTCCGTACCAAAGTGATCTTGATGCTGATGAGAAAAAAAAAACATACAACAATATAGTGTATATTTATACCAGTTTAATGAGGCTCTATTCAAAAATCCAGCTGTGAAAATGTGATTAATCCATATACATAGTCTTGCAGTACTAGAAAGTAAGTTCTCCATAGTAAAGACTGATTTCCACACATTACAGTTTGTATCTTGTCACTTAATCATTTCCTAAAGACCATTCACAAGCACATAAGCACACTTTGGAGTTTGAATATGTTGTATGGAAAGTACAGCAGATACTAATAAACAGCACTTCATCAGTAGGGGGCTGAGCATCCACAAAATCCTAGTTCCTGAAGTTCTTGGTTGGTTGGTTTGTTTGTTTGTTTGTTTATTATTCAGCTTCATTTTTCTGTCGCTATTCCTTTTTTTAAAACAGAAAACCTTTAAAGATAATACTGAATTACTTCTGTAGGTGGTGCCAGAGATGTTTTGATGGTTTTGCTTGCTTATATTTAACTGTGGCTTTATGTATGTGCAAAGTTTGGCTTGATGTCATACATTACAGTTACGAATTTCTCCTTGGATTCTCTGTGTTTTTCTACCAGAAGATAACAACAACTGTTACCCAGTCTGGAAAGCAGTGCATTGTCATTCACGTCCTCTGCATTGTTATTGGTATAGTGTATTTACAGAAAGAACCTTCTAAATCTTTAAGCAAGAGCATGCGATCTTTTAAAAAAGCTTCTAACATTCTAGGCAATCAAAATTTTGCCTTTGTGTCAAAGTTAAATAGAGACTTCATTATGAATATTCTAATTCCACTTGTTCCATAGATTATTTTTGTTTTGTTAGGGGAAAATACGCTTTTCTTTGAATTCACATAGTAAGAGACTGAATGGTCTGGGGACAATGCCTTCAGGACAAGAACAGATACAGCTAGTTGATTCTATTATTATTTATTTGTATTCTAATAGAGTTGCCTGGGGCTCCAGACATGGTGCTAGAAGATGGACAAATAACAAGCTAGTGCCATCACATTATTGACGGGCAGCAGGAGCCAGAGGAAGCTGGGAGATGGGAGAAAGGAGCCACAGGATTCTGCAAAGGCAGGGAAACCAGGGCCCCATGTATTAAAAATGCCACATCTAATGGAGCTGTCCCATCTCGTAAGAGGAATCTACACTGAAGTTAGGTGTCTGGGCTGCATGCAAACAAGCTTTAAGCATTACACACATAAGCATAGAGGTCTCAGTTCTGTTTTTCACAATCCAGTGACATTATTTTCTAGACAGTTGCACAGCTTCCAGACGAGGTGTGGATTGTACCTCCTTTTTCACTCAGGTTCCTGTGGAATAAACTGTTACTTCATGACTAAGATCTTCTTTGAAAGGAAAGATGTTGATACCCCCTCATTGACTTATATATCCAACTCCCACTTCAGGCACCTTTGTTATTTTGTAGGGTCTGTGCCCAAGTTTCCTATTAATAAAAAGGAATTATAGTAATTTCTCACTTCACAGAGCCATTGTGAGGCTAATATATTAAATATTAAGACATGAAAAAAATTAACCTTATTAAAGGAAGTTCATATAAGTCGCCTAGATAAACAAGAACCAAGTTAGAAAATGTATAATAGACCTGCGAAAGTGAAGTATGCAAAGAACGAGAGAGAAGAAAAGAAGACAGGAGTCCTTTTCATGAAAGGAGAAAAATAAAAGGGGGAGTGGGGAATAATTCAGTAGATGAAGGAAGCATGTGTACTTCACTTTCTGTCCATGGGAAAGCAGGCTTGTAATTTGAGTTTTCTGGTTTTCCTTCTGAGATAGGAAAAAAGTGAAATGATTAGATTATGGTTTCCTCTGCACATCTGAATTGAAACATCCTCATTCCCCCAAAACTTGTCAACAGTGGCAGATCTAGATACTCAGAAGCTTTTTCATTAGGGAATGCCTTTCTCTCTGAATACATGAATGAAGATTGAGGTAGTGTTTACTATGGATGCTTGTTGCATATTTATTTTAATATTTCATCATTCAGCTGGATAACTATTTGACTGGATTTTCTTTGGGGACAGTCAAGGAACACATCAGCCTCTGCTGTTTTTTACATTCATTGCCTGTAATAGGGTGATGAGATGAGAATAAATAATAAATAACCAAAGCAATGCTAAACGTAGGCTAGCAAACTTACTGTTTCACAATGAAGCTTTGTCACCCAGAGCATGTAAGTACACTAACAGTTTGTTCTAAGACACATCAGTGGAATATGATAAAAATGAAATGAAAGAATTATAGCAACAGCAGTCAAACAAGGGTAAAGAAATACTAATCTGTACATTTTGCCACTGTGCCAGTGACATCAAAGTCCCTCAGTCCAATCATTTTAAAATAAGTATGTTGGAGTCTAGAGAAGCTAGTTATGGTATATTTTGTCCCTTCCATGCCACAGTTTAGGAGAAAATGAAAGCAATTATATTCATGAAACAGAGCTCTAAGACTCTAGGTCAGATTCATTAGTTTGAACCTGAAACAGTTCTAGAATCAGTTAATTTACATTCAAAGGTAAAACTTTCATTTGCAGGACTTCATCAGACAACAGCTCTGCCTGTGCTTCCATCCTCCAGCAAAAACCATCACCTCAGCCTCCTGTTACTCCCTTGTCTGATCCAGTGGACAAGACTGGATTATTTTCATCTATCAGTGGTGCCAAGTGTAAAGATTAGGGTTACTGGCAGCCTGTGTGACCCCAAAGACCATAGAATCACTGAACCATTTACGTTGGAGGGGAACTCACAAGATCTTCCAGGCTGATCTCCCTAGAGCAAGGTCAACATTAAATTGGAGTTGTTCAGAACTTTGTCCAGCTAAGTATTGAAAATCTCCAAGGATGGAGACTACATAACCTCTCTAAGCAGCCTGGTCCAATGCTTTATTAGATCCTCAATGGCACTATGTAAAGACTTAGAATAATTTTAAAAAGAAGAGGATTTTATGACCTTCATCTATTTAAACCACACTTCTGAAAGTCACCTTTTCTTCCCACTTTCTATTCACAGTGGACAGGTTTTAACACATAACAATTTGAGATTGTGTGAGGACTGTTGATACGGACATATTTGTTGTATGAATTCTACATATTAATGCTCAGTGCTGATAGCTGTGACTGGAAGCAGACAATCCTTAGGAGTTTTTGCCTGTAACCATCTCAAAAGAAGTTCCAATTTCTGCTAGTCCAGAGATTAGGGGCACAGTTGCCACTGTGTACCCTGGTAAATGTTATTGGCTTGATTTACTATGCCATGGCACATGCACAGCTGTTTTGTCACATCATTACACTCTAGAAGGTCACAGACTTAGCCATGACTCCCTGTTGCCTTCTCCTATTGCTGCACATCAAGTTGTTCCCTGTTTTAGGGTGCAGGTGATGGCTACTTCTTGTTCCACCCAGCCTCAAAGTGGTTAGAACAGTTCTAGAATATGTGCCTGGATCTTCCTTGACTTGGAGGTACTATTAGCCTTTATAATACAAGGAAGATTATTAAATCATATATACTATATTTCACTTCAAATATTTATTTCTATTCTGTTAGTGATAAATAGTACTGTATGGGTGTCTTTTAAGTGTACGTGTAAAAACTCCATGAAAGAATGGTGCCTGACCAATTCTTCCTGCATGTGATCCTTAAGTCGTAACATCTGTCTCATAAGTGACACGTGTAATGCTGTAAAACTAATTATTTTGCATACATTTATATTCACTGTTAAAACATCTAGCAGCACTAGCAATGGCATTACTGTGGCTGACCTATTAAAAGATACTGGGTAAGAATGAAATGTCACAGTCTTAGTTTATCCTCAGAATAACATAAGTGATAATCAGCCTAGTAGGTTAGCTTTATTTATGAGAGTAAATAGAGTTTGCAAATAG
>WEKW01022566.1:0-78163 GCA_013389905.1 Sula dactylatra
TTAATTTTCTTCACTGTAGCTGGTATAGTGCTGAAGTGCTGTGTTTTGGACTTCGTATGAAAATAACGTTGATAACACATTAATGTTTTAGTTGTTGCTAAGTGCTGCTTATGCTAGTCAAGGATTTTTCCAGCTCCCCATGCTCTGCAAGATGTACAAGAAGCCAGGACTGGAGGAGGCACATCCAAGAGAACTGATCTGAATTGGCCAAAGGGATATTCCATATCATGTGACGTCATGCCCAGTATATAAACTGGGGGGAGTTGGCTGGGGAAGGCAGCAATGTGGCTCAGGGACCAGCAGCATTGGTCAGCAGGTGGTGAGCGGTTGCAGCACTTGTTGCTTGGGTTTTTTTCCTTTCTCCTGAGGTTTCACCTCCCTCTCTCTCTTGTTATTTTCCTTTTCATTTTATTATTATTATTATTATTATTATTATTATTGCTGTTTTATTTTCATCATTAAACTGTTCTTATCTCAACCCAAACCCACAAGTTCTCTTACTTTGGCCCTTCCGATTCTCTCCCCCATCCCACAGGGGTGGGGGGAGTGAGCGAGCGGTTGTGTGGTGCTTAGTTGCTGAATGGGGCTAAATCACAACACCCACACAGAATAAATCCTGTTCACTCCTCTGGAGCAAACCAGCTCATTCCTTCTGAAACAAACCCCAGCTGCTGCTCAGGCATTAGGTTATGCAAAGCACCACCTCCAATAAGCAACATGAACACAATTGCATCAGGTTTGGTGCTTTAGGCTTTCTGCTAGGTGGGCTATACAATTTGAATCTATCTGTATCAAAATACCTCAATGGGAAACAGCTTCTGTGAAATGGTGTGGGAAGCCTTATCTTCTACCGTCTCTCCCATGGGGAACAGTCCACACAGTCTTCAGAGAACTGGAGCTGCTGGTTGTTCCCTTTCGACATCATAGAGAAATGAAACACTACAAAAGTTTGCATCCTCCCTCTCCCCCGCTACCCCATTGCTAATTTATGGTGAGACAGTATCTGCCCTTCATAAAGTTACTTTGTTGTAATTTACAGATAACATTTCACGGAAAACTGAAAGGTACTATGTAGATTATTGAATCCATGTCCCCCAAAATGCAACATTATTTCAACATTTAACAGGCATAATTTTCTTAATCTGCAGATTCTCATTTTTATCTGGAGATCAAGAGAAGCAATCCTCAAGTCTGGGGCAGAAATACACATTTATCAGCTATTACTATACATCTACAATTTGTCAATGTCCTTTAACCCTTCCCCATTGCCTCTAGTAGTTTTACTTTAGCTTTACCACGTCCTCCAAGCTCACACGGGCTGCCATCCACAGAGAGCATACATATGCCGAGCTTCACTGTCTTGAGAAACAGGGATATTTTTTCAAACTTGCAGAGTCTAGGGGCATTAACTGGTGAAATCTTACTTCTCCAGAAAAAAAAAGTTCTGCTAAGAAATGCAAACTTGAGAGTGTCTTAGCCCATAATTACTAAAATACTTTAAACAGCATAAAGCAGCAGTGTTGCAGGTGGAGCCAGTTCTTCCCACCTTCCTCCCCTCCCTCACCCTCCTCACCTCCACCCTGCATTGCCCACTACCCTGTGCATGCACCAGTGTCAGCTGGTACGGCTGAATGGTGAACAGCAGCAGGAAACAGGCTTGAGCTCTTAAAACAGCTAGTTTCAAACTGGATCAGTTCTCTGATCTGCTTTTCCATGACACCACGTGGACAGTTGTTTTGGCACAAAAGCCAGTAGAGGGCAAAGGGCAGGAACACGTGGGAGAGGGAAGGAGGTGTAGAAAAGGGGGAGCTGCAGCTTTCAGCAGCACTGCCAGCTTCCTCCTCATCAGGGTGCTGGGGAAACAGTCAATTTAAAAACCCAGTCTTGGAAAATGTAGCTAGACTCAACCCAGACTATGGCAGTTTAAGGGACACTTGGGTTCCCATTCAATGATAGAATAGCAGCTTTTCAGAAAGCAACCAGCCCTTGCTCTAAAAGGAGTGAAAAACTGAATCACTGTTTTCTGCCTAGCTTCTTAGGCCTGTCTCTTCGCAGTATTTGGCCTGTTCTTAGCTGAGTCCTAGATCAAACTTGTGGAAGACACAGTGTCGTTGACTAGCTTAGTGAGACAGACAATGAAATGAATAGACATTTATCTGAATGTGTAATGTCTATTTCTGTACAAATAAGATGAAAAATAATGAAGCTTATCGATGTTTATACCTATTCACATGTATTGATCACCGTGGTAACTCAAGAGGGAAATAAATTTAAGATCTCACCTTTGTCTAACATGTTATTGACTACTCAGGTCTGTTCTGTCTCTGACAGATAGAGACAGAAGCCTGGATTAATGGCCATAACCTAATCCAGAGTGGAAATTCCACTGTTCCTTTTCCTGGGCAAAAAGTGAATCCCTTTTAAAGTGACTGCAAAAGCCCCAAAGTCAGAAAGATCCAAGAAGGAGTAAATAAAGTAGAAGAGGGCAGCCAACTTGCATAGTTTCCATGTCATATTCTCACAGTCTAACATTCTGTTCTCTCCAAGGAGGAAATAACAATATAATGTACAGCCCTGCCATTACTGCTATTAATATCTTGGAATGTGTCCAGAAGCACATGGGTGCAGGAGAATATGCTGTTCCTAGTAATCACATAAATGTTTAGATGTTTTTCTTTACGAGGCTGAGCCTGGATCTCTTTTGTATGCTGCACTGCATAGGTCCTTATTTTCCAGCTCCTCGAAGGCTGGGCCAATCAAGCTTCCCTTTTTAAAGTCAAGTTGCAGCGTAACAGAAGTACTACAAGTTCCAAAACAATGTATGAGCTATTTTAGCTATTTTAGAGCACTAAAAAAAAAAGGCGGAGCTGGGCGGGGGGTGGGGGGGGCAGCAGGGAGATGGAAAGTAAAAGAAAAACAGAAAAGCAAACTAGGACACAGTGAAAACAATCCTTCCTAATGTTTAGCAGAATATGCACATGCAATTACCCTAGGAAAAGCCTTAATCATTTAAGATTACCTTCACAAGGTAAAGCTTTTTCTCAATATACAGCTACACATCCTTTTGGTGTCTCTGAAATTCTCTCCTGAGAGGTTTTGTATGGCAAACTTCCCCAGTGCAGCCTGTGTGGGGAATGCCTTAATGGCCAGCCAGGGACCTTCATTTCAGGCTACACTTGTCCATCATTAGGTATACCTGAGCCCTAGAAGGACAAGGGGAAAGGCTCACTTCTTTATGGTAGAGATGAAAAGTGACTTCCACGCACAGGCTACAGTTAGGAGGCACTGCTTTATCCATACTGTTTGAAATTTTCCTCTTCCACTAGTTTAAATCTGAAACCTGATGGATAAAGTAAGAGGAAGCCAGAGGGACAAAATGCTACATCCAGTCCCCAGGTGACATTCAGGCCACTAGCCGGGGTACTTTGACATGTTGTACAGTGCCTGAAATGGCATGTTCCCTTCACAATGATGATCCAAAATTGCCAGCTTTCTCCACGTGCAGCTGCCAAGGGAGAGACAAAGAATTATCAAGGTTATGAGGAAGTCTTAAAATCCTTGCTCAGAGAGCATCAGTAATGCACTGCTGTTCACCTAAGATATATGGGACATACCACTTTTCTTTAAATCTGTAAAAAGTGGTTGTGTACTCTTTGTCCTACACAACCGTTTATAGGGCTGAGTGATCCAGAACATGGGAGAGACTTTCTCTGTCCTTTCCTCTGCTTACAGTGATTCAGACCCACACTTACTCTTAATTTCCTGTATAGCATCTTGGGTCCAATGATGACTGACTGTCAATGTATAATTAATGCAGTTTTTGAAGCTTGCCTGGCCTCTCAGAGCACCTACACAAGTGATCTACCTGCTCAGCCTGGCCGTGCATCAGCTGTGTTGCTGTTAGGACCAGTTCTGCTCCAGCAGGACTGATTGTCTCAAATACAGCTTCACACAAATATTGCTTTGGGTCCTGAAGCAGCATAGCTGTGTATGAATGTAGTATCTGAGGTCTTCAGCCCAAGCCAAATCTGTGCTGAGAGGAGGCAGTGCAGTTCCTCCTGCACTTATATCCACAGCCATAAGACACTGGTACAGGGCCATAGGGTCATGCCAAGTGGCACCCCTCTCTGGGGAGTTCTTGGGCCACCTGGAGCACTGGGAACTGCAGTGCAGGTAGAGCAGTGCCAAACCACTGCCCCGATGAATCTGAACTCATTGCAGGAGACAAGGTGCCTGTGAGCCTACACTACATCAGTTCCACTATCTGAGCAAGCTGTTCTGAAGCTTCCTTAGGCATTTCTACAGTAGTGCAGACACACCATTCAGAATAGTGTCCACTCATTCAGCTGGATAACCCCAAGGATACAGAGTCTTTTTTCATAAATTGTAGAAATGTATGGAAAGGATACAGCAAAAGCTTTTTTCCCCTAATATTGTTGTTATATCAAAATACCTGAAAACACAAAGAAGACTTTTATGTTCATATATGAGTTTTCTCTGAAATCTCTAGCTACAAAGATATTAACCATTTTGACACTTTGGGCTAAATTTTTCATAAAATCATTTCCAGACAGTTTTCAGAAACCTGATATTAAAGTCCCATGCAGACTGCCTTAGAGCACTGATGGGCTGACAAGATACTCAAAGATGGTTTTGTCTGAAGCAGAGAAGTATATTTGGTGCCGGAGGGGAGTCCATAAGAGAGAGGGTACTGCGTTCCTGGTGCCTACCACATGCACATAGCAGGAGGCTGAATGAAACCTCTGAATATTCTGCAAGTTGTCAAGGACACTGCTTGGGATGTTCATTTTGACTTGTGGGGTTTTTTTTCTAGATTGGTGTGTTAGTTCAGTGGTTTCTGGTCTAGTTTAATTTACAGTGACTGGACCACTCAGTAAATGTGAATCAAGTGTTCAACATGTTCAAATGAGATGCAAAGACATGAATAGATCCATGATCAGTTAATTGTATTTTTTCAGGGAAAGAAAGACAAGGAGAAAGCATTGCTTCCAGGACTGTGTAAAGTGACCTTTCGGATTTGCCATTCCTGACATCACAATAATTAAGAAGGAATCTGAAAGCAATGCTGCCGAAAGAATTTGGCCATGAAACTCTCCATGCAGTTTCCTGGCCTCAGTATGAAAAAATGTCTTGCTCCATCTTAGGAAAAAAATCATCCTATTTAAATAAATTCATCTTCTTATTTGTGGCCATTTGTAAGCAGGACAAAAATGTCACGCATTCTGTTACCACTCTATTTCTTTTCATGTGAAGGTAAAGGGTCACCATGGACCTGGCCAGACACAGATGCATGAGGGCAGCACGAGGTCAGCATTCCTGTCAGGACTTACACAGATCACACAGAGGTGACAGTCTGTGAAAGAATTATGTAGACTTCTAATGCTAACAAGAACAGACATGTCAAATAAATACGTGTAATTAAGCCTGAAAAGCACAGTCTGAGGTACCAAAATTTTTACTTCTATTCCATAAACACATTTCAGATTCACAGGAAACATGCTTAAGTCTGCTAGGTCATAGGCACAAACATAAATGGAGGGAGGAGAACATGGTCTTGTTCATAAATACTACCCCACTTCAACAGTCTCCCCTCTACCAAGAGCAAAAGAGAGCTCAGAACATTCCAAAGGGCAGAGCAGAAAAGACTGAAATGGTGATCTCTCCCAAGCTGGTCTGATGAATTTAAAAAAAAGACAAAATGAAACAAAAGAAACATTCAAGCAGCAAAGCACTCTTCACACAAAAACCCAAAAACTTTTGCCTGTTTTGACACATTGTCATGTTTTGGAGGTGGATAAAGAAGAGACATGGAACAATTAAATGAAAGCAGCAAATACTTGTGCCTTACTTAACATATAATTACCTGCTGCAAACACCCTCAAGTGGGTAGTGCACTTAGGACCATCTGTTGTTGCTGTTGAAAGCCTGTGGGCAATATTTTTGCATGCAAAGTAACAATGCACACTCAGAGCAAGTCAACGGTCGTTAGTAAAGTACATATAACTATCATTCTGCTTAGCCAGTTCTGAATCTGTCTGGGCAGAAGATAAGACACTTTTACATTGGTCGCTGTTGTAGGGCTTTGTACACAGTTAGCTCACATGGAAACGCAGTAAGGCAGAACTCTTGCCAGCATGAATGTAGCTCTACATGGGCAAGGAAAGTGCTCTGTATCAAGAGCAGTCACTGCATTAGTCACACAGTAAAGCAGATTATACTTGGACCTAAGATGAGCCCCTTTCAGTTTTGTGACTCCAGATGGATGAAATTAGCACTGCAAAGAGAAAGCAATATGAGCAGTACTTTTTACAGTGTCCTAGAGGTCTCCTTAAGAAGACCAAACCTCTAATACAAAGCAGCTAGGATCATTGTGGATAGGAGCTGGAATGAACACGATCTATTTCTATTATGTATCTCCACTCTTCTCGAAGTGACCTTCTGTCACAGAAGCATCCCCTTCAGAAGAGGAGATATACTTGTGATGAGCTGCTCATTTGTCTCCTTGGTGTTATGAATGGGTCACTGTGGACCCATTGAATAATGTTTAATGCACATCTGTCATATAGCCGCTGCTGTCAATGAAACATAGCATCAAGAAGTTGGAGTTACATTTAGAATAGCTACTCATGGTAGAAATGTTCCAGTCAGAGCAATGCAAGGTTCATCTGAAGCTACAAAGAGTACATATTCAGGCCCAATATTGGGTAGCTTGTATTATATAGCTTAATATTGTTGCAGCTATAGCATCCATAATAACTACTTATAACTATCCAGTATCTTTGAATTTTTTTCCGGTTTAGACACATCTCTATATACATGGCACTGCCAGCTTTTGAAGATACTGATGCTATCACTACAGTGTGCATGCAAGTTGTGCAAAGAAGTGTGAATATGAACCTTATCTTACATCATTTAAAGGAAAGATAGCCCAACTGGATATGAATCCCTTGTTTCTAATTGCAAACACTGAACTATAATAAAAATCTGCTTATTTATTAGGTTTTGCTTGCAATACTCTGAACAATTTGGAGGAAGCAAAATCTTATTAACCAAAAATGAATTATAATGAAGGAGTTTATGGCTGATTTACCCAATTTGGAAACTGAGAAAAGGAGTGTCTTCAAGGGTTCTTTGTTCTTCCCCAGGCATGGATTGAGAGAATTTGCAGGACAAACTGGAGTTCTGCTTATGCCCATGATACTATATGCACGTATGTATCTCTTCATTGCCAGAAGGGCTCAAAGCTAGACATAGGGACCCCTATCAGTTAACGCTGACCTAAATTAAACCACCATCTGTGGGAAAAAAAATTGATATACTTTGCCTCAAAGTAGCTAATAGAAACTGACCTCAAGCTTCCATTTACCCACAAAAATGGACCTGTTTTGCAGTGACTCCAGCTCTGCTTTCAGAAGTTTGTAGGCAAGTCAACAGCAACTCCAAGTTAAATGTATCAAAGTTAATAGGCTTCTCTAAACTATTCCTCACTGGTAACTTTTCATTCATACAGCAGAGACTATCAGCCAAAACTCTCCACACCATGCTGATATCTAGACACCAACAGCTGAAGACTCCATGCCATGGTGAAGCTTTCATGGTTGGCTGGTTCAGAGTGGATTGTGGTTAGTTATATGATCCTCTATGGGACAGCAGAAGGAAATATGTTATTTTATGTATATATTAACATTGCACAGAAGGAAGCAGTCAATGAGTTTAAGATTTGAACTTAGACAGAAGTAATCGAGCAGCTCAGTAGAGTTAGGGTGATTTATGTCAGCTGCATGTCTGATCTTATCTTTGATACTAGTACTAAATGCCCATTTGGTTCACAAAAGATGAAAAGAACCTCCAGATGAATAGTGGTTACTGTGCCAGATGAAATACAATTCAAATAAACATACACATGAAAACCAGTTCAGACGCCTGCATTGAAAGGTAAAGAACAATCCGTGCTTTCTAAATGATCTAAGGGTTCTGGATCTGCATAATAACCTATAAAAACAGACTTATGGCTCCCTTTGTATCTATAGACGGTAAAATTAACTTCATTTTTCAGACCCTCATGGATCCCATTACTTAGCAAATAACAACAAATGGAGCATCAATTCTCTCAGGTTCAGAGGAGGAACTAGAGGATGCATCTCAGAGGCTCTCACCACTCAATGTTTTTTGATATGTTTTTGGCAGACTGAGGAATCCCAGGCAAACTGACAGGTAGTAAGTATGGATTTGATTATCAGAGCCAAAGAGCCTCATGAAAGAGGGAATCACATCTGCTTTTTGCTCAAGAAACAAAATTTAGCTATGAGTTTTGGAATATGGGAAAAGGAATCCCCAGACCTACATGTGAAAAGGTAAATTTGCACATCTCCAGTTCCCCCCTCCTGACAGTATAATTCACTGAGACAAAGAAAACCAGTACAGCATACACAGACAGTAAGTAATAACATTCTTTGCCAAGACTGAAATAACACTGGTTGATGATGAAAGGACTCAAGGGTGCTGAGCTCTGATTGAGCTGAAGTTCAGGGCCTTTCCAAAGGTTTTCACCTTCTTCTAAAAAGCAAGTGCCTTCTGATTGTGCATCATTATATGGCAAAATTCTCTCTTGCTTATGTGACAGCTTCCACTTTCTTTGTTGCATCTCTGTAGTCAATGATTAACTAAGAGTATACATATTGTTAACACTAAGTCCGTCAATATGCCATTACTGCGTAGAACAAAGGAGAAATCCCATTATGTCTTCTGGAAACTAAATACACCATTTTGTTCTGATGAGAAGTACTTTGAGCATGTTTACTTTGAGTCAATGTTGTTATTATTTTTTAATTCTTATTTTATCACTGGTATACTTGGTGCTCAGTAAGGAATGCCTATGCACATGTACTCCAAAACCAGTTTTAAACTAAGTAGCTGAGGTACAGGAAGAGCCAAACTATGCTCATGAGAACTTCAGGGAAGGATGCCAACTCTGCCCATGAACCCAGGGGTGTCAGTGAACCAGATGGAAGGTTAGCCTACCCTCACCTACTCCTGATTAAGACTGCAACTGTGTATGCATACTGCCAACTTTAAAGCCAGCTTTGATATACCACAGTCACAGTAGTCATAAACCCTGGCTCAGTTTTGGATGAGCTGCAAAAAATAATTTTGATAAGACCAATATAACCAAACATATTTTTAATGAAAGGTGTTTTAGAAAAGAGATGAAAAGAGAAGTGTGACTCTTGTCTTTTCATATCATAAAATGCCGTAGAAAACTGACGAGAAAATACATACTTTTTATTTTTCTCAGATCAAAATATATCTTAAAGGATATCCATGTTTTGCTGCTAAAGCAGAGGGTAATTCAAATGTTTGTGTTTTTTACTTCTACTCCCTCAGACTCTGTATAAAGAGTTGGAAATATTCTTGTGGTGGGTTGACTGCGGCCAACAGCCAAATGCCCACCCAGCTGCTTGCTCACTCCCCTCTCCCACAGGACAGGAAGAAAAAAGGAAGGAGAGAAGACTCAGGGATCGAGGTAATATCAGTTTATTAGGGAAAGCAAAAGCTGTGTGCATAAGCCAAGCAAAATAAGGAATTAATTCTCTACATCCCATCAGCAGGCAGATGTCTGGTCACTTCCTGGCAAGCAGGACCTCAGCGTGCATAACGCTTGCAAAGACAAACACCATCACCACAAACATCCCTCCTCCTTGCCCTGAGCCTTTCTTGCTGAGTATGGCATCACATGCTATGGAATACCCTTTGGACATTTTGGATTTGCTGTCTAGGTGGTGTCCCCTCTCAGCATCTTGCCCACCCCACCCTACCCCAGCCTACTTGCTTTTGGGAGTGTGGGGGAACAGAGGAAACCTTGATGCTGTGCAAGCACTGTTCAGCAATAGCCAAAACATTGGGGTGTTACCAACATTGGTTTAGCCCCAGATGCAATGCACAGCAGCATATGGGCTGCTGTGAGGAAAGTTAACTCCATCCCAGCCAGACCCAATAAAACTGTTAAAATTGGTAGCTCTGTATTCAGAGATAAAATGAATGTAGATGAAAAAACCAATGTTCTAGAGCATTTCCAGCATGTCTGTACTTTTGATACTATAGAATCATTCTGAATTCATGTATGTGATGAATTTCACTCCAGTTTTTAATACTTTTGTTAGTTGTTTTTTTCATTATTATTATTATTATCTTGCCCTTAATGTTACTGATATTTCCAAAAATCTGCAATTCTATTTTATCCTGATTATTAAGCTGGGCATTGCAAGCAACTACTTGAATGGCATAAAGCAAAAGGACTGTTTTGGGAAAACAGGCCCAGCAGACACTGTACTTTGCTAATATAAAAGATATTTTATCCTTTTTTTTTCTTAGTTCTTGTGATTACTAATGATAAAGGCCATGCTGACAGATGATAAAGCAGTTTTTATTTTCATAAGAATTACTTTGATTCTGTTTATTTGCTATTTTAAATATGTCAGAAGTTACAACATCAGCAGAAGTTGCAGACAGGCTTCTATGTGGCCAACTACTCTGATTTTCCACTGTCAGATACTTTATGAGCTTATTTGCATAAATGCAGGAACATATGACATTTCTGTGTAGATTCCTCAGGTTTCCTCTTCACCAGTTATCCCCAAGTATTTCTTCCTTTCTTGGAAAACAGCACCAAACCAAAAAGACTGAAATAGGAGACATGGGGAGAGACTGTCGTTTCGTGTCTGCAATTAACACAAAAACAAATATATCCTGTGACAAGTGAGATGTACAACAGGAAGCAGTACTCATCTGCTTCACTGCCACTGTGTGGCAATTGGAGAATGCGAGATTGCCACAAATGACGTCTTTTGCAGGTAGTTGTAATTTGCTTCCCTTTGCATACAGGTTTTTTGGTGGGGCTCTTAAAAAGACACATGGCTAGAAGAGCTAATAAATAGAGGAATTCCCAAACTCAGGAGTTCCCTTCCAGAAATGTCAGTATGTTCTTAATATGCTTGTCTAAATCACGTTCCTGCAATTCATTAAGGTCCTATCAAAAGAAATTTCAAATATAGATGACTGTGAAAAATAAGTATGCTTTCACTGTGTACGTAAATGAGGTATCTTCCAGAATACTGTGCAGTTGCTCTGAAGGTAATATAAAGATAGACCAAAACACCAGAAAATAAATTTTAAAACAAACAAACAAAACAAAACAAAACAAAACAAAACACCAAAAAAATTGTTAAACCAAACTCCCAAGTGAACAAAACTATGAAGACTTATGAATAAGGAAAGAAAAGTTATCCAGAATCCAGCTTGTAAGTATCTGTAGAAACCTGGCCATTGTAATAAATGTTTTCTATCAGTTAAATGGATTGGACTAAATCAGCTCATTAATGTCCCAGGTTTGTGGGACATTTTGCATATCAGTTGTAAAGCAACCATCAATCTACCTGGAGAAGACGTAGCTTATAACTAACACTCCCCTTCTTATAATCTACATTACCACTAAGACAACGTAGCTGTAGTGTTCTCCAACATAACACATACGTACTCTCAATCACATGACATCTTCCATCCCGCAAACAGTTGGGTCTTGGCCCAGCTCTGATGTTAACTGTAACCTGGAAAGCAGTCAGCAAAGTGTCAGTTCTATTTTATATTAAAAAAAAAAGTTGAGAGTTTGCATGAAGTCACTGCAAACCAACCCCTAGCACACAAAAAATTTCTGTGCTGCAATATTACACCATCCTCACTGAGTGTCCCAGAGAACTTTCATAGACATTCAACTAATGGAAAATAGTGGTTTTGAAGGATTTTAAGAATTCAAATGACCCCAGAGTTATTTATACATGTGGGAAGTGATAGAAACTCAAACCATTTTAAAGCAGCAGTTCAAAATGAAGTTTCCTTATTGCCTTGACCTCTCATTATTATCAGCTTATATCCAAAGGTGGAAATGTTTTTGCACACCTTTTTCCCTTCCCTTCCCTTCCTTTCCCTCCCCTTCCTTTCTCTTCCTTTTTTTCTGAAAGCAAAGTCTGTGGCCATTTCATTACCCTGAAACCCAATGTTATGAGATATTGCTGTAATATTAGCAGTTTGTTCATTCTGAGAAAACTCCTGGGAGCGAGTTATGTATTTAATTGTGGGACTCAAGCTTGATTAAAATATTAAATAAAAGCAAGACAATAATCTATAACTTTTTTCTCCTTATGGCCTGCTTTAGTGGGTGAATAGTTTGAGGTATAATCTTCTAATTTCAGTTCATGGAAGATTTATTTACCTAACTATTGTTCCATTAATAGCTGTCATGCTGAATTTTTAAACACATTGCACAGCTATTTTCGGACATTTGCTTCAGTAAAAATCTATCCTCAGATAACACAAAATATAAAAATATTATAAATATGGTATTAATAAACAGAAAAGCAGGGTGGTGGGAAAGCAATGAGTTTTCACAGGAGGAAAAAACTTGGGTCTAGGTAGAGTGGTAGAAAGAGGTATTGCACCAAGTTGAGAAGTCACAGTCTTTTCTTCTCAGTTTATTCATGTTTAAATTATAAACTGAAATACCTCACTAACATTTTACCTTTACCAGTTCTGAGCCTAAAAGACTTGGAAGGCTGTTTCAGCACCCAGCATTACACCCACTGATTTCCCAAGGATTCCCTGGAGCACTGGATCAGACCCTGCATTTAGTAACCAACATCCTTTTTTCTCTCTTTAGTGGCTGCACGTTGCATGCCCACCTACAGTGTTAACACTCATTTTAATGTCGTAAAACAGTGGGAAAGAAAGAGGTAGTAGAGCGAAATAGGTCTTACATGTCTTTTCCTCATTGTCATGAATCCCAAATGGATTTGCATGGGATGAGAGTAACTGAGGCTTACTTCTGTTATTGTTTAAAGTGCTTGCATTAAGATTGGAATAAAGGTTTTGGAAGACAGTAACTACACAGTAGTTCAGATGCACAACATGAGTACAGTGACCCAATGTAATCTCTTTCAGAATTGTACATAATTGAATAGATTTATTCTTTTAGAGATGAATCTACTTTCCACTAGGGAACGGACACTTCTTAGCATTACCCTTTAGAAATAATTTCTTCTTTTGGCTTATTGAATCTAAATGTTTATACACAAGAGCCTGAGCTACAAAACTTTCAGGATGACTGTGTAAGAAAGATGAATGCAACAAAAAACCCCAATATTGCTGCAAAAAGAATGCCATCTACAACAGTCACTGGCAAAAACATCCCAAAGCAAACACTGCCTCATGCAGCCTAACAAAAGAACAGATCACAAGGCCTAAAGAGACCTTTTACAAAGTTTGTCCTTACAGCTGGTCAAAATTTAAATACATATATATGTGTTTACATGTACACAAACATTTTAATGAGAAAGTCAAAACTAGGGGTGGCAGTGGAAAGGAAAGAGCGTGTCTACTGCCTTCCCACACAAGAGTATTGCACAGCCTGATGCCTGGAGCAATTTTGTGGGTCTTTAAGCTGAAAGCTGATAAGTCAGCCTAAATAAGGGAAGTGATTTGTGCCTTCATCTCAGTGTGAGTGCTCTCTAAGGTGGTATGTTGTTTCCTAAATGAGAATTGTCAAAAGGTCATAGCTTTTATCCTGGTGTGGAATGGAAAATATTTTGAAATTTCAAAGATTTCATGGGAGAGACAATTTGCTTTTTCTGCTCTGTGTGGTTTTACTATCTAATTAAACTGTGAATCACATAGCTCGGGTAATAACGCATAGAGAAAGCTTGAATATTAATAACAAGTACTATAAAGTTACTAGTGTTTGTCAAGTTTAGCTTCCTGGGGATTTTGTTTGTTTATCCCACTATGGAACTTGAATTCATCTCCATGTTATTACTTCAGCTATTTTCAGTGAATGATTCTATAACAATTTCCATTTTCGTTATTCCATTCTAGAATGGAAAAGAAAAACGGCATTCAAAACTATTCAAAGTAAAAAGATGTTCTTGTTCATGGAGTGGTGGTATCCCAGATAAGACCCAACCTAGCTAAAGAATTATTTTTTTCCACAGAGTCGCGTTCTGTATGTTAATACTGCATCATATTAATAGTGCCCTAGGCTTGCTACAGTTCAAACCAACAAATTAAGTTAAATACACATTGGGCTATTGGCACTAAAAAGTAGTTAGAATATACTCAGTGAGAATATCAAGATAAAGGCATATAATTATCCTAAAGAAGAAAAAGAGATCAAGGGATAACAGTGCAGCAACTTGTATACATATAGTAAGCCAGTTTTACCATATTTAGACAGTTACAGGACAAAATCTTTGTTCAGGAGCAGAAAACATGTGTAGGCAGCTTCTGCACTTTATGAACCATCCATAAAGAGGAGCTCCTTTCTGGCTGACAGAGAGGGTAGTATCCTGCACGCTGCCAGGACTTGACGAGACTTTATGATGGCTGAAAGAGGAAGAGGGCTCAGGCCAGCACCCACAAAGGAAGCGGTGTACCTAACTCCAGGTATAAACCAGTCATTCCTGGCTATAGGAAAATGCAGTGCTTTTAACCTGTGAGGAGGTGTTAGGCCCACAGCTGGGTGCCTAACAAATTAGACACATCTATAGTTATAATGGCAGCTAAGCAGGTGTTTTTAAAATCTTCAGTTTGGACTCAATTAGGTTGCAATATCAGAGGGCTGCTATAAGCTTTCTGGACATTGTCTTGCAGGCAATGGTGATTAGGCCAACATAAATGTCAGTGCTATCTAGGTGGTTAGGAATGTGGATGACTGAACAAGAAAGTTATGGAGGGAATGGCAAGAGCTGAACACACCAATCATCCAGAAAGACATAAAGAAGCAATGGAAATGAGAGAGGAAAAAGTGATTGAGAGAAAAAGGGAATTATCTTTCTTTGCTTTCTTGCCAACCTCCTACTATACCAAATGCCTATTTGACCAAGGTATGAGTAACATATCTTGCTCTTTCCCAAAATGGGGTTCAATGGTTTTTTTCTGTTCTGAAGCCTGAATACACAGTCCCCAGTGTTGTCAGGGAAATTGGTTCTGGTCACTCCTGTGAGGATTTACATACTTTCACTGATCTCTGGCTGTTAGAGATCCCAGTCTTTGACTTACAGTACTGGCTGCATTGTAATGGGAAGAGGGAGACTTACTAATGTTAAAAGCTGTACCTTGTGTTTTTGTAGGTTTAGGTGTGGCATGTTGGCTTTCAGTGATAATAATGCCGCCTTTGATAATGAAGTGCAAAACTGCCTGGTGCATGAAGAAAACCAATTACTGCTGCAGAAATGTGTATTATTGATGAAGAAGTTGGTAGGCGTTGGAAGCTTCTCTTTCCTGGTCCTTTGTGTAACACTCACCCTTTTTTATCTAAGTTGCTTTTGTGTGCACAACCATGTTTTCTGAAATAATGGACCAAATTCATCGCAGGAACAGTCAGCAAATATTTTTTACATTTGAATTTAAATGGATAAGTGATAGTTCTATTTGTTTTTTACTTGTTTCCTGAAGATGATTGTGAACATATTCACAATCAACAACTTTCTATAGGTGACATATATAGCGATGTAAATAGCCCATTTCAAAACGTACTCAGTAAACTGATTTTTTGTAAAGAGACACTTAGCAATTATCCCTAAAACTATTTGTTAAACATTACAAATAAATGTATTACAGTGCCATTTATTTGCTTATAGTTTTCAAAAATAGAATGCCTACTCATTGTTCTTTAGATGGATGGCTTTCAATGCACAGAATGTTCTGTGATTCAAGCTTGCATTTCAAAGATGTTGTGAATGCTTTCTTTAAAGCTGCTGAAGTGTGGTTCTGCTCTAAACAGTGAGTATGCGAAAATAGCACCTCCTTGTATGTCTGATCTTCTCACTGTGTTTACCCCAGGTCATTGGGATTACAATATTAATATTGACCATGCTTTCTCTGCTTTCTACAGCTTTAAGATTGTAGAGCCACTTCAGGCAGGGAGAATAAATTTATTTCAATTCACTCTTTGATATATTCACCAAACATACTACTAACAAAATAGTTTATCAAATTGAAACCAATTCTGTTTGTGCAAAACCATTCAAATCAAGGGCGTGAATGAAAGTGTCAGCAGGAATTTTGCAGTATGATCATAAGCTTAATCTTTTTCTGTGTGAATTGTTCAAAGAATATCCACCTAACAGGAGAGACAAGCGAAACTGCAAATATCTTAAACCAGCTCTGACAAGAAAAATGTAAATCAATATACAAAACTCAGAAAAAGATGGATTATTTTTTGTATACTGATTCACACTAGAAACAAATCTCTTTTTTAAGTTTAAGAAAGCTTAAATAGTTATCTCAAAATTAAATGCTTTACTTACTTTTAAATGGGGTTTTGATACTTTTTTTTATAATATAACATTTCAATATCAGATGTGTGAGTAAAAAATGTTTTGCTTTACAGAACTCATTTAGGCTAAACCCAGTATATTTTGTACTGACTTAATTAAAATAGTCAGAGTTTAAACATTTTAGGTAAGTCACAAGAAGATATTTTAAGAAAGCAGATAGCATAGCAATATTCAAGATAAATTTGTCTGCATTTTTGATTTTTTTTTGTTACATAAATTAGTAGATATGCAAGCGTGACTATAATAGCAGGCCTTTAGCTTCATGCCTAACTGAATGTTACAAAGGCTTCCTGGTTTCTATCAGATCACCTCATGACCTTTATGGTTTTGGTTGCATATGGTCAATGCTCCATAGTTTGGTGATTATTGTAAGCATGAAGCCCAAGTATTAGTTTTCTCTGTCCAAAATTTTCTATTGATAAGTGCTTTAATTAGCATTTTATTAAAAATATGGGCAGTAAATACTCTTGCTTCCAAATTGAAGTGCCTGTTTCTTATTAGTTGTGTTAGAGTTAGGCACAATCTAATCTTCTCTATTGAACTAGGTACATGAGGAAACCCATATACAGGGATATATAGATTTTGAATCCCAAGTGACCATATAGAGAAAGTTAGTCAAGGCAGTGTCATTTGTAGTAGCCTTGTAAATGTGAAACACTTAGGCAAGTTCCATTCTGAAAACTTAAGTGTCTAGGTTTATGTCCCCACAGACAGGAGGTGATGGATAGATGGATGGCTCTTTCATACTGGTTCCTGTCTACTGACTTCTTGGTCCTCATGAGTTGGTTGTCAGCTTCCTTCATCTGTTGGAGACACTGAGAAACCGGAGTTACTTGCTTCTGAAAAGGTGCAATTGTCTTCTGAAAAATAGGAAATTGCAACTTGTCCAACTGGATTTAAGAGTATAAAGAAGTAGAATCTAAGAGATGTGCTGCTGAAGGGGAAATTCAGCATCCTGTTACTAACAAGTCGTATTAAATGTGTTTAATGATAATGGGCTACTGACAGCTCCCTGGACTGCAAACAGCTCTGAATCAGCAATTATGCCTCTCTTGTATGTGTGAAAAGCAACAGCCACTTGATTTTTTGTCTTGGTATTTTCTTCCTGTCTTGGAAGACAGTCAGGAGTGCTATAAAAAAATACTTCACACAGACCTTGAGGAAAGGTGGAAATAACAAATGCCTCCCTTTGCTGAACAGTGAGCCCAAATGCTGCAAAGCCCTCAGAGGGAGATTGTCCCCAGACCTTCCAAGTATCTGCCCCTGTTCCTTTCACATATGTAAGTCTGCTGAGAAAGTAAATTATTCTTCAGCTTCTGGATTAACACAGATGAGTAATCTACCTCATTTCATGTGTGGTCCTCAGTTTCCAAGCTACAGGTGATATGTGTGGTTCAAAAGGGAGGAGATCTCAAGAAGAGGACAGTTTTATTCTGAAGTAAATATCCGGTTCATAAGAGTTAGGTTTAGACTTCTTTTAGTAGAAAAATACATGTCTGAATATCATTNAAAATCTGCAAAGCATTAAAAAAGCTGTGTTTCCCTTCTTTCTTGCTCTTTTTCAGGTGTTCTCACCTTTGTTTTTCTATCCGCACCTTTCACTGTCTCCAGGAGGAAGACTCAAGGAAGCGTGTGGATTTGAGAGTACTTAGGAGAATCCGCTTTCTCCAAAAGGGAATTCCCTGTGTTGACTGTAGCAAAGCTGTGGCTCTACTATATTTTTGGTCATTACACCGAGACTGGTATACTGACTCACACATACTGTGTATACACAGTTATATGGATAAAAACAGAACTTGAGGAAAGTAAGGACTAGAGTTAGGGCTAGATGATCTCCAATGTAAGGAACACTGGATTTAAGCAAAATTAAAAGGAAAGCTTAGTATGAAGCTTATTTTAGAATTGTTATTGTGCCAATGGAGAAGAATTCAAGAAGGAGGCAGTTTTCCCTTAAGTGTACATGCTCAAAACCAAAGAAAACAGAAGAAAAGTAATACTGTTTCTCATCAGCCTAAGCCTCCTTCTTCCTAATGCTTATGATCAATCTATGAGCAGATCATAAGTGTTTGTTATGCGACAGTAATGCTGAGACTGCTTGTGAACAGTTTTCTGTATTTATGCAATGCCTGATATTTGTTTTTCTAGTTGTGTTGATTAGTTGTGACTGGTCAGACAAGTCATATGGTGTTGTTTCTGTTCTCAGATTAGAAGAGCACACAAATACTCTCTCATGTGTCAAGTAGTTTTGCTAATACTTACTCTGGCAGCTTCAAACCCAAGATGCATGGTAACAACCCATACTTTTTTTGAAAATGAATACAAAAGGAGAAAAAGCACAGCTGAAAAGAAAACAAACCCTGAGCAAACAGTCACATAAAACTGCTTGCCATGCCTGCCTGTGGAGCTATGCACATGCACTTTCTTTTGTTTCTTGTTAAACATGTGCATGTGCTAGGAATCCAGGTCATTACTTTTACTTTTGAAAAAGTATTTCAAAGGGATCTTTTGTGTTTGCTTCACTTTTTTTGTTGGGTTTTTTTTTTATTATTTTTATTTTAATGATTATAAATCTATACCAGGTTTTGAGACCCGAAACCTTACAGCAGGATTTTGGCCACTTGTCTCTGAAGTGCTGAAGGCTTCTATTGCATGGGGAGAGAACATTCGCTTGAGAAATACTTGAACCATAGAAAAAGATGGGCTTACTTTCTAAACACATCTGAATATTGAAATCTTTACATCTTAGCTCTGATAAGGAGTGCTGGCTTTCCAATAAACACCGCTTTGTCTCAAATCCTTCACAATTTGAAACATTTTTTTGAAAAGCCGACATTTTCTTTATTACTTTTATGAAGGTTAGTTTTGTCCCTGAGCCACAACATCTGTAACAATAAAAAGATATTTTGCAGGATCTCATGAAAAACGAAAACACTTTCCTCAGAAGGACCAATGAAGTATTCACTGCCAGATCAAGGCAACAACATTTTGGCTCTAATTTTAACTCAGCAGTTACTCTCTATGACAGATGTTTTAACTAAGGGCAGTGCTATCTGAACTTTTATAGAAACTTACTGGTTGCATTCTGTTGTCCAGATGGCTGATGGTTTCAGAAAAATGTTGCACCATACGTTTGTGTGCAGGCTTCGAATATTCTGTGTGGAAGGATATAGAGAGTCTAGGGGATGGATGACCGTAGCTGACATTGAACTGGTTAGCAAAAAAGAAAGACAGAAAAGTGATCCATGTCACAGAGATCCATGGCAGCTGTACAATAAATCCTCCTCACATCAGCAGTGGAGAATAATGTAACATGACACGCCATGGGGAGCATGTGAAGGAAAACGTGAGGATCCACTTTCTCCCTCCTCCATCAATGCTTCCCACCGGCTGGTATAATAACAGTGATCATTCTCAAGGTTTCTATCCAGATTTTGGTGCTTCCATCAGTGCAACACTTCTCTGAGCAAGGTGCAGAGAAGAGCAGGCAAAGCAATCTCCAAATGGGGAAGGATTAAATGGCAAAGACCAGAAAAAGTTAAAAATAAAGCACTTCACAAAACATATTAAAAAAGAGATGAGAGTTGGACTAGATAATCTGGGTTGAACCAGATGATCTTTAAAGGTCCCTTCCAACCCAAACCATTCTATGATTCTATGATATAAACTCAGAATTAGTTCATCTACACTACACAACTTATTTAAACCTAAAAAACAGGAAATAGGGAGGAAAAGCATATTGTACTGAGACAATTAGAGCCCAGAAACAGGAAGACATTTAAACATCATTCTTTAGTCACATCTTATTTGAAAGTAACAGAGATTTTAAAGTATTTTGTGTACAATTATATCAACTTTTTCTTGGAAATTCCAGGAATTAGTTTTTCCTATCCTAATAAGTCCATACTGAAAAGAGAAGAAAGTGAATGTCTTTAGACCACAGAAAATCTAATGAAGTGTTTGCTCTCCTGTTTTTGTCATCACAGGAAGCTTAGTGCTGGGTAGAACAAAAAAAAAATTAAATAAACTTCAGAAAACTTTGGGGATTTTTCTTTTATTTTTTCTGGTTTGAAAACTTTGATACTTAATGCTTAAAAGGCTACTTTTGTGGGCGACATCCTTATATTTGAACCATTACTATGGAGTATACGATCCATTCCAATCCCTTCTGGTTGTGCTTCTACCAGTTGGTGTGGATATTTGGCTGCCATGGGCTTTGTGCATTGAAAATTGTTGTGCTACTGATACTGTTACTGGTACTGATCTCCAAAATATTTACATGAACTGTACACAGGTCCTATGCTGGACACATCATAATGCCATAGCATTCTAGTACCACAGAAATGCTGGGTAGAAGGGACTTATGGAGACTCGACTTCAAAGTCACAGTCAAAGCGGATTGCCAGTGGGTCAGGTCAGCCATGGCTTTGTTCAGCAAAGTTATGAAACTCTAATAATGGGTATTGCACAAACTGTTTGGGTAACCTGCTTCAGTGTTGTAATACCCTCTTGGTGAAAAAGTGTTTCCTAATGTCAAGTCTGAAGCTCCCATGTCATTCCTTGTGGCTGTTGCCTCTTGTTGTATCATCTGATACTACGAAGTAGCTCATCCCTCATCTTTGCAGCTACCCTTCAGTTATTTATAATCAGCTCCTTTAGATCATCTTTAGTTCATTTTAACCATGTTAGAGAAGCTAAGCTCCCTCATCCTCTCCTATGTCATGCCCTACTTGTTAGTCTCCAGTTAGGCCCTTTTCAGTTTCACCTCACCTCAAAAGGGAGGCCCAAAACTAGGCAAAATATTCCAGATGCAACCTCACCAGCAGCAAGCAGAGTATGAGTACAAGATCTACAGAGTGGATCAATGTTCCTTGACTATGCACCAGCTCAGCACACAATTTGCCTTACACATGACCAGAGTGAACTGCTGGTTCACACTCAGTTCAGGTTCCCTCTCAGCATGACTGCTTCTCCATCACCTGGCTGCCAGACTGTAACACTGCACAGGGTTGTTGCATCTGCCACGCAAAGCTTGATGCTTCTCCTTGTTGAATTTCATAAGATTTTTGCTGGTCCAGTTCCCCAGTTTATCAGGGCCTGCTCTTTGTTACAGTAATCATACCCTCTAATTTAAATTTGCTGAGGACACTCTCCAAAATCATCCAGGTCGTTGATAAATATGCTAAACAATAAGGGCCCCAGTATCAGCCTCTCAGGTACTCTGCTAGTTGCTGACCACCAACCAAACATCAAACCATTGATTATTACTCCCTGAACCTGACATATATGTCATTTTCAACTCACTTAAGAGTCTGTATTATTTCCTGTATTCTTTAGACACTTAAAAGCAAGATTATTTTACTCTCAATTAAAGTAGGCTGATGGGGAAAGAAATTACATGTGGGTGCTTTTCTGCCATGCCTACTCTGAATAGCACCCTATTAACACAAGACAGATAGAACCAGACCCCTCTTTGTTGAAGTTAATGGAAAATGTGTAAGGAAATGGCCATAGAATGGAAACAATCATGTTATTGTGGCTAAACAAGTGACTGCTTCTCTGCCAAGCTGCGATAAGTGAAACACATTAGATCAAACCACCAGTTAAACCACAACTCCTTGATGGTGATTTTCTTACACACAGTTTCATAGTGCTTTAAGCTAATGGATTTTACTTAGCAAATGGATTCTACTACGGTGTGCACTTTGCCAGTTACCACAGCTCATCTGTGAGTAGTAATTCAGCAAGACAAGGTAACTAAGTAATTTTTGACCTTGTAAGTATACCATATATAAGGATAGATGTTGACCTCATTATTAAAAACTTTATTCAGAAGGTCGTATAGACTTGTTTTTATTGACGGCTTGGCATGCTGAATCATGCTTAGAAGGGCCTGAAAGTTCTCTTTGGAGAGTTTTAATAACAAGCTTAAATGTTAGAGGTGCCATTCTACAGATAGAGACATAATCAGTGCATGGCAGAATTAGTGTAATGGCAGAACTTGCATACAAGTATTTTAAAAATGAATAGTGTTACTTTCACTCCTTTTATTTGCTACATACTTGAGGATATAGCTATTGTGATATATGTCTTCTGCAAAACAAGTTGTCTATTCCCATGTTTGACCTATTTATCCAGTGATTTTTTTTTTCATTTTAATATATGGCTCTGCATTTTCTTTTCTATTTTTGTATTACCTAGACTTAACATGATGCAATGTTTGCTGTCCTTTTCATGAGATGTATTTTTCATTCTATTTCAAAACTGAAGTATTCCAATAACATTTATCTAATAATAACACTTAGCGTTGTTTGCCTTTTGTGAGATGTGATTAGGATATTTTTAAGGAGAGCAAACAATGCATTTTTAATATGACCTAAGATGAATAGTGAAAGCATGTTCCAGCTTTGTGCAACTGCTGTCTATAAAAGCTCTCATGCAGGAGTACTATAATTATGTCTTAGGAGTGTAACACTTTTTAGATTTTTTGATAATTCCATTCAACCGTGAATGACACAATTGGCTTGCTTACTAGAGATGGAGACTTGGAGAGGGAAAGTAACTCCAAGACGTAATTGCTGGATAGACTTGGCCAAAAGAATTAAGCTGTACTTATCACAGCACACTTGCCTTGCTTTTAGGGATCCATTAAATCTAACTAAACAGTCAGTACAAAATCACACACTTATCCTCCCATCCACTCACTTAGGACACAAAGATGGAAAGGAAGGTAGGAAAGTATCACATGCATGCTGGGCTTTTGTTCCTGAAAAAACTTTTGATCTTTCACTGAAATAATTCTTTCTTGCTAGTTTAAAAGGATTTTTTTTGGCTCATACGTAAGTATCTTTTTTTATTTCCTCTATTTTTTAAAGAGCTACCACTCTATTTTTAAATAAATAGCCTTAAAATGTTCTTGAGCTAACTTCTTTCTTTCTTTGTATGACTGTTATTGATATTTTGAAGCCTTAGAAGTTTTGCCAGTAGAGTTCACAGAGTTCAAGTTAAACCGATTCTTATGCAAAGGATAGTTTCAGGCAAGTTGGAATGAGCATCATAACGCAAATATTTTGAGTCTGTAACATTAATTTGGGAATCTCTTGAACAGGCTTCTACATGTAATCTGTAGGAAATGCTATTGAGACAAAATCTGAAGATTTGAGTCCATTAGCTATTTCGCAGCACTTTAGCAAAACTAAAAAAAAAAATCACTCAGCACATTCATTTGTTATTATATTAGGAAAAAGATCACTGTCTGCTAGTCTTATTGGTTGTACTATGCCATCTGTGCTTGTAAAAGTAATAATAAGCAATGAAATGCATATGCCATCTGTAGTCAGATCTTTAGTAACAATTAGGTAATAATAATCCCTAAGAAATTACTTGTTAACTGTGATAATTGATTAAATGTAATTATTTTGTATAATAAACTCTAATCAATGCTTTACAATGCTGATAATGTCTTCCCCCCCCCCCCNTTTGAGCAGCTGTGCAGGAAAATTACTGATTTTCCTGGATTAATGACTGATTTTCTACCCCATGAAAAGCCAAGACATGGTCTCTTAGGTTTAGAATCAGTTTTAACCTTTTTCTTTTTCTGAACAAGGTACAATGTAAATATAAAGAAACACTTGGCAAAATTAATTACTTCACAGTAACTCCTTATAAGTTTAAGGATAAACAAAGATTAATTATTTGAGTAAAAAGTACATTGCAGTACACTGCAGTGTCAATGGGTTGTTCCGCAGCAAAGCTGTTTCTCCACAGAACTGGTGATAAGAAATAACCCTAAGACACAGAAGGTGGTCTGTTGATTTGTTTGCAACTCCAATTCTAAGGCCCCAGTTCTGCAAAGACTTAGGCCCTAAATCAGGTGAAGCAGTCCATCATTTGATTAATGCCAGTATGTTCCTGAATTCCAACCTAAATATCAGTTTCAGTGCTCCAGTGACCTGAATCTTTATACTCGTATTTAATTCTGCACAGATGAGTAGGGTCTTGTGTTCCTACAGCATATTCATTTGCTTAAAGCTAAGCTCAAGCAACAGCATTTGTGAGATGAGGAACTACATCTGACCAGCAAACTGTAGAACGTATGTCCCAACAAAAAATGTCCTGAGAAATGTTCAGACATGCCTCTCCAAGAACAGTATGAAGTATTATATTTATATAATATACTATGGCAGTAGAAGAGGGAAAAAGAGTCTTGGTTTAGTTACTATGACAATATGAATCTCTTCTGTATGACTAACGTAATTAAATCACATACACAGCTGTAAAAAATCTTTTGGATTTTTTTCATTTTAATTATTAAAGATGCATTACAAAAGGAAATGCAAGACTCAAAATCCATCTTAGAATAGCCACCAAACATTCATTAGATAGAAGTGATCCTGATTCCCTATGATGAGTTCAAACTGGAAGTCCAAAAGTAAACCAATAATCCAGAAGCATGCCGTGCTAAAAAACTTAGGAGATAAATTAGAGATCTGCATGCAATTGCAGAGCTACAATCTCACTGGGATCACAGAGACATGATGGGATAGCTCCCATGGCTGGAGTGCTGCAACCACAGAAATGTTTAGGTTGGAAGGGACCTCTCCAGATCATCTAGTCCAGACCCCCTGCTCAAGCAGCATCAGATAGAGGCAGTTGCCCAGGACTGTATTCAGTCAGGTTTGAAATGTCTCCACAGATGGAGGCTCCACAGCCTCTCTGTACAACCTGTTCCTGTGCTTTATTACCTCATACAAAAAAGTTTTTTTCTTGTGCTCATGCTGGATTTCATGATTTTTGATCTGTCCCCATTGCCTTTTGTCCTGTCACTGGGCACCGCTGAAAAGAGCCTTGCTCGCTCATCTTCATCTGCTCAATTAGGTGTTTATACACTTTGGTAAGATGCCCTGACCCTTTTTTTCTCCAGGCTGAACACTCACAGTTTCTGCTTGCAAATCCAGAGACAGTGAGAAGAATTTGTAGTGGAACAGTGGTCACAACTGAACTATTTTTTTTTTTAAATTATGTTTCTCTAGAATAAATATATTCATGAAGAGTTTTGGGGGGTTTTTTAGATTTTGTAAATGAAAATACCTTAAAAATCAGCCCAGTTGAAATAGGTCAAAATCAAAACTTTGAATTTCTTTTGCAGACATTTGTTTTCAGTTTTTATTTGCTCTGTAAAATGAGTTTATTATCCACAACTGGCCTCCCTGATTTGCACCAACTGGTCCTTGTACATAGAACAAGAACTAGGTGGAGTAGGAGGAAGATATTACTCTTAATATGCTTTGAATAAGAGCATCTATTCAGAAATAGATCTACACAGGAAAGGTTATTCTAGCTTGCTACCCTGTAGAGTCCCAAAAGAATTTGTTGACCAGGATACTTAATTGTCTCACAATATAAAAATCATGCATCTTAAACAGTAAATATTGATTTTGTCATTCAGGGCAAATTTTTGCTAAATATGTAAATGAGCTGTATACATTACTTGCCTGAAATTCTAATGCAGTGGTAATCAGATTTACTTTTTCTTTTCAGTAAGTAATCACTTGATCCTAAAGTGATCCTAAATTTCCTTTCTGTTTGTACTTGCATTTTGAGTCCATTTCAGGTTGACTTTCAACTTCAGAAATTAATACGAGTTTTGCAGGAAAAGCTTGTTCCATGTACATTTAGAAATGAGAAGACCTGACATTCTTTACACTCACAGCCCATCTGTTTTGCATTTTCCTGGTATGTCCCCTGAGTTTTTTAAACTCATAGGGCTTCCAGTGTTACTCTGCATATGCTAACTATTTTCAAGCAAAGACTTTGAGTATACAGATGTCATATAAATGCTAATACAACGATATCATTTCCAGTGCTTTTCAATTCCGTGCAAATATTTCTTGCATTGTGCTTAATATTGTTTATACTCAGTATTATTTATTTCTTATATTTTCATGGATGTGCGAAATAAAAGAGGGAGAGGGAAAAAACATATCAAACATTGTATGCAGGTTTCCATTTTTCTCAAAATGGTCATTTTTATTTTAATGTATACATAAAGATTATTGTTTGTGGTTTAAATTCAGCCTCAGAAATTAACTACATAACAGGTTTTTTATTGGAGCTTACACTAAAGTCTGTCCCAACATCATTATCGTAACATAAATATAACAGTCAAAAAAGAAAACACTTAGAAATAATTACAACCCAAAACAAAGAAAAGATTGCAGACCCACAATCTGTGTTCTGTGTAATATTGTTCTTCTCTAGATAACACACAGAGCTTTGTATTGCAAGAAGATGCAGGTAGACACAGAAATACTTGAAGAAGAATGAAGGGGTTTCTGACAAAGTTTTCTCAATTCAGCTGAAAGTAAGGTACCAGTCCACAGCATAGTTTTTATACCAACATGTTTAAAACAGTTTGCCTATTTTCTTGTTGTAGCTATAGTGAAATGCCTTATATACACTTCTATAAATGAAAGAAAACAATGGATGATTTCCTATATTGTAAAACTTGCTGTTTCAGCAATCTGACATGAGAATGTATGAGCCCTTTTTCCAACAGCATAAGCGAGGATAATTAGTAGTATACCTGACAGGAGTAGGGGAGGATTAAAACGATATATTTTTGTAGAGCATCACTAGTATTATAAATTATAATATAGAGAGCTTGTTACCTTGTTGTAGACTTGAGTTCCATCAGCAACTGTATAGTACTTAAAGTTTAATAGATAGAAAGGAGCAAATTTACATCATTTTCAGAATAGACCTTTACCTATCACAGTGACAGTCAATCACTTTACACAGAGACTCAGCTACTTGATTCTTTCAGCCTATAATTGCTATATAAGGTATGCATTTTCCCAGGCAGATCCACAGTTTAAGCCAGTATGTGCTGCAAATTAGTGCTTTACTTTGCAAAATGGGTAATTTCAGAAGGACCAAACCAGTTCCCAACAAACATAATTCATCTGGATATTTTCTTATGGTATGATTTATATAGTCCAGAGCATAGACTAGCCTTTATGGAGGTTTTCAAGTGGTGGTTCTCTGTTTTGATAGTTTTATTCTTCTTTTACATTAGCACAGATAACGTAAATATTGAAACAGTGGTGACATTTTTAGACTATAAGAGAAGTGTTACAAAGCAGTAGTGAACAGTACTGTGGCTACCTATCTGTTTTTAATTTTGGAGGCTTAAATCTTTATTCCATTAATATGCTGGATTGGAAGACATTACAGCTTGCACTTGCTCATTCTTTTCCCTTTAAGTCATTAAGAATATACTAGAATGACTCTTAAAGGTCTCTCTGTGGGCTGCACAAGCAAGCAGGTTTCGAGCTGAGAGATAAGAGGTGAATTGTTCTTCAGCACAGAGGTGAGTAGACGGACCCAGCAGGGGTTTAGCAGAATAAATTGGAATAAACCAGATAGCAAGGACCACTTGATAATGCCCATTCCAGTTACAAACCTCTGGCCAGCAACAGGAGGCTACAGTGGAGGTTTTCCACCTTACCCCTGCTTTCCACCATGGAAAAGAAAACAGCGGAAGGAGTTTTCTGTGGTAGCACTGAGAGCATATTTGACATTGTCAAGCAGGTCAGCACATGCATAAAATCTCTGGCCCACTTTTTTGGGTGCCAAAACACCAGCCTAAGCTCTTGGTGCCTTGTACTGTTAGAGTGCACAGATGCTAATATGGGTCTGTGTCAGCTGGAAAGGCTTTTCCACAACCCTTCCAAAATGATGAAGAGACATAGTAGGGGAGATAAGTTGCTGAGATGAAGTAAAAGGGACTTCAGACAGAAGAATCTATAACAGATTCAAAAGGATGATGCCTTCCTTAAAATGAGTGATGAATTGGGAAAAGGGAAGAAAAAAAAGTGAATTTTGAGGTTAATTTTTCTGGTCTATTTTCCTTTTTCTATTCAGTTTTCAAAGCTGGTTTTGAAAATCAAGCAGCGATGATGAAAAGCTTCCAGAAAATTATGGAGCTAAAATTACAGTATTGATCTGCCTCAGGGGACAAACTTACAGCCCTTGTAGAGAAATGGTAAAACACCAAAGTCAAGGTGGCAATCACCGTTACAATGGCCAGGGATCTGTCCTAAATTTCCCCACCAATATTTACAACAGAAGTACTGGGTCACTCAGGTGTGACCACTGGCCCACAGAGCAGCTGACAGAGTAGAGGATAAAACCCTTGTCTTATCCTTGAATGCTCAGCTGCAATTTGCATGAAATGCAGTTCTTGGTTGATGACTCAGGTCACAGGGTCACAGGGATGAATTGAAAAACTGACACACTTGGCAGAAACTTGTGCATGAGGTGACTATGCAGGGAAGACAAAAACAACTACAGAACCAGAAAGTCTCTAGGCTAAATCATACCCTAAATTAACAGCCAGTGGAAGGTCAGTTGAAACCAACTTTTTATGAAATAATCTTTAGTCAAGGTATTTTTTTTCATATATTACTGTATAACTTTCCATGTATTCCCTGCCTGAGGGTTCTCACAAAGAATGAGGTGATCTTTAGGACACGATCATACTACACACCTGCCATGAATTGTCTGATGAAGATTTAAAAGAGAAAGACTTCTCCAAAATTCTACAGATGCAGAAGACTCTTTTCCTTTACTCCTTCCCTTTTCACAAAATCACACTCTCAAATGGTACGTATCTACTTCAAATCCACAGAAAAAATATTTGTTCATGCAGCCCTGGATTTCCACTCCTTCCCTAGCAGCTTTACCTTGTTCCTCCACCCTTCTTCCCCACAAAACTAACATATAATTCATTTGCTTCTTACACATCTACTGGAAAAGTAAAGTTTCAGAATAATTTGTAGGAGTTGTGCATGATAACTTATACACCAGTTCTGGGAGAGTCTTCAAGGGAAGTAAATAGTGCATTGCAAAAAATACAGATGTTCTGATTCAAAAACCTGAGGAAGCTGAAAATCCCAAAGGCCTTTATAAAATCAAGAGCTAAGGCTTCAGTGGAAGTTATGCTTTGAAATGATTTATGAACCTGGATGATGCCAAATCTGAGCCACCCCCTTGCAGGAGACAGTGGCCCAAGAGACAGAGCTGAACTTGTGGAAATGGTGGTGACTCACAAGGCAATCCGAGAACAGTGGCTCTGTCTGTCCGCAGCAGTTAGACAGTGTTTCAGGGCTCTGTGTGTAAGGAGAAACTGATGGTGGAGTCAGATACTTGGTTTATGCAATCGTTTGTAGAGGCAGAAAAAGTTCATATGGCCCAATCCCCCTGAACTGTAGCAAAGTCAGTAGGAAGCAGTTGTTTTGCCATCTGCTGCAAGCCTTTCTCCCATTTCTACCATGAGATTTATTTTTTTTCAGGAGTGTGTTGAACTGCTTTTGCACTGTTTGTGCACTGTTTGTGCTGTCTCACCAGCATCCAGTCCTCCTTCTTGCTTTCCTCTTAGCATGCTGTTATTCCTCTGTCTGCACTCAACGCGTTTCTGCTGTTTATCTTTCACATTCACATCCAACCAATCCCTCTTCACAGCACCAAAGGGTATTTGTTGAATTGTATTAGCTAGTCCCTGCCCACTCTTATGCCGTAGCTTCTTTTGTTTCACCTATTCTTAACCTAAGGGGAATGTAATTGCCCTCTTATTTAGCCTGGAAGTACGAAATGGAAGTATAACTACACCAAATGAGTGCAGTGGCAGATTTGGCATAAATTCTAGAAAAAGCTGATTATCACAGAAACAAATTTTCTAGCTACAGGGACAGAGTGGAAGGGTTGCATTTCAAATTGAATAGACCCAAAATGTATTAAAATCTACTGGATTTACAAACACCAATGGAAATGTGGGGCTGTACCTACACAGGATGAAAGGCATGGGTTTCTCTCAGATACAGACTTTATGTGTTTTATGACAAAATGTTGAACATGATTCAACGCTTGGAGGAGAAAATAGTTGTGGCAAAAGATGTGTCAAATGCTCCTGTTCTATGAAAAGAGCATATATGAATTTCTTGCTAATTTAGTCTTGCTAGCCAACTTCATGAAACACAGTGCTTTCTTCCACCGTACTCAAGGTTTGTGTGGCAGAAAATCAGAGCTGGTATGCAGTCTGTTGATCTAGACTTTCCCCATGCCCTCCAAAAAAGTCATGCTTGCAGATAAATATTTCTCAGTCTCTGTATAGGTTGTAGAGAACTTTCACAGTAGTATTATAGCAAGGAAAAATATCTCTTACAACATGATGTTTTTCAGAAAGACCTCATAGATCACAATCAGGGCATTAATTTCACTGAATTGGCAGTTAAGGCCAAATTCCCTCCTCTACTTTAGTGTTTTGATTTGAAACATCAGTGCAGTTTTGACGGACTATATCCTTGGTTGTCCCTTTGTATCAGTTTGATTTGCAAAGCAGTTTTATTGCATGAGTGAGATTCCTTTAAGAAGAACTAAAGCTTAAATCTCTGTTCTAGATGTGTATCTTCATATTAAAACCACAACAGAACAATGCAGTCCTCACTGGGAATGGTCCAGAGTTGTAGGGGGGAAAAAAAAACCAGCAGAAGGAGAAGCCTGGAGACTGTCTAGCAACACACCTACAGAATCTCACTTCTTTCTGGAGCGCCCGCGCTTCGAGGTGGGCACCATCACAGTTATCGCCTGCACAGTTGTTCCACAGATTCATCCTTCAAACCCTGTCATGTACCATTGAGGCCCAGCAAAGAGGATTTCACTATTGTGTTTTACACTGTGGTTTTCTTCCATCTCATCCTTTGTATTTTACCGTTCTGATTTTTGAAATTGCATGTTTCCTATAAAATCTTCTGTGAAATTCAAACAAGACTGATTACAAGACTCACCAAGTTTAGGACATTCGGGCCAAGCTGCAAAATAAAATCAATGCCAGTTACTGCCCTTCATAATCTGTTTACTTCTTGACTGTGTGATGCTAGTAAAATGCTTCATCTCCAAGTAATCTTATTGGCCTTCACATTTACGCTATGGCTGACAGGATTAGGTCTGAAAAGCACCTACATATTACCTGTGTTATAAACAAGTAGATTAGTGGATGGTGCTTTGGGCTGAAATTATTATTTTCTTTGCAATTTATGTGCTGGATTCCAGGAGCAGAACACAACCTCTTGTACAGGTGAAATGCTTGCCACACAGGCAGATGTTCTGGAAAGAACCTAATCCTCTTCCCAAAGGCCTTTTTGAACCCTTTCTGTGAGAAAAATATATTCTTCCTTGGATTTTCAGCAGGACTATTTGAACACCTGGTGCCAGTGTAGCTTGTCCAGCAGTGCCCTCCAGACAGTGCAAGGAAACAGGCAGGAAACAAGCTGACATGGTTTTCAGCCACTCTTGTCTATTTTCCTACCTGGAACATGGAGCCGTTTCCACAGTCTGAATTTTATCCATCCAAATTTTGCTGAAGACCCTAACTTTCTTTCCATGAAGAGCACAATCCAGGAATTCAGGAAGCTGATGTTTCACTAAAGATCACAATGAATACTTGCTAAACTTTATATATGTAATATGTGATACATCGCACTGGTGTTGTAAATATATACACTCAGTGAGCCATATCTCCCAAGTATACTTTTATGTAGATAGATAGATCAATCTTCTACATATACAAATATATATGTGTGTGTGTATGTGTGTGTGTTTTTATATATGTAAACCAGAGAGGAGACTTTGCTAAGGGCCTCCTTTCTATTAGTCTGGTACTCCTTTTCAGCTAGTCTTTCTCTGTAACATAATGTGTAAGTTGATATCCTTGACATTGTCGTAATCACTATTCATCAGACTAACAGCAAAAAGGATATGCCTCTCACTCCAGTAGTTTTGGTTATACTATTATAGCAAAGGTTCATTAAAAGTTTTCTCTTATTGTTTTCCTTTTGTTTACCAGCAGAGGCATATTCTTCAACTTAAGATACTAGGTGATATACAAGCATTCGGTTCTTGTGACAAGGTCTGTCTTCTAAAACAGGACATTTATTTTTCTGCAGTGCTAAGCATTCACCCTTTTGTCATTTCCTTGGCTTAGATTGCTGAGGTTATTTTGAGATCAATTTTCGTCTCCTATTTAAATCATATGGCTGCTGGTTCAAATCCAGCTTGGGTCAGTAATTCTGCCATATACATGAAACAAGTTCTTGGCCCAAGCCGATTATTCCTGTTGAAGAGGTTGTCATGCTACAGGGAAACAATAGCAGTTCCTTTGGCATCCTTCCTACCAGCCTCACTGGAGACATTGCTCAAGAGGTATACAGGATGATCCCTCCAAGTCAGGACCGAGAATTGTGATGCTTCTATAAAAGCACTGTGGAAAAAAATAGATATGTCTTTCAAAAGTGAAAGAGTTAATCTACATACTAATAATGACTCAAAATTGTTATTTGCTTACAGATGTAATCTATTTTAAAATTAAATTTTTCTGAGTAAAATGGTGACTTTTCAGCCATGACAAATCATTAAAGAAAATAAGAATTACTGGAAATTAAAAAGAAGTACTTAAAAATCTCTAACAGTAGCAATGACCCTCTCTCTTTCAATGTTTTCTTCCTTGCTTTAAAAAAAATATTTGTTCTACACTGATATTTTGGTTCCAACCAGGTACAGTGGCAAGCAAGATCTGACATTTTTGTCACACAGGTGATTACGTTAGTAAATGATGACAGGCTTTATTGTGTGACTGTTTTTAACCCGGAGGGGACTCTACTCTTAGAGGAAATTTTAATCGTTCATAGCACTTGCCTAGGCAGCAGGAAGCCTTTTTTGTTAGATTCATGCCACAAATTAAACCTGGAGACTTTTTTTCATTTTTAACAAATGTTTTTCTAGTGCATATTTTGACTTCCTGCTCGGGCGTGTAGTTTTGCTGTTGCGACACCTGGTAGCAGGAACTGAAAGTCGCTCACCTCTTCCTAAAGGTGAGGCCAATGTCAGGCCATGATTGCGGCATTGCTGGGCAAGGGGACAGCTGGCACTTGCCGCCCACCCCTCACCCCCTCGGGAGCGTGGATATCCTTTCGCCAATATGCTAAGCCTCTGCTGAGCTGGGGCCAGTCCTGCACCTGGTTCTCACAGCTGCCAGTGTGACGTGCTCGGGCAGCCACGCCAGTTTGTATCACCCCCTGCCTAAGAGCCATCCTAGGGGGCTAACAGCAAGCAGCCTGGAGGCGAACATGGCATTTTGGTTGGGAGGAAGGCTTTCCTTCCCAGAAAACACACTGCTTGGCTGTCACACTTCGTGGTGCAGAGAGGTGCAGTCCTCTGAGACCTGGTTGTGCTGGGGGTGGGAAATGACAGAGGTATTCCTGCAGCCATTCATCGTTCCCCGGCTGTCTCCTCTGCACAGGCTGAAGCAACCTCAGAGCCACCCGAAGATGCCCACATGGGCTGGATCTGCTGTACTGCTGGGGAGGCATTCCCCCTCCCCTCACCAACACAGCTATCTGGGGGGGTGTTTAATAGTGTCAAGGGTTTCCTGCCTATATACCCAGGAGGGGCTTTCATGCATTTCAGTGAAAATAGGGGAGCTAAGGGGAGCTGATAAACTGCCTTTTTGCATGACGCTCCAGAATTTACCTGGATACTCACTGACTCGAAAAACAACATGGGATCTTAATAAATAAATAATGAAATAAGCCTTGTACCATTTATAAGTAATGAAAATAGAACGTGCCTGATAACATGAACCCATCAGTAAACGATAATGCTTTAAATGGACACTGCCAGAGTCAACAGGCCACAAATTTGAACTTTTATTCTTGTCTCTGTTTGTAAGAACATGTATATCTTATAATATCAACTTACATGTTTGGAGCAACCTTATCTTCCTGTAGCAAATAAAGCAACATTAGGTTTGCAAGGAAAAAAAGAAGAGGTAAGTCAATATTAGCATTTCTGCAATCATGAGCTTTCTGCAGAATATTGAATAAAGCATAAATCAGCAAATGATATTAAAAAATCATATCCAGATTTTTACTCGATTATTAAAAAATGTTCAAATAAAGTATCTTCTCATGTTTTGAAAAAGGACTTCAGGTTACTCACTAAAACCGTAATTTCATACTTCAAGCCATGTACATATGCCTGTTCTGAATCTGATTCATGAAAGGAGCAGTGGGTTTTCATGGCTTCATGAAAGAAAGACACTTCATTAGCTGTCTTCGGAATCTGATTGCTCTGTGTGCAACGGAGTTGATATTCTGGCAATTTCTAAGGGCAGCAGAAATCTGCAGATGAAATATAAAGACCAAAAATATAACTAAGGAGCACTTTTGGAGTATGTGATTATATAATTTTTTAGCAGCTGAAATAAATAACACAAATTTATAAGATATTTATCTTTCTGCTACCTAGAAGCCTGAATTTTGTTGTAAAATTGAAATTTGAGACAGAAAATTGGATAAGTTTGGATGTGAAACTTTGTTTGGAAGGAATGACTAGATCTGTGGAGGAAAGTGTCATTTTGGAAGAAATAGGAAGCATTTTATAACTTTTTATCTGATTTTCAGAGGTCTGTTTGAAATAAGTTTCTTTTCATATGTTAAATATTTTAATAGAAGGCCTCAGGAGCAAATAGAGTATGTTTATTTACTTCTCACTTTTAAAAATAACTTTAAAGTAGCAACTGAAAGAACTATTCAAATTCAACTATTGCAGAGTAGTGAGTAAACATATCGTCAGATATGGGTTTCAAGATGCATTTTCCCAATTTTTATACCTAGGAAGCAAAAAAAGACCAATTCTCCCCTCACACAGCTTCTTTGTTGAAAATAAGTATGACTATTTTGTATGCAAGTAGTCATTCTTTCAGTCATTCTGCTGAGAAGTAGAGCAATAGCAGAGCTATTGTTCTGTTAAAACAAGAAACAAAAATTATCACTATTCAATAAAGTTTTAAACAGGATCACTAATGACAAAGAATGTCAAATAGCCGTTAAATTTCTGAAAATGAAAACCATCTGTCCATTACCCTTTCACTGAATCTAGCTCAACGTGTCATTTTAAAGTGTTCTGTCAAGCTACATCAGTCACTTCTCATTACCCTACTCCCACAACGTCCAGAGACACGGCAGGCACTACCTGGAATTGTGCCTGCCCCAGCTCAGTCTTTCTACAGCTTTTTGAATGACCGACTTTCCATCAACATTTTTATTCATGCTAAATTGGAAGCCTGATCCTGCAAATCTTATGAATACATTTCAATTTTAAGGGCTTTAATAAATTCCTACTCTGTCATTTCCCAGGCAAACTCCCATCAACTTCCCAGGAGGCTTGCCTGACTGACAACTGATTAAGCACAGAGTAAAAGCTTCAGGGTTTAGTCCACTGTTTTCAGTGTGACTAATAAGAACTATTTACCTGAATAAGGGAAGGAAATATATGACATCAGGTCATGGTTTTGCAGCCATTTGTCAACAGACCTACAGCTTACAGCTTTGGATAACTCCAGTGACAAGAGTAATCCACTTCTTTACAATAATCTCACATCATTCTAGTTTTAAATGCTGTTGTTTTCATCTTAAAATCAGACCTATTTTTAAAAGCATTAGTGAAGATGCACATTTTTCTGTCTTCTTTTCAGAAGAAAAGGGACTGTTGTGTCAAAAGGCCTGAAATGCCTTGCAAGGCAAAAGAGAAACAAACTCCAATGAAAAATGTCTTGATAGAAAGGTCTAGCTGCTATGTAAGAAATATCCCTGTTGCAATATTTTAGTATTTCTGCAATATTTCTCTGCTTTAAGCAGACAAAGAGGTATTCTCCTCGCGTGTATACAGCAACTTTCCTTGCTTCTGATGGATTGTGAATGGATGAATGAATTAAGGAAAACAAAACTTTTTTAAAATGTGTGTGTATTAAAATAAAGATTGATTTGATTACAGTTATAAGTCATATACATCTCTCAGTTTTTCCACATGAAATTTGAAAAAATAAAAATGTTGTTTTGGCAAAGTTGTTCCAGGTTTTTGGCTAGTAAAGTCACAGGTTTCTGCTATACTTTTCCTTGGAACAGAAACCCTGCAATGAATATAAAAGATAGATTTTCCAAATGTTATTTGTTTGTCCAGAGTTAGTAATTTTATGTTAGATAGTAGTGAGAACAGAATTATTTTAGCAGAATATAGGAGTAACTAGTCTTAAATTGAATGCCAGGTTGTTCTGTCAACTTTAACTATCTCTAATGATATTAATTAAATCTTAGGTTGTTGCATCTTTCACCGCCAATTTGAGCACCATTGACTAGCCTTGAATAGCCCAGAACACATTGGATCATTATTTACTGGTATAATTTAGAAACCTGCAAGATTTAGAAAGTTGTTTCTGGGTGAATTATTTTAGACTAGGAAGTACTTGAAAGGTCTAATACCAGCTCCAGATAAGAAGTCAGTGTGGTCTTTTCAGTAAAAAAGAAAAAATCATAAGCTTGAATAGCATATCTGACAAGGTATGTATATTGGAAACTGTCTTCCATATGTCACATTTACAGAGGGAACTGTAGGAAATTAAGGATGATTAAAATGTGTTAGAAAGAGTGGTTGGTACACATTATAATGTCAGTTATCGGAAAAAAAATGCTGACAATTTACAGGAAAAACCTTCCTGTTCTAGGGTTGGAGGCACTGAAATGCATCTCTCTTGTTGCCTTTTTTCTCTTTTCATTGTTTTGCTGGTACATTTCAAGTCCTTGAGCAGAAATTAGTTACTTCTTATTGCTTTTTGCCAAGTGTAATGATCTGGTAGCCCAAACACTATGAATTTAATAAAAATAATGTTAGACAATGGAACGTAATGATGGATATTTTAGACACAGGGCTTTTTCATTCTTTTCCCTCTCCTTTTTGTATGCAGTAGTATCAATCCCTATTTTCAGTATAAATCAAAGCATTACCACTTTATCACTTCAAAAATAGTTAACAGATAAAGACTAGGAAAGGAGTATTGTGCATTTGGAAGACTCAGCACAGTGCAACAAACTAATGAGAATTACCTTTAGTCATAGACCAGCAGGCAGTAGAATTTGAGGAGCCACCAAAAAAACCCTTGCAAACTCTTTATTTAGTGTCTTTTAAGTATCTGAGCATTACAACGGTTTGTTGAAAATATCTTTCTATTCATGAAATAAGCAGAGGATATATCTTTATAACAGATCATAGCTCAGTAGTGAGAACGTGCGATTTTTTTAGTCTCCCCTTCACATCTTCTAGTTTCTGGTAGGTTCACCTCTTTGACAAGAAACAACAGTTTTTTGTACAAAATGCAGAAAAAAGAAGTCCAAAAATGGATTTTCAGACTGCAAAAATCCATTATGGTAATTTAGTCTGACCATCCACATAAAACAGATTGGAACATCCATAATTATCTTAATCATAACTTCTGTTGAACTATAGGGTATATTGCTCAAAAAAGATGTCTGTGGCCAATTTGAGAACAAGCAGTGATGGAGAAGCAACTGTATCCACAGGCAAGTTGTGCTCATGATTGATTAGCCACACTGTTACAACCCACATATTAACTCTCATCTGAATTTGAATAATTTCAGCTTCTAAACACAAATCTCAAGACATTATACACGGTCGCAATACTACCTTTGATTTCCAATCTAGACACTTCAGATTGCAGCTGGCCAGACTATTCATTCTGAACTGTCATCAGGTATGCCTCTTTTTAACGTTTACAGGCAAGCATCGATCATGAGTTTTATGGATTTGTAGTAACTGCTTAACAAATAAGTACCCTGGACTTATTTGTGCTGGATGTTATTGTGCAAATGGGGGTCTCAGAGTGTTTTTCCTCACATCGCCATTCAGTAGCAGCATCCCCACGTCTCGCTGTATGATTGGTCACATCATTAGGTATTTTAAAAAAGATGTGACATGCATAAACGCTGTAATTCCTGCCTCAACGAACTTATGAATGAGTCTCCGATGGGAATGTAACTGTGGGGCTAGACAAAACAATAGACCAGAGGAAACACCAGTAAGATATGGGACACAACAGGATGAGTTATTTCTGTAGGTATATTAAAATGAATATGCAGAACATGAGGCTTTTTCAGGATTTTACATACTGATAGGCAGGTTTTGCAAGAAAAAAAAAAAAAACCAACAGGGAGATTAGTTAGCATAGAGAAAACACTATGATTTGGGAAGTGTGGAAGAAAGCATAGAAATAATTTTCAAACGAGCCACAAAGAGACAGTATGAAAGCTGACATCATCAGTGTGGACTGTGCAAGGGTGAGATGGAAAGACACTGTCCATAAAAAGCACCACACAATATACAGCAAAGCAAGCTGCGTGTACAGATTGCCCTCTGACAGTGCCTATATCTCATCGTTAGAGAGGCCCATAGAGGGAGTGTGAAGTGGCTACATTCCTAATTTAGGCATCCTCGATAATCCCATAATTACACAAGATGAATTCAGAACCTTGTGCCTTTTAATAATGCAGGGCTAGCCGCAATTTCACCCTGCAGGCAGAGAGACACAGAAGTGTAAAGATCAGTTAAAACCTCAGCACACGAAGTCCCCTTCGGCTGTGCTGATCCCTCTCCCTAGGTTTTGTCCCACGCTATAGGTAGATTGTGCTGCCTTTTGAGGCTGAAACACACTAAATGTGTCATTGGGACAGGGAGTTTGCTACTATGTCAGTGCTGTCCTTATGTTATGCTGCCTCTCTTTGCCGCTCCTGCCTGTGCTGGGTGATGTATCTGAGGTTCCTTGAAAGCCACTGGCATTCACACGTGCTCTTTTTCTCATCTCAGAATAAGCACAACCTCAACTCACGCAACCAAGCGGTGCATAGTGTCCAGGTGAGAACAGCCTGAGTGCAGCTTTCCGTTGTTTGCTTAGAAATACTGCCTTCACACATGAATTTCCATCTCTGTTCCAATGAAAGCACTTCTCCAGGTGAATTAAAATTGATTGCATGCATATTCATAGGCAAAGAAAAAACATTAGACTATACATAACAGGATTGCACATACTTGCTTGCAAATAGATTTTCCTAAGTTTTAACCCAGTTCCTCTTGAGAAGATAAAATCATCACTCTTTTTTTCTTCTTCTGTAATAGAAATCTGCTTATCTTACGTTGCCTGTATGTATTTCCACTGATGTGTCCCCCTTCACTATAGTCATCACTGCATTATGCTATGCCATACTGGCAGGCATAAAATTGTTCTTATGCTCATGTCTCATACAGGAAATTGATGTTAAATGACTTGTCCAAGGATGTTCTGAATGTCTGGAGCAGAACATGGAATTAAACCTCTCACTTTCCCTGTCAGTGACATCTCCACCAGTTTTTTTATTGTATCTGGTATCTGATAAGACCTCAGCTTTCTCCCTGCCACTTTATTCTGCAAAGGGAAAATAAATAAAGCACAATTTTAGCTTGCTATCCTACCAAAGCTGATGTTATCAAACTCTACAGTTTTCTGCTGAGCAGTCTTTTTCCAGAGCCAGCAAGCCAGAGCTATTGTACCAGGCAGTACAAGGAACAAGTCTGCAGGTATTGTGGTGCGCATAGGAAATATCGGAAGATACTGTATGTATTGCAAAGGAGGCAAGAGGTCCAGAGATTTAAGTGCAGGAGGTAGTATAGAAACAGCCAGAGGTAATTAAACTGAGAGAGGAGGGGCACTGACAGTGCAGCCTTTGTATAGGAAACTAAACCATCAGTTGACTATGAGCAGGAAGTGCTAGAAACCAGGCATCATCCCTTGTGGTGTACACAGAACTATTTGTTAGAAAGCGAGGTGCTTGCACACTCTTCTGGGGCACTGATTAACTGGGGGTGCCTATCTGGTGCTGATGCATTACTCTTGCATCAGCAGGAGTAAAGGAAAGAGGAAAGAGAGCTAATGGTACATACTCTAAATGCAAATAAATGTGTTGGCTTTTTTTTTTCCCTTCCTTCCTTTCCCCAGAGTCACTGCTGCTCAGGTAAGGAAGAGTTTGCTCTTAACCTGTAATTCACTGCATTTTTCTTTTCTTTTCCAGACCACTGGATTATAGCAAGGTCGGATAGCTATTGCTAACTTGTTTCTGACATCTTACTAGTTTTCCCCATGACTGAAAGAAGGAATTTTATTTTAAAGGAAGGAGAAGGTGTTCTCCAATACCCACAGCTTGTTTGTACTATACAAGCAGATTAGGGCAAAAAGTCAGAAATATGTTTCTCATTTACTTTAAGAGTGGGTTTGAAGCTGCATGTATGCAAGGCAGTAGTGGTAACCTGTATTGTCAATAATGACACACTCGGAACCATACGAAAGAGCTGTTTTAACATCACAACATAACTATGTGTGTAAGAAGTTGCAATGTCATATTACACTATCTTTGAATGCATTTTTTCATAAAATTGCAGAAACAGAATTCACCATTGTAGATCAATTAGTCACTGAATCCCTGGTTCCTTTACAATAAAACCGTCAAATATCCCAAGAAGCTTTCTTGCCCCAAATGGAGTGCTCCTTAGGATCTCTGACAAGTGACAGGAATTTGCAGATTGATACTTGACAGCTTTGATTCTCAGCAGAATCCGTTTTTCCCATGAGCAGTTCCAGGCAGCAGTTCCAGGAATAGTTTGTAAGACAGAAACATCTTACACAGACGGCAGTGCTTAATCTGAAAGAGTAAAATAGCAGAATTTTGTTTCATTTTTCCTCACCTATAAATTCTTCAAATTATAAAGAGTCATTTAAATTGACCCAAAAGAATGAAGGGATCAATATTATTTCAGGTTTCAGGAAAATACTTCGGAATTTTACAAGTGCAAAATCTAAACCACATACAAAACTTGCCTCCCTTAGCTCTTATCTTCTTTGATCACTGACTGATTTATTTTTAACATGATGGGCTTAATAGTACATAGATTATTCATACAAGCTAATATGAATTCAGTTACATGGGCTCCAATGAACAGACCTTTTTACTCTCCAATGCTGATGAGGGTGGTCATCAACAAATGGACAGACTTATTCCTGAAAAGTGCATTCAGACATTTGTTTTATTAAAATAATTAAAGCAAGACATTTATTTTAATTTTGGTGGGTTTTGTTTGCTCGTTTGTTTGTGTGCTTTAGATTTCATATAGAAGTCTGGTTTCCTTTTTCTTGTACTAAATAAAATTGGTTTAGATGTGCCTGTCATGTGATGACAGACTATTGCAATATGCTTCTAATGAAGGAGATAAATACATTAAATAACTTTCTGGCAGGTTTTTTTTTGTTTGGTTGGACGGGTGTTTGTTATTGTTTCTCATTTTTTTACCTATTCAGTTCAAATTGTCAACTGAAACAGAAACAAACAAACAAACCAACCCTGAACCTATGAAACAATAACCCCGTGTGAAGAAACTACATAATGTAGGGGGGAAAAAAAGACAAACAATGCTTTTAAACATAATTTTGCGAGAGGTCACCTCGACATTTCTTCTTTACTTGACTGAAATAGTCTGTTTAGAATGTATTATGGAAAATGCCTGACCTGTGAACTAAACCAAATATGTTGTAAAAATAGTGGGATCTTTATTAATGTAAATTAGCAAGCCCAAATATTTTGTTGCACGGGGGTCAGTTGGAAACACTGTAATCTAATTACTCTTCAGTTTCATTTATGTGCACAGACATTTGCTCCTGTAACAGGGAAGACTGTTTCTTTTGGCAGCAGCCACGATGTGGAAGCCTCCAGTATTTGCAGGCTGATAATAGGACTAATGTGCTGGCGCCCTGACAGAGGGCACAGGAGGGCATGCTATTAGATAAGTGTTTCTGCTACATTACCCAGACAGCATTGCCCTTCACAGAATGTTCCAGCCATTGTACAGTTTGATATCCCATAGCTATAGAATGCTAATGCCAACATAATTATGTATTTTGGCTTCCTTTTTGGCAATAGTCTGTACTTAAGCAAAATTTAGTACCATCTTATATGCTCCTGCAGCTGGATAATTAAAGGGCATTTCAGTTTTCAGAACAGGGAACTAATGATATGAAGATCGGTGGTTATTTAAAGAGTTATTCATTGTGCTTAGGGAGTCCTGACAATTAGGGCTGTTTTAAGGCACAAAATGTATTTGGTAACAAAAGGATGACAGTTTGGTGCAATTTAGCCAAATTTGTTTCTCGCAGGTTAATGTGTGTGTCACATAGGCTTCCTTGCATTTTCTCTTGGCAAAGAAACTTCTTGCTTTTAAGTAGAATTTGCAGGTGCATAGGTTTAGTTTGAATGTGTGACAAACATTACGTGATAGAGCTCCAGGAAACTCAGAATTAAGACTGCATTTTCACAAAATGACACAGACCGGTAGGAAAGGAACGATGAGACACTTGCTCCTGTCCCAAAGGAATATGGTGTTCTCGCTGATCAATTTAAGGAAGTCTTTGTGCAGTACAGGATATCTTAAAATGAGATAAATCTGCAAAGAAGGTGAAAGTATTAACTTGATTTATGGATCGGCTTTCTGACTTGTCCTCCTGGGGACCCGGCTAGAAAGTTATTTTCAGTTCTTACCTATCGGTGAGTATCAGCATAGAGATGTCCACAGAGCACGGCTGGGAACTGTGTGTATATTAACATGCTCTGAGCAAAATGTGGTCACAGGAAACTAACTCAGTCGTGATAGCTGACTTGGCCATGAGTGTGTAAACGAAAGCCTACATCAGATTCTTGTGTAGAAATAAGCGGTAACTCAAGGAGCAGGACTTCATCCACCATGCAGTTATAAAGCTTTTAAGATTAATTTAAAAACATTAAATTACCATGAGTTTAGCAGCACAAGGTGCTTCTGCATGAGAATTGCTGCATTCCAAAGGAGGAGCAGAGGCCATGTGTGTTTTGAGTCTGCTTTTCCCCGCACGACGGCAAGGGTGAGATGTGTCACCATATCGTTTGCGAGCATGTGGCATCCACGGCTGCTCTCAGCGCTGAGGAGAAGCTGCCTGGCAGCTCCCCTCAAGCCTCGCTCTTGAGCCTTGCGAGCTTCCCGGGGAGCCTCTCCGTAGCCTTAGAAGGTTCCCTGGCTTCAAATGAGCTAAGTAAGCTCTGGATGACAGCCCGTCACACAAAGCAGCTGCTCCTTCCAGCTCCCCTCGGAGGCTGGCTCTCGACCCCAAATTCCTGCAGCATTCCAACCCTGTGGTGTTTACATGGAGAGAGGGCTGGGAGTGTGGGGGCCAGGGCACAGCCGTGCCCCACTCTGCCTCCTTGCCACTATCAGCAGCGAGAGGGGTGGCTCAGAGCGAGCTGCGAGTGGGACAGGTTTTGCCACAAAATCGTTTGCCTGATTACAAAAGAAGTCATTATGCTCAGCTTCCCAGTGGCTCGGTGTCTGTTTAGAATATAAATAGATAACATATTCCCCCACACACACCCCGGCCCCCAGACTGGATCTATAGCATACGGAGGTTCAAGTGACAAAGCATTCCACGCAGCAGGGTTTGTATATCCTGGATTTGGATCTGTGTATTCACAGCTATATTCCGCATGGAGGCCTGGTTGCAAAGGATCTTAAAGTAGCTCTTTCTCATGCAGAACTATTAGAATTAGCATGTTATAGCTGGTGTCCTCAGCTGTTCAGTCCTGTGGAGAAGCATCTACAATGATTGCACTTCTGGCTTCTTCTTCATTCTTATGCTATATGACTTTTGATACACAGCTTATCAGAAACAGTAAGGTATAACTCATCAAATGAGGTGCACCTAACCAAAAATTATTTAATTCTGATACCTAAAGCCTATCAGTGCTATGTAGCTTGTTTGGCACTGATAGATGGAGTAAAATTATACGGTCAGCTCTAAGAATCAACAATAAAGCATTTTATAATTATATACTTATAACACGAAGCCATGCTCGCAAATCCCCCTTGAAAGGGGGAAATCAGTGAGTGATTTAGCCATTCTATGATGGGTAAGAATTACTAGGAAAGCATAGCAGAAATTGAAACAAAGTCACCAGCAGGTAAACTCTAATGGAATACTGTTTCTGAATATTGTTATATCAATGATCAGTTTGCATCATGCTTAATAGCAGTCATCATTAAAAATGGAAATGCGTCAATTATTGTATATATCCATTTACTCACCTATGCTTCTGAGAACATTAAAAAATGAAGGATAATTAATTAGTGACCACACAGCATCTAATTTTTAAAGTTTCTTCTCGTGATTTTCAAAAGAAGCCACACTTTAATGCATCTGCGGCCTGAAGGGTAAAAGGAGCTCCAAACAGCGACAAGAGTTGCTTCGGTCCCAGCAGCCACAGGAGGGTCTCCTGTTTCCTTCCAACACCTCTCCCACTCCTGTTCTTCCCTGTTCCTCTCCCCCAGTAAATCTGGTAACACGTACGACACTTTGAGCAGATGGGTAGTAAATACAGAGCTGGAGATTATGTCTGACAATTAAAATAAAAGTGTCTGACTCGACATTATGAGTTACATTATCTAAAGGCCTCATATCGGGCTTTTATTTTAAATGCCTACATTTTCTAAGTGCGAACATTTTTTCCTGACTAACCTTTTAAGAAAGTGCAGTGTTTAGAGATACCTACGTTTCAGAGTGCCAAACTTGATACCATATAAGGGTCTGTTTTACGGACAGAGCCAAGAGCTTTCCCTCTCAAGGCAGGGCCCTGACGGCAGCCCCAGGGTGGGCACTGGCTCCCTGGTCCCAGACCAGCATTCCAGCCCCCAGCTCACACTTTACGTGCTCCAGCAACTGGGTGCACACAAGTGTTAAGCAGTACACCTGCAAAACCAGTTGGTCCCTATAAATTTTACACGTGCAAATTCTAACACTTGCGTGTCCCGCTGCTGCTGCTGCTGCTGCACTTCCAGCAGGGAGGTTCGAGTGTAAAAATTTGCTGTAGCAGGTTTATGAGTGAGTGCTCAACCCAGTGCCAAAAATTCTGCCATAATGCCATTGTCAGAGCTCCATGCCTTGCACCATTTTATGCCAATGCTGAACAGATCTTAAGCAAGAGAGGCTTGTAAGCTTTTTTCCAGATCTCATGAGGTAGAAGGTATCACCAGCAACAGAGATTTTGTATTTGTTTTGTGCTTACTGAAAAAAAGAAGTCTGTTAACCTTGCCAGAAATCAATAAGATTTATCCCCCAAACCAATGAAATGTGACACACTTAACTCTGAAAAACTCTTGGCGGTATTTCACAATGAGGGATGTCACCACATTTTAGGTTTCCAAGCTGTTTTGTCTTATTTTCTTTACTGACTTCATGTCGTTCTAATGCTATTTGCAGATGAAAATGTTAGATAAATTTAAAGGCTATATGACTTAAAAGTTACATGATATAGTTTTCCTGGCCTCATAGCCATAAACAGAACTGAGAACAGGAATAAGCGTTTTATGAAAGTAGAATTCATACCTCCCAGCCAGCTGAAACTGGGAGCAGCTTGATCCCAGATTTATTTTTTTAACTAGATACAGTTTGAGCCGATGCCTGTAAAGAGCCATTACATAGTAGCTACTTAGAAGGACCCTGTGAGGTATTGGAGTGCTGCTACAAACAGAAATTTAAAGGGCTAAAGTCACACTTTTAACAGACAAAATGGCTGTAAAAGACATAAATACATTTCTCCGTGCCATTCTTTCCTTTTCTGGTTGAAAATGAAATCTAGAACAAGGACTACAATAAACATCAGCAATATTCAATTTCCTCTTCTGCCAAATGCTGAGCCACTGAAAGCATCTGGGAAAAGTTCAGCACCAGATATCTTCCTCCACTAGAAATGTCTTTGAACTTCCTTTTCTGCCACATCAATACGATTTCGTCATTCCATCTACAACAGTAGTAGCTAACCCTCATTGCCTTGTTCCAGCCTCTGTAAGTTTCTTTGCCCTTTTCAGCCTTCTTATTCTTAGCTCTCTTTCTCTCTGGTTGGATCTTGGTGACTCCTCATTGAGAAGTTCAGCATAGACATGCAGTCACTCCTTTCCTCCTCTTCAACTCTTTTTCTAGTTCTGTTGTTGTTCTGCATGCTCTGGTGTCCTGACTTCTCCTTGCTGTTCACAGTTCTTGCCTCAGTTTTCTGCTCTTTACCTCCTAACAGGATTTAGGCCACCCTGGCTCCTGTCTTCTATCTGCTTTCCAGTTGTTCTTACCAGTGCCCTCAATGATATCTCTGTGTCTCAACAAGTTTCCAGTTGAAGGAATCACCTGCATATTCAAACACCATACTGCTTTCAGTAGTTCTTTCGTCACAGCCTTCTCCTTGACTTCTGGATGCCCATGCTATCTTCTCCTGATTCTCTTCTTTACTCATTTGAAATACTGTTGCTTCCCTCCCACCTTCTCTAGGTATTCCATAGAGCTTATACTATGAAATACCATTTAAATTTAGCCTGTTGGCTATTGTTCCTTACCTAATTGTAAAGACGTTTAATTCATATTCCACCTCCACAGTAAAATATCCCCAGCACAGTTATCTCATTTGCAAACTTGATTATATTTTTTTAAAAAAATATATTTTGTTACAGAACTTCAAAAGTTATCACGCAGGTAAACCCAGTAACATACTACCCATATAGTAAGTTTACCATTGCTCCCTTAGAATAAATCAGCAATGTTCTGCTGCCTGTCAAAGGTACTATAACATGAAAGAGCAAACAACAAAGGGTATTCACCTTATCTCATATGGCAAAGGTGTGTTGTTTGTAATCTATTCCTGCTCTCCTCAAAACTCCCTGCTCTGCTGATGATACAGGTTTTAAACCCTTGTATGAAAAAGTTTGGCAGGTTTTTCTCTTGATGGCTTTTGCACATTTGGATTGCATGTTTGGCCCAATCTTATCACATCAAAATTAGAACACAGTCAGGCACTGTCTCAGCTGGGAGGCAGGAACCAAGAGCTGAGAGCTGATAAGAAGCATCTTCTTAAAACTACCTCCTACCTACTCCTGAGTCTGTAAGCACTATTCCTCTGATTCATTTTGAAGTCTAACAGCTCTAAACAGCCAATTATTTAAGCTAATCTGTTTGCCTTTCCACTGGATCAGAAGGGACAGAAGCAAAGGCTCACATCCAGACTTAGCACTCCAGTGCTCCATGGGGGTGGATAAGTGCCAGCGGGAATGTGCCACCTTTCCTGGCCAGTCCTCACCTGCAAGGCTTCATTTCCATGGGCACGCAGGAGCAGGCTGGAGAAGGCTGGCGTGCAGATCTGGTTTTCGTGCAGAGTTAGGAGTTAGGATATGGCCAGAGCACACGCCCCAGCCCAGAAACATGGAAATGCTCTCAGATCCAATAACGCAGGTGTAACTGCAGCCATGAAATTGCCTCAGCTGAGGTGCAGGGACTCTTGGCAACCCCAGGATTTCAGCTGTTATTTTCTACCTCTCCCTCCAATTTTCTTTCACCAGTTGAGGGGGTTCCAGCTATGCTGTACCATGGAGACGGTTCCCCCTTGGTCAAGTTGGCTGGCTCCCTTCTGATCGTCAAACTCCCATATGATGAATTAAGAGAATAAATGGTCAGAAGGGTAGGGCAGGTCTGAAGGTCACCCTGGATATACCTAACTATCTAAGCAGCCAGGAATGACAGGGTCAGTTGACAACCATCAGTAATTACAATATTTAAAGAAGGTCAGAAAAGCCCTGGAATATCTGCTTCACTGACTGAAACACGTTAACAGTCTGAAACCAACTGTTACGAAAGGGCAGTCAGGACTTGTGTGACTTTCATAGTTGAACCCTGCCAAAATGAACCAGACAGCAGTTTAAATAGAAAAAGGAGAAAAGAGAAATTCAAACGTAATCTTCTTCTGGGAAACAATAAGCTTACTTTATTACGTTTTCTGCAAGTGACCTTGTAGAACATTTCTATATTGCAGAGAGTAAGATTCTATGTCATAAAAACAGTCAGAAAAGGAAAAAAAAAAAGGGACTAAGTTTTGCCTGGGGTAAACAGTTACTACTGAAGCTGTGCCAGTTTATACTATGACTTTGGTCAAGGTTTCTCGTGATCAAAAAACCCAGCACCAAAACTTGGGCTGAAGAACCGTCCACCACAGGGAATCTAATGCATAAACATAAGGCTGATCTAGAGAGCACTCGGGTTTATTCTGTAGGGAGCAACCTTTGCCAGCCAGGGCACAGATTGCATGACCTAAAATGCCTTTTCCATCTATTTTGGTGATGCACAGTTATTTTAGCAGCTTCGTTTCTTTTCTCCTCTGCCGGGTAATAGTATTAGCGGTGGATCTGCCAGAGGAAACCAGGGCTCTCAGACGGCTGTAAAAATCGACTGCTGCATTCAGAGCACGTGAGCGAGCTCTTCGCAGCCCGGGCTTGGAGCAGGCTGGAAGGAGGAATCCAGGGAAGGCTGTAATCTCCCTCCCGGCGGCAGCAAGGGCTGGAGGCTGCTGCTCCCAGCCCGCCGAGCGAGGGGCGGTTCTAGAGCCGCATGTGCACTTGTTTACTACAGATTGCAGGCTGCTGCCCTGTTTTGTTGCCTTGCCGCTCTGCTTCCATTCATTATTTCCCCTGTTTGTTTATTCTGCAGCATTTGTGGCTATCCCTCTGGGAATCTGAGGAATCGCATTAAGGACTCGTCTATCTTATCGCGGGAGACAAGCCTTATGCTCCAGAGGCTGTGTCCGCCAGGCCCCCGGAGCCGGCGGCTGGCTCTGGGCGAGGCAGGACACAATCGCAGGCAGAGCTGAAAACAGGTCGCTTTAACTCTTTCCTTGCGGCAGACGAAAACAGCAGCCCTCCCTCCGATCCAGTTACTGGCGGAAGTAGGACTGGAAAACTAGGCAGGACCAGGCAGGTGATTCAGGGTGGTTGCCAAAGGCACGGTCTTTGGTAAGTGGAGGAGGGGTTCGGCTGTGGATGAGAGGCGCCCGTGCTTCAGACCCTGCCACCACCCCAAGTCTCTTCCCAGCTTCGCAAGAAGACGGTTTTTCATGCCCTGATTGCTGGTACAAAGCCGAAGGGAATGAAACCTGCAAACCTCCCTCGGTCCAATGCCACTCCCCAGCCCAGAATAAAATCAAGGCTGGACCTTTTCCTGCTGTAAATCTGCTTATCTCCCTTCAAGCACCTGAGTTGCCCTTAAGAGAAATGTATATATGGGCTAGCGTGCAGACTGCACCAGCTCATCCTTATATACTGCTTTTATCGGGATATGCAAGATTTTGTGAGCAGTTTACACAGGCACGCAAACATACAGCAATGCAATTACAAGCTGGAGTGTGTAATGCAAACAGACGAGCCACCAGCAGAACTGGCAGAAGGCAAATATCTGTTTTAGCTGTTGGCTCTTTTCTGAAGCACCAGTAGCACAGCAGTCACCCAGCTGAAGCAATGGAAAGTAGTGCGTGATTCACCTCAGTGCATTTCTCCTGTGTCACGGGTTCTTCCCTATCTGAAATCAGGGGGCCAATGTATCCCAGGAATCCTTCTGCAAGGGCTGTTTTTGCATAACAAAAGTATCTCTGTTGGGACTATGAAATAAGCTCCCTGCTTTTACCTGTGGATTTCCTTTGAACATCCCTGCCCTGAAAACTACTGAATGCTCTGGAACAGCTTGCAATGGTTTTAAAGGCACAAGAGAAAAAGATCCTTTAAAAATATCCTAATCTACCAGCTGTTAAAAAGAAAAAAAAAAAAAAAGGCTGAAATATCAGGAGAGAGATGTTTCCATGTAAAACAGAGTTCATCTCTTAGTGTATAATTTGCACAAAGCTAAAACAGCTTGCTTGTTTACAAACGTATTTTATTTGACAACACAGATTACAAGAAACAGAAAGTCCATTGCAGAAATCAGCAATGTTGTGTAATGACAGCGTGATCGAGACCCCCACAGCTCTAACATCAGTCAGAGAGCACACTCCTCTACGTGCAGAATCTCTCCACTCCCCGAGTCCTGGTTGGAACAAGAGCCCTGAGGATGTTTTGCTTTGTTCCTAAATTGTATTTTTAGACAGCATAAACCGTGGCATAATAAGGGAAGCTTACTCCAGTTTCAGCTGTGCTGAAGGACATGCCGATTCCCAAGTTGAGTGAACAGATACCCCTCACTATTAAAAAAGATCAGGAAGATTGCTGATTTGCAGCCCTTTCCCACTGCAACCTTAAGCAAACAGAGTTTAATTAGATCAATAATGATCAAAGTTACTTTGCGCAGAGAGGACTTTCAGTTCCTTTAATGGTGATGAATCCACTGCCTCAGAAAGGAAAAACAAAAACAAAACAGAAAAGAGAAAGTCAGGGGATTTTTGCCAGCCCTAATCATTTAAAATAGTTTTGTTGTTCTCCTTAGTTCAAAACGCTGGGTACCGTCACAATAGCTCTTTGATATCGGACACTGATATTGATCTGGGTGCATCTGTCTCGCTCAGCAGCTGATAATGACAGCACACGTGATTTCCTGTTATTGAAGCCCCACAGACATTTCTGGAGCCAGAGCTTGGCAGCTCCAGGGATCCTTTCCCATCAGCAGCCCAGTGTCCAATGCTCTCATTGCCTTTCAGCCGATGTAAGGAGGATACGCTGCAGCCCCGCTGAGTTGTAAACAACTTGTTTACCTCCTTCTCGGTGTAATCTGTCCCTGCTTCTATCGGCTCCTGTGGCATCAACAGAGCATTAAAACACCCCGAGCTCATAGGCTGATGTGCAGAAAACAACCCAAGGAGCCTTTCCAGGCTCTTGCTTTCTAGGGCACGGGAGGTTATTTATACCTGTTGTTTCCAGTCAGCCAAAGCAGCCCTGCTTTTGCACGTAGTTAGCTTTGAAGAAAACTAGCTTTTGACATTCATTCTGCTGGCATGAAAATGTAAGCAGTGGGGGCCTGATGCTGCTCTTCCTGCAAAGCTTCATTTGGGTCAGGCAAAAAGAGACACTGTCTGTTTCACATGTTGTTTATGTTCGAATAGAAAAAGTGAAAGATGTGCGTGATTTATAGATCCCCAAATGCCAGGGGAGCACCCATCAATACTGCAGCAGAAGGCTGGGTTGAGGGGTAAAACCCCTACAGGTTTTAACAAGCGTGCAAAAGGAGGGGGATCTGAAAACATGAGAAAAGTCTTGAGTCTGTCCCCTCCGTACTCCTGACCGGGACTTTGGAACAACTGTACCAGACTGACCCAGAAACAGCTTCCCTGGGGTTTAGTGCAGAGGGCAGTGAATAGGAGTGACAAGGCTCCCGGTATGAATGTGCTCACTTTGTAGCGAGGTGCAGAGCAGCTCTCAAGCGCCCTCAGAGAGCATGATCCTGCTCCTGTTGAAATTGAGGGCAAACCTCCGAGCAGATCCGGGGATTTTAAGAAGTGATGGATATTCATGCAGCGCAGATTTGAAGCTGGCTGTAGCTCACTTCACTGTGCGCCCGTGCATCTGAGACACCACTGCACCCGTTTAGGGGGACACTTTCCCTGTCAGCCTCCCATCTGCAGAGCACAGACGATCAATAACAGGCAACTATTTTTGGGCGTGCTCTTTACTAGGGATTTTTAATTACTTTTGAAAACTTGTTCTAGGAAGTAGTTGCTCTTAATATAAAAATATCTTTCCGTGTGTTTTACACTACCTACTTGTTCATTTTGGTGAAAAACTTGAAATGTTATAGAATAAAACGCAAGCAGTTACTTTTAGTGCTCATCCTTGAAAATAGATACCTGGTTTTGATAAATACCAGCATCTGTCACCCTCAGGCACAATAGTGTTGAGACTTTTTGATATTCAAATTGAACTGGAACTGATCATTTCAGTGTGTTTAGCAGAATAACCTGAAGAGGGCGATAATCCAGGCAACCTCATTTAGGCATTGCCTCATCTCAGGCAGGTGCCCCTGGGAGAGGGTGGATGTTGGAGGGGAGGGTGAGGAAGCACCTAATCTGCCTGAACAGAATTGCTTAGATTCTCCGCTCTGTCAGAAGGGAACGGTGGAAACCAGCAGAGAGAGTCTCTCGCAAGTCCCTCGCCATGGCAGGTCCTGGGTACCACCTGTGCAGGCAACTCAGGGAGCTCAAGAGAGCGGTCCAGCCCGTTCTTAGGCATCTGCCTCTTCTGTTGATGAAGAGCTTGTACTGGATGAATATTATTTTTACCTCTTCCTTTGAAGTTTGGCCACTGTTTTAGCAGGTATGCAACTGAAAAGGAAAAACATTGGAGGTCTGTTCCCAGTGGCTAGGGAACTTGGCTGTGAATAAGAATAGTTTTAAATCCTTGTCTCCACTTGTTTTTTGTCCTGTGTTCAAGTAATACATGCAAAAGGTGGTACCTTCTGATGATTTCGGAGACCTGGAGGGCTCCTCAGGGAAAAATAAGTACATTGCTGACTAAATCTGACCCACAATAAGATATGTTGCTGACAGGACAGAACTCACCTGCCCAAAATGGGCAAATTAAAGTAGATGTTAGTGAAAAGAGGGACCCTTCACCAGGGAGTGTAGTGATTGGACAAGGGGTAACAATTTTAAACTGAAAGAGGGTAGATTTAGATTGGATATAAGGAAGAAGTATTTTATGATGAGAGTGGTGAGACACTGGAACAGGTCAGCCAGAGAAGCTGTGGATACCCCATCCCTGGAGTGTTCAAGGCCAGGCTGGATGGGGCTTTGAGCAACCTGGTCTAGTGGAAGGTGTCCCTGCCCATGGCAGGGGGGTTGGAACTAGATGGTCTTTAAGGTCCCTTGCAACCAAAACCATTCTATGATTCTATGATTCTATGAAACAGAATTTCCCACTTTTTCTTCCATACATTCATTTAAAGCCTCCTTATTATAGCTGGCACTGAAACACTGAGGTCTACTTCAAACTCAACTGATTCCCCGCTCTATGGCCTGAATTACACAGTTAACTAAGAGGAATTTATTATCTTCCTCTGATTGCAGTTCATATGATAAACTGATTTACGACTGACAATGTGATGTATTTAGTTCTTTTAGAAGAACTAAATGTGATTGGCAAACTGTTTTCATGTTGCCTTTTTCCTGTTTTCATTATGATTATATAGTCATGAAAATATCACAGAAAGCAGTGTGAGGCTAAAGGTAGAAAAGTACAGACAATAATAACATTTTTTAGAAAGTTCAGAGTCATATGATTCTTAAATGTATTCTGCAGCTAGCTTCTAGATACTAAATCATTATCTAGTCAGGCTGTGGATAGTAAAATATATTTCCTCCTTTGTTGTAAATAATGACTTACATTCTTTTACTCCATGCTAAGTCCGCTTCTTTAAGAGAAAGGAAACACAACCAGCTCTTACGTTTTGTTTTTCATTGTGGTTTGTAGTGATATGGTTGGCAAAGGTACATAATAAATTAATGATAGGAAATTGCAGAATAGGTCAAGGTCACTTTGTGCATAAATTGGAGGTCTAGGAGTTGTACATTTCATGCTATCTGGCTTATACCAGTTTATTGATTTTTCACTCAGAGGAAAAAAGAGAGAGAAGGTCTTTAATAGATTTTTATATCCTCAGTCTATTCTAAATCCGCCTTTGTTCTGATCTTCCTGATGTTCCCACACTTTCATGGCAATAGCAAAGTCCTGCTAAACTGCAGTGCTGTCATAACACAATGACTCAAAAACCAATGGCAATTTTAATCTCCTAAAAAACATTTGCCAGGAAAGTCATAGAGACTTGGCCCACACAGCCAAGAGAGGATGGTAGGGAAGTCTCCTTTATCCTTTCATCTGTCTCAGAAGCAGAAGCCCAGTATCACTTGCTTTTTCCACCTTTCAGTAGCCTTACAAAGAGAATTGCAGTACAGTGTAGAAGTTTAATTACCACACCCACAGGGAAAGCTTAGCAATAATACTGTATAGTGAACTGTTTTAGATAGTAGAAACAGATCCCTGTGAGTCGGTTACAGTTTCTGAAGGGACAGAAAGCAACCCTGTCACTGACCATTGCTGGACAGTAGTAAACCTTTATGCCTCTGCAGGAGCCTCTGACTCTTGGAGAGGACAGCTAGCATCAGAGAGCTGACGCAAAATGAATGGCAGTGAGGATGCTTGGTTACATGGGAAAGAGAAGAGACCATCTAATGAAAATCACTAGGCAGGTTTCTCAGGGGTCCAACCATTAAAGGATGAATTGCTCTATATTTAAATAATAGATTTATTTGAAAATATTTTTGGTACTAAATGGTTAGCAGGGAGGGTGTTAGTATGATCGCTTGTCTGAAAGGATGGTGTCAAGCCCTTGTCTATCCATATGCCAATATTCAAATAACTTTTTTACTTAGCTCATGTGAACAAGCAAAGGGTTTTATTTTGTCTACAGGAAACTAATGACAGCAGTTGAATGGAAAACTACTTGTTCATAGATTGGAAAACTTTTTTCTATTCTTTTTATCTCTTTTAGAGAAGTGGAAGTAAAGTACGTAGATAGCCTGTCCTGAGTTTAGGAAGCTTTCAAGCATTAACTTTTCATTTTTATTTCTGCCTGTTTTCTATAATATAAGCTTAATTTCTCTGACTGTTCTTAAATACTTTTGTTCAAGCTTGTTGAACAGTGTAATTAAATGCTTCTTGAGCTGAAGGGAAGGGCAGCATGTGAGACTACTTTCTAAAGCTATTAGCAGTGCACGAGAATAATCATAGTGCTGAGAGCCAAAAAACACATGCTCCAATACTGGAGTTCTGGAAATAGTTGAGCGCAGGAGATAGCACCAGCTCCTCAGCCGTCCCATTGTCACAATATAGGATGAGGGCTGAAGGAAGGGGACTGGAGATGAGCTGGGTCACACAGTAGACCAGCAATGTCAGTGCTAGCTGCCACTGCTGCGAATGTTCCTCCTAGGAGCAGGGAATAGGAGTTACCTGGCACAGCAGCCCCACTGTTACTTGCAATACATGTTATCAAGAAAGGAACAAGAACCTGTGCATGGTCTGACAGGCAAAGTTTGTCTGTCCCACATTCTTTAGGAAGGAAGTTCATCCAAGTAAGAGACAGGGTTGCAACCCTTTCTGCAGTGTGCATTCTGGTATGATACATTGCTTTGAGTGAAAGCCAGGATTTCCATCTCTTGTCAGGAATGTAAATTCCTATTATGCTTCTAATGAATTCCAGTTTCTTTGACCCAGTGGCTCTTCGTCTATGTCGATACTGCTACATAAAAGGTGCCTAATGTAGATTTACCTTTTGAATAGTTTGTATTCATCCTCTTGCCATCAGCTATCTCAGAGTAGACTTCCCAGACCCCCACTAAGTATCTCTGATTGGGCCACTTCCCATGTTTTTCCAACCATGATTCTTATCATAATATGGTCTTTGTTAGACAATGGTGAAATATTGCAGTCTAGCAATCTGCTTCAGTAGAAAGGAACCCATGCCCTTCTCCCAAACAGACCCTCTCAGGTGGAGATGGAGCTTTAACACACATTAGTCCCAGGTGGGTTTTGTAGCCAACCAGAGCAGAGTGGCATTTCTGTGAGAAATAGCTCTCAGAGGTACTAAGCATGGGATGACAGCTCAGAGCTGACCAATGGTCAGAGGTGCCTTAGGCCCAGAAATCAGACTTAATAACCACTTGTAGAGTGGCGTTTCTTGATGGTTGGGTCCCACCTCAGATGGTACTGAAACTGGAGATCAAGAAAAGGAACCAAATGAGAAAATACAGCTGGTGAGGTCTGGCAATGATAATAAAGCAGTATTTAAATAATAAACTGTGATGATAATGAAACCATGCTGGTTTGGGAAAATCTAAGACTTAAAGGTAATGGTTTATATAAAGCAGATAAGTAGCTACTAAGAACATTTAAATAATACAGGTCACAATTCCTGACTGTTAATGTGAAACAGTGAGTATATTCAGTTCTTATGAAATGTGCTGTCAAATTCACAGACAATTATTTAGGTGATTCAGAATCATTAAAAGAATTATCAATACTTTTATAAAAGAATTTTGTGTTAAAAAAGGAGGTTTTTGTATTTCTCATTCACTGAGTTTACAGGCTTCCCTGACAAGATCAGCAAATAGCAGAAGAAAAATCTTGTAAATCTGACTAAACCAAAAGAATTATAAATTAAAGATCAGAGAACAATTTTTATTGGCATTTATTGCTTTATTCACATTAATCAATCAATAAATGCAGGAACACATGGCATATGAAGTTGACAGAATCCTTAATACTTTGTCTAACATTGGCTATTATTTGAAAAAAAAATAGTGTGAAATGGCTTAGAAGCTCTGGCATATGGATTTTAGTTATGTTGAAATGTTGTAAGTGCAGGTTAAACTAATAATAAATGACTAATACATCAAGAGAGAATGAAGTGTCCTTTGGCTAGTTTCTGGACTAGTAGGAGGTGAGGCAGTCAACAGGTGGGTGGTGAGGGAACATTCATATATATTTAGTTGATATCACACAGGGGACAAAGCCTGACAGGACCCTTGAAGTTTAGCCTGCAACGCTTGGCAACGGAGGTGTGCCATCATTCAGGTTTGTTGTTGATTTGACTTTGGTGAATTTAGACTTCAGGGAGAGAGCACAAAGACTCTCATACCTGAGGACAGGTTTACCTAGCACACCACCAGTCCACCAGCGGGCACCAATAGCAGATGCTTAAAAGTATTCATAACTGGTTTCACTTTATCTCACAATTTTCTCCTCCCATCCAGCAACTCCAAAATACCACTAATGCATGTGGAAAATACCTCAATGGAGAACTGGCCAGTGGAGGAGAGCCATACAGTACCATTCAGAGACATCTTCATAGTTTCCAAAAGCTGTGCAGATATATTGGCAGAGTACTATGTTTAAGCTAAGCAGACTGTCCCCCAGTTCCACTGGTGATGGCTGAAGGATCTCCATACAGCAGTAGATTGCACGATCCAAACTGTGAATACAGTAGGGTAATACAGGATCATGCTAACTGGTTAAAAATTGGGGGTTTATAGGCTACGCTGACTTCCTCAGATAAAATCAAAACAACTTTTCCAATCCCTGGAGCCTAATACAAACTTAGACTTAATAACTGAACATCTTTGGCTAATGGCTCACCATCCTACACGATACTATTCTTTCAATGTCTTTACTGGTAAGGAAACAACTGTCTGTCCCCTTCTGCAGGCAAGCTTTCTCCTACACAAAATACCTCTAAAGCTGTTTATTCTTGCTCTAAACCTTGTCCTCAAGACTGCTTAAGCATTTTACATTATACAACTTGCTGCTAAAATGTATACATTATGTCAGGCTCTATCAAGTGCGTGTCTTGAGATCTAGCTACACTTCTTCTGGCTTGCTCCGTCCCTTTCTCAGGGGCATGATGGACACGCCCTCAGTAGCAGTGGTGGAGCATTTCTGTATCTAAGCCTTGTTCATTGCTTCATGGTTAGGCCACCTCCATGAGAAAGTAAAGGCGTAAAATTCCTTTCTTTCTCTCCAAATCCTCTGGCTACACAACTATAAGAGACAGGCACAAGCAGCTAAACTCCCTAATGAGAGCATCTGCTGTTCTTTCTGCCAAAGCCACTGCACATGGCATAGTTACTATGATTTGGGCCTCTCTGGTGGTATAGGCAGAGGTTTGTGAGTTTCAGCCAGGCTTGGGCAAAAGATATTCCATTCAGCTGAGCTAATACCTTGGGGTAGTCACAACAGCCAAACTTCAGACACAACTGCTGGCAAAAGGAGCAGGTGCAGGTGCTAAGGTAGCAGTCTGCATAACTCTCTTAGCCCTGAGAGAGCAAATTCTGACCAATCAACAGCTTACATCTACGCTGTTAAATGCATCTGCCCCAGCAAATGATCATACCTCCAAAAAAGGGCTGCAGAGAGGCATGTATTCCCACTAGTGCAAGCGTGTCCTTTTGTGGAGCAGACTGCTGGATTCTCGCTGCCTAGTATTTGCCCTGGGTTCTCTCCTGTGCACTCTTGTTCCTAACACCCAGCAGTAGGAGCCTGAGGAAAACATGAGCCCAGCCTGGACTTTATTTGTGAGGGAACTAAGTTAGATCTTTCCAAGACAGAGACCACAGTGGTACTGACATTTATGCAGTGTGATGGTCAAGCACCAGGGGATGAACTGAGCACCTTACTTATCTGATAACACAGACACAACCTCACTTTAGGACTTCTTTTTTTTTTTTCTTTGTTATGTCAGGGCCATAAGCTTTAGTATTTGAAAGCCAGATATCCTCAATACTTACTTATGCAGCTGACATCCCAGTAGGAAGTACCATAGCCTTTTCTGGATTAAATTTTATTGAGGTTATCCAAAAAGTGAGATGTTACATGCCTTTTAGTTTCTCTCTTCAACTGGGAAGAGGTAAAGTACTCAAGATTACTTTGACAGCAACATCATCTCAACCACCTCTTTTTCGGCTGATAAACAGAATGATGGAAAAAACTTCACAGAGGAAAGTCTTTGGTACCAAATTGATTTTAAGACTGATGTAACTACACTGACTTGTCTGGAATTTGTTCACCGATTCATCCTAGTCAGAATTAATCCCAATAGCTCTCACATAATGAGTTCTTGATTTGGAAGAAGAGTCTAATCCCTGTTTTATTTAAACTGGGGTTGACCGTGCAGATTCCACTCCAGAAGTTGTCAAAGTCACTTAGTCCAATTACACAATTTTTTAGATAGGAGTTATTACTTTTGGATTTTTTTTTTTTTTTTAAATTTCTCTTTAGACAGGAGGGGGTTTTAAGGTTAGCAGGAGTCTGGCAAACCACTGCCTCAATCTATACATTGCTTAGACATAACTACACTGCGCATTATAATTCTGGTGCAAAACTTTCACGAGACAAAGCAGTTGGGTTGTGGTATAGGTACTCTCCTATACAGTTAAAGGATTTCACCAAAGCTAATTTAAGGTGTGGAAATCAAACAGATCTAATATGTCTTCATGTGAAACACAGCCAAGGTGTAGCTCTGAGCTGAAATATGGCCATGTAAAATTGACATTGTGCAATTACCTGCTTTGCTCAGTTTATCAGTAAAAGATGTTTCCACCTTCTGATTCTCCAAATGAGTTCTGGGATGACTAAGTCAAATCTTGGTGTTTTGATCTTCCTACATAATCAGTCATAAAATTCCTATAGTGAAAATTTTAGTTAAACTGTTATACTGGTATCTTTATTTGAGTCATAGAAGTTAGCTCCTGTAACACGAGATGTACAAGAAAATAGGTCCACTGAGTACAAAGGTACTGTTCTAAGGCTTTCATTCAAAACAGAGCCAGTAGTAAAGGGGTTTTTAAGTATATGTTTTTAACTTTCATGTGCAAGTAAAAAAATACAAGCACTAGAAATATGAAAGCTTGTTTGTTCTGCATTCTTCATCTACTCTCTCATATTACCAGTCTATTTTTGCAATAAATATTGTAACTATAGCAACATTCTTTAATGGATAAATAGCATATTAGCAACTGGGCTGAGATGGCTTTTGCAGAAATAAGCTCAGGTAGACTAGTTTGTCAATTTACCTTCTCCTTATATAAATATATATGTGTGTGTTGTAGTGGAGGAATTCAGGACTTGAAGTCATTATGTGTCATTTTATCTCCATAATAAGTACATTTTATTGTTTTCAGTGTTCACAGCTATATTTCTGTGACGTTATTAAAAAGCGTAAGCCCTACTATGGGGAAGGGAAAGAGGAAAAAATCTGCTTTATTTATTGAGCCTTCATTTACAGAATGTTTTTGTCCTATATTTTGTCCTATTTGAAAGTCACTTTTTTACTACCTTAAATAAATATGAACCAGTTTTACATGCACATTTTTATTAGCTACTTAAATATCACAGATAACAAGTGTTAAAATATTTACTTTCTGCAGATTATGCAAACTAAGTGGCTGCTTTTGTTGCTATTGAAGATAATGGCAGTTTGGCCACAGACACCAGTGAGAACAGGATCTGGCCTTCAGAAACTCAAAAATATAATCAAAGTAAATATGTGTTCTTCTTTTTCAAATAAAACTGTGATTAAGCTATGGTTGTTTCTGTGCTGATAGGAGTCTTCAAAGGAAGTCAGAGCAGCAATTTTTCAAGTGGTTGGTCTTACCTGACTTTAAAAGCATTTGGGGTGCAAATTCTGCAGCAATTTTTAAATGATGAATGAACTGAGACCACAACAGCAAGCAATTTCATTAAACAGCCACAGGCCAGGAGTCTCAGATCAAACTGCTACAGAACCTGAAAGAAGGAAGAGTATATGACTTTTCAGGAATCACAGGCATCACATTGCCTCTAACTGTAGTTAGATGCAAGGCAATTAGCACAGAATAGTCTGCTATAGTACTAAATTATTATTTCCTAGGGGAGACATCCAATTCACTAGGGGCTTAGCCTTTGTCACATCACCCATAATTAGCTTTCAGAAGTTGCCTTACTAGGACATGGTGCCTCTGGCAATCAGTGGTGTGGTGCTAAATAAAATAATGGGTGAACGCATCCCTGATGTCCCAAGCTGGACTGTGGAAAGTGCATGAATAATATTTTGTCAAAACTTTAAAAAAATACATTTTTTCGTCATCGGTGCGAATGGCATGTCAGATACTGAATCTAACCCACACTCGCCATTTTCCAGTGAAGATATTTCCAGATGTTACATGGAAAAAAATGCCTCTGGTCTTTTGGCTGTTATAAAATGTAAATATCAAAATCTTTGTTTTCAGCTAAAGGGATGTGATTTGGTTACAATGGAAAGCTTTCTTAACACATATTGCATCCCACAGTTGTCAATGTGTTTTATGACCATCAAGTCTCCATGGAAGATGCATGAGGCTGCCCTGAAAGTGCCCATGTTTAATCAGTCTGGCTATGACAAATTGTCTCTCAGGTTCTTTTGCAGGCATGTTCCATATTGCATGAGTAAATACAAGCCAATTTCTGTCACTGTAGGCTGTGCCACAAAACCTCTAATTAGGAATGCAGTACTAGCAGCTTCTAACTCAGTCCAGGAGGAAGGAGTGGAGGAGTGGCTAGATGAGGATCATAGGCCAGGCCAGAAGTGAGAAGTGGCATGAGGTTGTGCTGAGTCAGTATATTCCCACAGAAGATTAAACCAGACATTTTCCCTTTTCTCTTAGGGAGGTTCTGAGTCACAAAGAACCTACTCATCTGTTTCATCTATTGTGTATCATATTGCTTGGAGGAGGATGAAAAGAAAAGAGGAAGAAATGAGAGGTAATTTGGAAGAGAGGAACCATATCAAAATATTTCCTCCACAAGCTTAACATCTAACCCATCTCTTTGTGCTACTCTAATTGACTTAATTTTTTACACGATGTTAAGATAGAAGAAAATGTTCTTATGCAGAAATACTAACTAGGAGTAGAAGTGGTGGGAGGCTGGCGTGGCAATCCTATAGCTCAAAAAACTCCATTTAGTTCCCATCCATAAACCTTACAGAGAGACTGGGCTTCAAGTATCCAGAGTAGATGTTTTGAACAGGGAAAAAAAATCTGTTCTTTGTGTGTGTGGATGTTTGGGGGAAAAGGTGTAGTCTAAAATTAAAAGTCAAAGTTAGTATATGTGGTATTCACCACCACACGATATGCCTGATATTGACAAGATATTATTCATTGGCAGAATCTCTAGTTTATCTGGTACAGATAAATGAATGGGCATGATATAATTTTTCTAGTTTCTTGGGAGTTTGATTTAGTTTGACTTAGTATTACACAATATTCTGATTAAAAATTAGCACTCCATAAAATATGTATGTATGAAATTAAGTAAAAACCAGCTAAGACATCACAGAACATAGGGAGAAAATATTAATGAGCAGAACTGTTTATCTCTTGCTGGTCAATTTTCAGCCTAGTTTCTCTTTTAATATTTTAATGAATGGCTTGGAATCAAACATTGAATTGCAACCTGAGAAAAAAAAAATGCAGACGGAATAAGAGTTGATTAAATACTGATTTACAACAGGTTACAGTTACAGAACAACCCGGTTTGTTTATGAGGTGGAGAAAAACAAACAGTGTTTTTGCAAAGACTACGGAACAATAGAGGAGCTAAGATCTTCTTCTTTGCACTTACATTCATAAAGTTAGAAAGAACTCCAGGAAAACATCCAGTCATTATTCCCAGTCCCAACTCCAGGAAAACACCCAGTCATTACTCACAGTCCTGTCGAAGGAAGAATGATATGTGCAGGTGATATCTGACAGGTGTAGTGGAGTAATGGAGTCTTCCTAGGCAAAGTGTACCCGTCTTCTGTGATCGTATTGTTAGGGTATTTGTACACATTTATGTATGTGGATCGCAGTGCTATAGTTACAGGTGTGCTTTTCTGCATTCAGGATACATATTAGCAGCTGTCTGCTCCACCTTGTCATCCTTTCAGAGCCAGGGGCTCATGCTTCTGAAAAGACATACAGACTTTTTACTATACCTTCCCCTTCTCCCTTAGCAGGTACCATCTCCCATAGAAGAACCACATAGAGATGCTTAGCCCCAAGATGGATAGAGATTCTCCCTGTTCTTTGCTCAAAGCTTCCAGTATCACAAGGAACAGGGAAGGGAAACTTAGACTTTCCCAGGGAAGCCCAGAATCCCTGTGCCTTATGTCAAATGAGGGGCTGCAGTGCAAGGCATGTGGGTTCCCTTGGAGGTAGAGGGCTACTTCAGCTTTGGCATTTGCAAGGGAAAGGAGAAAGTGAGGCTGACGCATACTTTTGCCCAGTCTACCCATCCTCATGTCACTTCTTGTCCATTTCTTCTAGTCCAGCCTCTCCACAGTCCTAATCTCTCAACCACTCCCAATAATCCTCACCCCCCTCACTGCAGCCCAATTCCATCACCTATCTACTCCCCCATACCTCTTCCTTCACAGCAAGAATTTACACACATAATTTGTCTCAAAAACAGTGTAAACACCCTCTGTATGTTCTGCTGTTCCAAGTTCATCCATTCCAAAATAAAAATAATGAGGTACAACACACTCACAGAGGCTGATTCAGTGTGTGGATATCCTCTCAGTTTCTCTCTTTTCTGTGTGTTTTGCCAAAGTTGTATTTGAACTCACACTGACCAGATGAGATAGGGGAGAAAAAATACTCCATGCCCCTACAAGTTATCCAAGACTCATACAGGGCAGCTGGCTCAAGACCCTTCCAACTGCCTGGGCGGTGGTCCCACAGCAGTCTAAACTGGTTCAACTGCCAGCTACAAAATTCCCATCCCTGTGTCTTGAGTTTAATGCTTATTGGAATTGAGTCTTTCTCAGCTCATTAAACCAGCAGAAAACTGTTCTCTTTTCATATAAAAGGATAATCCTGATGCTAAAGGACCTAAGGAGGCCTCTAGTCAAACAACCTGCTCAAAGTATGGTCAGCTCTAAGATCACAACGGGATGCTTTGTCCAGTCGGGTCTTGAAAACCTTCAAGGCTGGAGCCTGCACAACCTCCCTGGGCAGCCTGTTGCAGTGCCCTCCTGTCCTCATGGTGAGAATACCCAGCTTGAATCTCTCTTGTTTCAGTTTATGCCCACTGATTCTTGTCCTTCTGCCATGCAGCACTACAAAGAGTCTGACTCCATCCTTTCAGACCTTGTAGATACAGGCAGACTGCTAATAGTTCCTCTCCAAGACGCCTCTGCCCCAGGTTGGACGAACCCCACTCCCCCAACCTCTCCTCACAGGGCAACTACTCCAACCCCAGCCATTGTGGGTGCCCTGCTCTAAACTCACTACAGTTTGTAGATGCCTGTCCTGTAGGGGAAGAAGGGAGATGTTGTGTGTGAAAAAAACTGTCCACAGTATCCCCATGTGGTCAAACAATGAGTTCAGGGCAATGGGGACAACCACTTCTCCTGAGCTCCTGGTGGTGCTCCTGCTGATGCAGCCCCGGATGCTGCTGGCCGTCTCTGCTGCCAGGGCTTCCTGCCAGCTTCTCCCCAGCTCCCAGGGCCCCCAGCGCCCTTTCCCCAGAGTTGCTTCCCAAGTAGTCTCTTCCCCGGACTTAATCATTTCAAGAGACCCTTCCCAGGTGCACAACTGGTCCTTGCTGAATTGCACAAGGTTCCTGCTGGCCCATCCCTCCAGTCTGTCTAGGTCCCTCTGGGTGGCAGACCTGACTGATGCCCTTGATTTCATGTAATCTGCAGACTTAATGAGAGTGCCCTTTGTCACCTTCTTCAGGTCATTGATAATGATGTTAAGCAACACAGGTCCAAGGATAGACCCCTGCGTTACCTACTGTGTTTCATCCTCTAGGGAGAATATGACCCACCAGCCATGACCCTCTCATCCAGATTTTCCTGCCAGCAGAGTGCAGGGTCAGACAAGCTGCAGAGCCAGCCTAAGTGAGGGGACACCAGCATGCACCTGGGGTGGATGAGAAGGGGAGCCCAGGGTTGGTGAGCCAGCCAGTCCTGTCAGCTTAACCATGTGAACCTGCCCTTATGCAGCATAACACTGTGTTACACTAAGACATTTGGCTCCTGAGCATGTGTCTGACTGATTTCTCAAAAAGACTTACCATTTTGCCTCGCCACTGAAGGTGATGGAGGCCAAGCCTTAACTGGGGTAAATATTGAGATAATCAGATCAGTTGGAGCAACTCAATCCACATGGGGCAAAGAAACCAAACGAAGCAGGAGATGCAATCTGAAATGTCATGAAGAGCCAAATTCAGAGAGTTGCCAAGTACTGTTGGATATCCAAGGAAGCCAACAGTGGTTTAAGGTATCAATCACAAAAAATGAAAAGCCTTCATATATAAATGTCTATATAAACTTCTATATATGCATGTATAGATGCATCTCTACATGAATGCATATAAATGGGTATGCATGTATTTAGCATATATATCATTCTGTAGGAATATTTTCTTAGGTTAGTTTGGTTTGCCTGGTACTCTTCTTTCTGCAAAGCTTTTATTGTGATTGTATAATGCAGGGTAATAATGGTTAGTGAGTCTTAAAGATTATAAAAGGTGAAAGCTTTTAGAGACTAAGAAACCCATCATAACGGTGTTTTAAGCTATTGTTGATCACAGGAAATTTAAGCTGATCACTTTGTTTACATTAACCAAAACTGCAAATACAGTGCTCTCTAAAATGTGGAATAAAATAATAAAGGACAGAACACAGTTGGGATGTCTGCATGACAGGAAAATCATGAATAGCAGAGTGTGAGGGGGTGGGGAGAAACAGGGGAATGAGGACTATTTTCCAGCCTGGAATACCACTAAAATAATCCAAATCAGAATTCAGGAGCTACTTCTTATATATATGGTTTTTCATGATGATAAAAAATCTCTTTCCCTTGTTGAAAATATTATGTGCTTTTTCAGGGGACATGATACGAGGGTGTTCACTAAACATTCCTATTCCCCTTCAATATGCAGGTATATACATTGATTATTCCTGCTGGTTTTACTAGCAGTGATGTGCATAAAACCCCATACATCACCCTGCAATGCTATCCTGAAAAATGTTTTCATTACTGACACACTGGAGAATATTCAGTGAATTCACTTACAACTGCTCTCTTTAGTGTTGTCCCCCATTTATAGGGGATTTTTAAATCAGTTAAAATGAATCCTTTAGTCAAAGAAGCACAAGTGCAATTGTGTTCTTCATAAACATTATAGACAATTTTAAAAGGCCTGAAAAGAGAGAAAGGCACTCAGAGACACAGTCAGCCAGGGAACCTTGTATACGCTTAGTGAATTTATTCACACGTTTATTTAGCAAATGATTTTGAATATTCTTTAAAGCAAAATAGTAAACATTTTTATCGCTTTACAAAATAACTTGGGAAAAGGACTGATTTGCTGCCTTGCCTTTTTTACTCGTGATTCATTTTGAACTCTTGAAATACTGCCTTATGTAGTCCTAATTCTTCCTTCTCTCTTTTTTCTTTCTTTCTTCCTTTCTCTCTTTTTCTTTTTTCTCTCTTCCTCCCCTTTCTCTCTCTTCATTCAGGACCAGCAGGCAAAGCCAATCTGTGTCATGCTAATTGTCATGCGGGCACTGCAGTTGTTTCCCTGGTTTTGCTCCCGTCCCTGCCATAGCTTGGTACTCCCGGCAGCCTGGTGCTACATGAATAGCTTGGCCTATGGGGACCTTTCTGTCTGGGACAGTACCATTCCATCCAGACAGGGAGAGACGGGGTTTTTTTGTTCTTTAGAAAAAAGGGAAGAAAAAAAAGAAGGCAGACCTTGCTGCAGCTCTTCGCTTAGGATTCTTCCTCAGGAATTCTAATTCCAGCTGCACTCTCCAAAGGGGCTCGTGGCAGCGATTATTCCAGGAGTAAATCATCATTCAATAGCTTCATGTTTACTCACCAGTTCTGTAGGGATTTTGTTTTTTTTTTTACTTCCAAATATTGTACTGTACTATTTCCTTTCAAATCATAATCTAATACAGCAATTGTGAAGGAAGATCAGAATTAGTAAATACTTTGTTTAAAAATAATTGCTGATTTGAGAAGTACCTTTGAGAAATTATGAACAGCACAGCTGTCAGTAATACCAATTATTCATATATTGAATGAATGCATTTGTGTTTTACCTATATGGAAGGGCATTTTACTTATCCACTGTTCCCTTTCTCCAGGAATATTTCCATCTGCAGTTTTACAGCTATGTTGTGACCATTTCCATGAGAACAATTTTGTTTTACAAGAAGCTTGTTTCTTAAAAATAATTGTCAAAATATGTCCCCTAATTTCTGAAAAGCAAGACCCAAATGTGGGCTGGAACTCGCTGGTTTGCCTAATAAGAGGTTAACACAGAACACACCCTAAACTCTGCTTTGTTGCAGGGCTGGATCCAGATGTCTAGGATCAGAGCCTTCATAATTACTATTTCTTAAGTACCTATGCTTTGTTCCATCTATCTAAAATGGACACCTAGAGCTTCATCATGCAGATGTTTTGCCTAACCAGAGTGTTAAAGTTGCAATTATTTGTAACCAAAGATTATTTTATTGAATTAAAATCTTTCATCTCCATAATTATCATATATATATCCTTGATGTACCGCATGGTATTTATTTGCCTATAATCAAATATCCATAAAACTAAAAACAAAATCCTGTGCTAAGCACTTCTGCCAACTACATTTCACAGATTAAAACCCAAAGAGCAGGTAATTCTTGTGTTGCAATTTATTAAGCTGAAAAAGATCACTGCACATTGAAGAGTCCAGTGGCATGTATGTATATATACTGTAATAGAAGTAATAGGTTTTTCTGAATAGCAGTGCAATGCACCACACTTCTGATAGAAAAATGTCACCAGTAAAGATAGTTAGCTCATTATAAACTAAGAGCACACTCAGGGAGGCAAATATATTTCTCATCCTCATGTGGACAATATTTAAAAGCCTATTAAACTGAGCTAGGCTTTCTTGGAGAAGGAAGCGGCTGTACTCTTTCCTCTTTCCCTTTCCCTGTCTCCTCCTCATTACCACTGCCCACTTTGGGGTCTGCACTCCTAGGGTAGGGAAGCAGCAGAGCTGCCCCACAGTCCATCCCCAGCCATCCCTCCTGTTCAAGGCTGCACCCAAATCTGTACTAAAGTATTGCTGCCTCTTTACACAGTGACAGACACCCTCTGCTTCGCCATTGACTGGCCAAGATCTTTTATTAGAGCTGAGACTATGCAAGCTGCCAGGCTTCCAAAATACCAACTCTGTTTACCTGACGGGCCAGCCAGAACTGGAGTTCAGAGAAGGTAAAGTGTATAAAAAACTTGGAGGGTTTTGGCCTTAAATGACACGCCAGAAGTCACAGAGGCAGTCTGTGGCAGAACAAGTGTGGGCACGTAGATCTCCACAGTATGGGGCGCACTAATTACTGGGGTGTCCTGTTTCCCGCAGGGTAGTAAGTTTATTTTACCCAAAAGTCTGATGGCTCTTTGCACCAAGGAGAATTGTCTGCACTGGTGCCTTATTACAGTCTGTCCTTTCTTCACTCTTTGTCACTGCAGATACTGTTGTGCCTTTGACTTGTTTTTACAACTTCTGTACAGGAGACTATAAGTCTTGGGAGCCTGACCCTGGGAGAGAGTCTCCATGCACAAGGTATTCCCTGGGGAATCCTCTGTCTAGTCTATGGTCACTTGCCTGGCTTATGCATTATTTTGTCTATGCAGCAGAAGAAAAGCTTCACAGACCAGAGAAACCTGCAGTCTAGTTTTATTTCTGGTGCAAAAATCTGTGTGTAAAAATAAAATATTGCCTAGGAGAAGAAAGCATTGGGGAAGTAACCAAAGATCGGGCTGTACCGTACCTGACACCTGCTGCTGACAATGCAAACATTTACTGGTTGATAATATTAGTTTACTTTGCTATCTACTTTTCCATTTGACAGAAAATTATAATGATGTTTTTGGGTGAACTTGGAACATAGCCACCCTTTCTAGGAGAACACTTATGTCTCCAGGTGCCCATTACAGTTCCTAAAGATTCATGTGCTAACAATAGCTTTCCAGATTCCAAAGCAAGGTATTACAGTTTAGTAATCCCAGAGAATTGCAGACATCATTATTTTAGCTGGTTTTTGATATACAGAAATGAAAAAAAAAGAAATCCAAGCATGCCCTTCTTACACTCCAATCCACTCCTTATACTCTGGCTAGATCACTATTTGCACTTCAAACATGGGCATGGGCCCAAACTCATCATGCAGTGATGCTGTTTGGCGGCAAACCCAACCAGCTCTTGAGGCAACATTCAGATCATCCCATCTAAAGAATCTGCTTTAAGCTGCCTTTAAACACAAACCTACTTGGTGCATGGAACCAACAGGACCTTCCAGTGCTTTCCTAGTATTCCTCCATGCTCCTCCTTCTGCTTTTGGGAGCTGTCATGATTTCAGAGTCTGTTGGACAATGCAGGTCTCTGGCACTGCATCTGGGAGCATAATGAACTCAAATTGGTTTTCTAGCCCCGCAGCCTATTAGCTGTAAGTGGAAGTGACACAATAACTGTCTCTGATATTTCTATTTTCTGTATTATATGCAGAGAGAAAGCATGAGAAAAAGGAAAGTGATTGCTGCTGTTCTTGACCACCTCTCCTCATGCACACTCAGTACGGTCTGTAATAGACTGCGTCACACACTGGTGCCAGCTGCGAGGTGAATCCTCACTCACACTGTGCCACAGATCTATTAATGTGATTACCAGTAAACTGAGTGGCTCATTTTTTCCATGTCTGCATTTAAAGAGAGTGATGTGGTGTGCAGAGAGTGAAATTTAGGACAGACAGGCATCATGCAGTCCAGCAGCTCCCCATGGGAAGAGAGTGGAAAAATAAGGCAGAGTCAGAAAAGAAAGTATCTGCACTACTACATACACAAAAGGTGGTAATAGCATCAGAAAAAATGTACTGTTACCCACCTCTATCCCCTCTTTCCCAAGTAAATCCAGATGCTTGTAACTTCTGAGTTTCATGAAGACAGCCAGTTGCGGGGTGCTAACCATTATCCCTATAAGCATAAAGAAAACCAGCTGAATCAACTGAGTTAGGAAGAGCTCTTGGCTGATTCAGTCAGAGAATCACAGAACCACAGAATGGTTGAGGTTGGAAGGGACCTCTGAAGGTCATCTTGTCCAACCCCCCTGCTTAAGTAGGGCCACCTAGAACTGGTTGCCCAGGATCTTGTCCGGACAGGTTTTGATTATTTCCAAGAATGGAGACTCCATAAATTCTTGTGCCTGTGCTTGGTCACCTTCACAGTGAAAAAGTGTTTCCCGATGTTCAGAGGGAATCTTCTGAGTTTCAGGTGGACCCCATTGCCTCTGTTCTCGTCACTGGGCACCACTGAAAAGAGCCTGGCTCTGTCCTCTACCCTCCCTTCAGGTATTTGTATACATTGCTAAGATTCCTCCAAGCCTTCTCTTCTCCAGGCTGAACAGTCCCAGTTCTCTCAGTCTTTCCTCATAGAAGGGATGCTCCAGTCCCTGAATCATCTTCATGGCCCTTCACTGGACTCTCTCCAGTGTGTCCAGGACTCTCTTGTACTGGGGAGCCCAGAACTGGACACAGTATTCCAGGTGTGGCCTCACCAGTGCTGAGTAGAGGGGAATGATCACTGCCCTCCACCTGCTGGCAATGCTTCTAATGCAACCCAGGATACCATTTGCCACCTTTGCCATAAGGACACATTGCTGGCTGAAATTCAACCCGATGTCCACCAGAACCCCTAGGTCTTTTTCTGCCAGGTTGCTTTACAGCTGGGAGGCCCCCAGCATGTTCCTCCCCAGGTACAGGACTTTGCACTTCTCCTTGTTGAACTTCATGAGGTACCCATCAGCTCATTTCTCCATCCCATCAAGGTCCCTCAGGATGGCAGCGCAACCGCCTCACGTATCAGCCACTCCTCCTGTTTTTACGCAATCTGCAAACCTGCGGAGGGTACACTCTGCCCCATCACCCAGAACACTAATGGAGATGTTAGTGGACTGGACAGGACCAGGACTGGACCCAGTATTGAACCCTGGGGTACATCATTAGTTACTGGTCTCCAAATATCACTGTTGTGAGTGCACTGCTGACTCCTGACCTATACACTCTACAACGGTTGTGCAAATTCCCATGTGAACAGAGCCCACCTGAATTTTGAAGCATTTTACACACACTATAGTGGCATATAAACAATTGTGAGGATGTGATACAAAATGGACCTAAAGTTCGCTACACTCCAGACCCCTCCCATTGCCATATCCCCCCTTTCCACAACAAGCCCAAGCACCCTCGCTTTATGTTGGGAGTTGGTTACAATGAATTCCAGCTGCCTGCTTTCCTTTTGTGCCTCTGGCACTGGAAAACCTCCCCCTTCCCTTTCTCTAATAGGGGGACTTTCACCCAAAGCAGCTAGGTTTTTTTCTGTCATTTCCTTCCCTATCCTCTTCTTGCTGAAGAAAACAGCACAAAACTAATTCAAAAAGGTTGGTGGTAAGAAAAGATCCTGTAGATCTTTGCAAGTAGCTGAAAGGGTATCACAGTCTTCAAGGAAATGGCCTGGATGCTGGTTTGTCCTCTTTTTTTTTTTCTTTTCCTTCTACTGGTTCAGGAAAAATGCACGAAAAAGCAGAAAAGTGAAGATATTGGTAACAATAAGAGCAATAATAACAAGAATAACCTACCTTTTACTTAAAAGAGAGCATTCTTTGTGTATTTGTCAAATTATTATCTTTAATCCTTTCCCCAGTCGGATCTACTATTTCTTGTGCTGTTCAAGATTACAGTAACATCCTGCTGGTACAAATGTAAAGTTGGTTTTCAGAAATAGCCAGAAAGGACAATAAAATTCATGGCTACCTTTAGGAGCTTCTTTTTCTCGAGCTGTTAAACCTGTCTGAATCATACTTTTCCCATGAAAGCTGCTAGAAACTCTAAATGAGGAAAATTCGGCATGTTGTTCTAATTGCATATTGAATAACTGTCCTAGGTCTAATAACTGCAAGATTCTTTCAGGGTCCTGAAAATTTGTTTATCATCTGTCTTGTAAAAGAAAAAGTAAATAACTGTGATCATGAGGAAGATGTGAATTCAAAGCAATTCTGGGTCAACTCTTTTGAATTCGCCATGTCTTATTTCAACTCTGCTTTAAATGAGTTTAAAAACTCAGTTTACACCAGCTACAAATGGATATTTTAGTACAAGTCTGTTTGTAAACTATCCCTGAGCCATGAATGCTCATACAGAACTGCAATGCAGACCCAGTAACTGTTTTGCATTCAAAAGTCCTATCTACTGGAGTAGAGGTATTCATGCCTATACACTTTGCTGACAACTGCAGCACCTCTTCATAATGTCAGTCGAAAATAACCAGTAACACAAGAGGTTACTGACTAGTCCTACTGCATTCTGCAAAGTATTCTTTGATGGCCACAGGCCAGTTTAAGTGCAAGGTATGCAGGTGTTTCTTCCCATTGTAATGTGCTGACCTAATCCTGCTACATGGCAGTTTGAAGACTCTAAGTCCTGAATTTTCTCTGACTACTGTTTGCTGACACACCCCCATCCACTGGAGTCACGTAGTGTCACAACAGTGTTTTCATTCAGCAGATAAAAATGCCTGTTACACGCCTGCTTCCAGATGAAGTTATCAACTATTTAACAATTAATTATGGAACAGTATTTAAGAGCTCAAGCGGCATTCCAATCACGTGTTCGTAAAGGAGAATCCATCTTTGTATTTATTGCTGTGAAATAAACTCCCAAATCTGGACATTTCAACCGCAAGTGTCAAAATACTTGCAATAAGTAATGGGGGAAAATAGCAAATTGTAACAAAACACAGAGCAACACCCCTACTACCCTGTAATTCCATAAAGGTGTTGCTAATCACATTTATTACTGTAACCTCCTTGCTAGAAATTAGAGCCTAATCACTACAGCTATGTAAATTTTTATTTTATTTTAATAAACACAATACTGGGCTGGTACAGTATAGGAAATTATCATTCTTGATATTTATTTCAGTACAAGGAGAGAACTCTTTAACACCACTTCAATTTCTTCTATGGGAAGCAAAATGTTAAAGCTAAAGAAGCCATGGACATGATGGACTGCTTTAAGACCAGGGCAGTTTTCTGTTTTTAATTAAAAAAAGAAATGTCTCTTTTCTCCTACCCCAAGGAAATTTGCATATTAAAAAGCTACAGAAATGCGGTTTACATTTATTCTTTATGGCTATGATGTGGGGGAAAGGGCAGTTATTGTTCAGCATTGACATCAGCCTTAAGACTGCAGACTGCAGGCCTTTACAACAGAATTAGAGTTTCGTGTAGCATAATGAGATTCATTATAATTGACATGCATAATTCCAATCATGTTCTGTGTTGATTCAGCCTTTTGTTGTCAAGACAGCCTGTTATTACATACTGAACTAACCTTACTCACGTAAAACAATTAAAAGAAAACATCTTCAAAGGTTGTTAGTTTGGGGTTTTCTTTTTCTTAGATGAATGCAAGGTACCCCTTCTCTCCCCACCCCCACCTCCCCTGCAGCATTTTCTCAGCGAAGCCAGAAAATCCAACATGTAGCACAGAACGGTCTTTCCTGAGTGAGAAAAACTATTCTGAAAAGATGATCTCACAGGACAGTTTCATGAATGTTCTCTCAACATTATAGTGTAAGAAACAACACTATAATAAATATATAAATTAATAAAGGCAGAAATGGGTCTCCAGTATTCCCAGAGTTGAAAAGCATGGCAATTACTAAAGACTATCAAGGCTGTTAATGTTCATAAAGTGCCAAACAAGGACACTCAGGGGTACTAATTCACTAAAATATGGCAAAATCAGAAGCCTTGACCTTTTCAGCTGCTCTGTGTTTTTTTGAGGAGAAATAATGAAAAGTTGGCCACACAATAACACAAATTTTTGCTACTAATTTATTTGAAATTATATTGGTGGGTTTACACTAGTGTTTCTTGGACAGTTTCTCAGCAGTAGAACTGATAATTTATACTAGATTTACAAAGGAGACTGAGATGCCTAAACAGACAGTTCACAGAATCACAGAATCACAGAGTAGTTGAGGTTGGAAGGGACCTCTGAAGGTCATCTTGTCCAACCCCCCTGCTCAAGCAGGGCCACCTAGAGCCCGTTGCCCAAGACCATGTCCAGACAGGTTTTCATTATTTCCAAGGATGGAGACTCAACAACATTTTTGGGCCACCTGTGCCTGTGCTTGGTCACCTTCACAGAGAAAAAGTGTTTCCTGATGTTCAGAGGGAATCTTCTGAGTTTCAGGTGGACCCCATTGCCTCTGTTTCTATCCCATATTTCAGTGCCCACCAGGACGCTCACAAAAAACTCATTCATCTCATCTATAAAACCAGTGGACGGTGCATTCATCTGGCCAAAGACATCTGTGATGGAGACACCAACATCTGAGTTGGTCAGCATACTTCATAGTTAATAAAGAAAAATAGGTACTTCTAAAGAGCCATTCGTCTCATTTTAAAAGATACATCTAAAATAAGTCAGATGAATCACATCCGCAAAATACAAAATAGCTCCACTGACTTTCAGGGAAGTCTAAGCTGACTTCTTTTAGCCATAGACATCTGTATGGAACCACTGTCTGGTGTTCTTTCAAGACCATATGTACACAGGCAAGGTCATGGGGACACGTGAACAACCAGGGATGTTCAAACATTGCCAGACAGGCAACGTAATTTTCCCTGCTCTTTGGCAGGATTCTCAAATTAGATGTTCTCTTATTTGTCCCATGTCCCACATATGCAGACTGTTCTGATCATAGCGGAGCTCACACCTTGGAATTACAGTCTGTCTCAAAAGCATAAATGTCCACATAATTGTCGCTGTGCCTGCCACGTAGGACACACTAATGAAGGGAAATCAGGCTGGAAGCAGAAGGGTCATATGCCAGTATTTACTTTTTCCCACAAAACAGTTGAAACAATTTCCTTTTGCTGAGCTACAAATGAAAATCAGCTTGAAGGGAAACGCCAGCTTCACACAAAGTTCAGTCAACATCTTTGGCAGCTCTGGAGAGGCATACCAGAGAGATTTCAATGAGCCCCATATTGACCATTACTACAAAATGAAAATGTAACTGACAGTAAGGCAGTCTGTCTGATTGCCAGTTAGGTAAATTAGTCACCCACCATCTCCCCTTGTCATAGGGGTACTACCAAGAAATAGCATCCAGTTCTGAGGGAGTGGCTGTGAGGAGGCAGATCTGGAGCAGGGCTCTCAGCTCAAAGCCCTAGTGAGACTCAGGCCTGGAGATGAGGAAGAGAAGGAAGCAAAGGCAGGCAGGAAGGGGCTGGTACCTACTAGAGGCAAAGCTTCATAAATCTCTTGCAAAATGTGGAGGATGGTACTTGCTAGTGGCCAGTTCAACTTAACCAAGGCAGACTGCCTCCTGTGCAGCTCTGGTGCTTGCTGAAGTGACTTTTCAATGGTTGCTAAAAGAGCGACCACCCTTAGCTGTTTGCTAGGGGTGGGAGAGAGACTCTGAAAGATAAATTCAAAGGGAATTCCTAGCCCAGAAGAATGTCATTGCTCCTCACATGTTGATTGTTCTGACCAAATAGTTTGAATGTGCAGTTTATCCAGTGAGACTGGGGGAAAATCCAAAGCTAAGACCCAAATAAATAAAGCCTGAAGACAGGGTGATGGCCAAGACTATAAAGAAAAGTCTGTTCTTGCTGGCTAACCACCAAAGTACTCTTTGCCTTCTTATTTTACACCTCTTTTATTTTAAAAGGGGTCACTTGGGAGATGTTGTGGCTTTCTGCAGTGGCATTGCTCTGCATCCAGAATCTCAGCTTTCATGAGAGAAGCTGCTCGGTGAGCTCTGGGATCGGCAAATCCCAGCACCCTCTGCATGGGGGCCTCGCTGTTGGTTGAAAACTTTTATGGGCACTTTTTTCAGAGCTGGGACATTTATAATTCTCCTTTTAGTCATGGATTTCAAAGTCTGTGAAATTACATTGCAGCTTTTATTCATTCAAGAAGCCAAATAAAAGGGAACAGGACTATCAGACAAGATTTATAGGTCCTACACCCTTCTAGAGCAGCAGTGAGGAGACGGTGCCTACAACAACACTGACATGAGGCAACCACATCCCCCACTTGGACTGGGATTTAGTACAAATTCAGACAGTCAGACTTAGCCATCTAAGTGCCCACTACAGTCAGTGGAGATCCAGAGCTTGATTTAGTTGCCCTTTGTAATGCATAAGGTATTTGAACCATCATCACGGTATGATAAGGGCCTACTGCATGGTCTTCTGAAGTGGCAGCTGGAGGCTAGGAGAAATACATTAGGGCATCTCATGTGGCACTAGATGCCTATATTTAGACAGGTGACTACCACTTCAGATTGTCATTGTAGTCTGAGATGGTGCCTGGTGGGCAAATACACAACATACCATTGGAAGGTCCTAAATGAAGGTGTCTGCTATTAAGCTAAACTCACATTTAGGACATCTGCTTGTTTTTTAATGACACTTCTAGAAAAACATTTATCTTTGAGATCTTCATCTCTGTGCCAAATCTGATGAAATCAGCCAACAGATGCTAAAGTTAACACAGTGTGAATAGGATATTTCCTAGGTGTTGCAGTAACTCCCAACAGGGAGCACACAGAGAGTTATCACCTAGTTTTCAGTCATTCCCCAAAATCCAAGATGTCCTGCCCCTATTCTGACTATGGCAGACTGTTCAGGAAGTCTGGAAACCCATGTAACTTGTGACCATCTCTGCCTGAGAAATGCCACAGGTATAAATTACTTTCTCAGGAACACAGCTACTGGTGCCACAAAAATGTTTGGAAGCCTGGAAAAAAAATAAATAGCAGAATAAATAATAAAAATAACTGTAAATTCATGGTCAGCACTGAAGAGAAAGAAAAAAATAATTTCATGAGCTTGACAACATATTGGAGATAAAACAATGTCATCCAATTATTAGATACCACAGGGAACTGTAGTAATTTGTGGAGCTATAGGACAACTGAAGGTTATGTTACTATACATAAACAAGGAGCTCCTTCTTCTAGATTTGTCTGACAGATTTCCTGTGTAGCAAAGAAGATAGTCCAGACATAGTCACTTTTCTTCATAAACAGCACCACTCACTTCTGCATCAGACTAGGCTAAACTTCTTGGCTATTATTTAAGATATATAAAAATGCTTCCCTTTAAGCTTTGTTGTATACACATGTGTGCATGAAATAAGATATGTTGAGTATACTTTTTCATTGTCACTTACCTAAAAAAATGAGAAAACCTTTTTTTTTCCCCAAAAGATATACAAATTAATAAAAAAATTACATGTGTAAGAAACATTAAAGGGTTTAAATTGCTGAGATAAGTTCACCTTCAGTAAGTTAGCCATACCTCAGAGACACCCAGATTTGAAGTGCTACATACAGAAAATTCATAGGCTTCTGAAGATTTATAGAAAAAGAAATTAGTAAAATTACAGTCTTATTTAGAACAAAGCCATCAGAAAATTCACTCTCATTAGGTAAGTTTGGTAAGACATGAGAAATCTACTTGGGGAAAAAATAAGAGAAAGGCAAGGGGAAAAAAAAAAAGAAGTTATGCACACTTTTTGCTATAACTAGCTGAGGTACTCTGGCACCCTGAGATGAATGTTATATCATATCTACTTATAAAATCATTATCTTTGCCAACTAATATTACCTAAAGTCTGTATTAGCAAACAGCTGCAAGTATTTACATCTATATTTTTATCTATTAGATTAACAAATCAAGGTTTTAGGCACCTCTGTTGATCCATTATTTTTCAGTTTCAGCTCTGAGTAAAACAATTTTAAACGCCCATGTTCAACTTGTCATCACAAATCCATCCCTGTGTTTATATTTTTTGCTTTAATACAGATCTTGAAATTCACAGTTTGCTTCCTTATTTTAATTAAATCTTCTCAAATGCTACAGAAGAGTTTGAACTAACATGAAAACCTGCTAGCAGATTAACAGTAGAAAAGTGTGAACAAATGCCTTGACTGATGAAAGTCGTCTTCTTCTGCTGACTATGATATATATCTGTGTGCATATGTGAGTAGCGTTCTCTGTTGACAATGTTTTCTCCTTTGCTTCCAGTGCTACTCCTATCAATCAATGGCAGTTCTTCAGAGAGAGTCTGTTAGGCTTATTAGCTGAATTATACATATAATCATGCATATGCAATAAAGTTTTTTAAATCATTCTTATAAGCTTACATTTCCAGTATACTGGTGAAGTCATGCTATGGAGTCCCCTGTTACAGTAGTATAAATGCTATGAGACACATTGAAATAAGCAAGAGACTCTTACACAGTGAAATATTGAAAAAATATCTTTTTTTTTTCTATTTG